>CM065175.1:0-542500 GCA_033026295.1 Channa striata | reverse complement strand
ATCCTTCGTGGCCCAACCTTTCCCCTGATCATGTCGTGTCAAAAGTTTCCGGTCAAAAACTCTAAAGAAATAATCTCAAATAATCCGGCAGCGGAGTTCAAAAGTGAACTTCAGTTCATTGATAAAACGGTCAACACAAAGAGACAGAGGCTCCAACCAAGTCCCGACGTCTGTGGATGCTGTCGGCTGTTTTATGTTGTTTACAGGCGCAGACCCCAACTCCTCCCAGGGGACCTGACTTATAAATATCACAGTTTTGACACTATTATTTCCAAATTATACAAGTATTTATATTATGTTACATGCCCAGTCATGTTTGGAGCATAATCACTTGACAGTACTGTGTCAAAACTGTTCATTAGTACATTGTTAATAATAATTAATATCTCGATGACGTGATGGGGTCTTGACCCCAGCCCTCCTTGTCGTCTATCCTTGTCCTTGAAAACCTGTTCAGGCCGGTTTTACCCCGTAAGGGCGAGACGTCGGCCGCCCTCTGCCCTGAACGTCCAGCGCAGTGCTCTCCTCGGTCCCACCCTGCAGCCGGTGGTCCCCCAATCCACTGATTCTTCAGTCTCTCACACACCAGCCGTGTGTGCTGGTAACTTTTAGACGCAGTCCTCGGGTTCAGACAAGCGAATAACACAGTTTATGCTCAGAGTAATACACTTGTGCACATGCGCTTTTGGATTTTTTTGCACCACAATCAGTTGTTATTGTGCGCTGGTGAAGGTTTTACAAAAAACCCAAGTCTGGGCTCAGCCTCCTTTGAAGGGCGACGGCCCCCGTGCTGAGACGTTTATCCGTGTATTTTAGAATTATTTTGTGCGAGTCGTCAGTCCACAAACGCCCCGTCCCTCTGTGTTCCTGCAGCGGTGTGTAAGGACACAGTAGCCAGCATCTCCGAACCAGCCCAGCACAACTCCTACGGCCTGAGTGACGGAGCCTGGATGAGGGATGCCCGTGGCCATGGCAATGTCATCTACCTAACAAACGGTCACTATGGCAACAGCCTTTTAGAGTTCCGAGACATGGACACCTTCAAATCAGGTACCGGTGGTGTGTGTGTGTGTGTGTGTGTGTGTGTGTGGACGGGGGTAGACCCACTTAGTCAAGGATAAGTTGCTGGTAAATTATCTTTTTTCACGTGTACAGTCTCGGGGCTGGTGTTTTTACGCCCTGATAGCAGAAGGATTGGAGACACCTTGAACAGTTTTTCTCTAAATGTCAGATGGATGAATCAGAGCTCGACACACACTGACGGTCCCGCTGACTCTTTCTGTTTCTCACATCTCTGAGCTGTCTGTGCTCTTCCTGCTCAGGTCAGCCCAGTAATTCCTACAAGCTTCCCTACAGCTTCACTGGGACCGGCCACGTTGTGTTTAATGGCGCTTTCTACTACAACCGTGCGTTCAGCAGGGACGTCATCAGGTACGACCTGAGACACCGATACGTGGCTGCCTGGACCACGCTGCATGACGCTTTACTGGAGGAGCAAGCTCAAAGGACACAAACTGAAGTAAGAGCCACGCTAAAAATATGCATATATGTATGTAAATATAATCTCAAAGACGAAGTGCTAGAATAATGTTAGAATACAGTGATTGATTAGAATGCGGCGACCCAAATATGCCGCCGCGTGTTAAGGAAGCAGTAGTAGTTCTCTAGTGATGGCGTAGGAACATCGGAACCATTAGTCCCGTTGTGTCCTGTTGGTCCAGGTGGAGATTGCTGTCGACGAGTCCGGCCTGTGGCTGCTCTACCCTGCTCTGGACACAGAGGGCTTCCACCAGGAAGTCATCCTGCTCACTCACCTCCGTCCCCGTGACCTCCAGCCTGTGCGCAGCTTTCGCACAGGTCTTCGGCGCGGCCACTACGGAAACACCTTCTTGGTTTGTGGAGTGCTGTACGCCGTGGACAGCACGGAGCGTCTCTACGCCAATGTGACATACGCCTTTGACACACACACGCTCACGCACACCGTGCCGAGCCTCGCGTTCACAAACATGCACGCACACACCTCCCAGTTGGCTTACTGCCCACTGGACAAGAAACTGTATGCGTGGGACAATGGACATCAGATGATGTATGATGTCATCTTTGCTTATTAGCATAACGGCTGGACGAAGCGACGGTGAGACTGATGTGTCCAGATCGAGTGTCTCTGACCTTTAATGCTGGGTCTGCTCTGATTCTTGTACTCACATTTTATCTAATTGGTCATATCCTCAGTTACGGGAGCTACTTGATCCAAATCTTGGAGGCCCTGGTTCAAAACTCTAACGTGTATAATGTTAAATTATTGATACCTGGGAAAATGAGACTTGTGAAAGTGACATGCTGACGTCCTCTAGAGCAAAGGTGTATCACGCTGCTGGAGCAGCGGGAAATACGCTGGCTCCAGAGACGTTCCTTCCAACAGGCTCGGCTCAGCATGAATGCTGAGGGCAGCTGAAGCCACGGCGGCTGAATCTGTGAGGAAAAAGCAGTTTTATCCGTGTGCAGTTGAGCAGCAGCTGCCTCGTCCTTCACAGTGAAAATCTGTAGTGCATGTGTTTAGAACGTGTGTCTGCTGTGTGTGTTGTCCATTTACGTCCAGTAACCTTCCGCCCATTAGTCCAGGTGGGGATGTAACCTCTAACCCACTGTTAGTGCTTCTTTTACCACTCAGTCATTTAACCCTGTTTTCAGACACGGTTTCACGCAGACAAGGTTCATTCAAGCTGCTCTACGACAAGATCGTTGTTGTTAATTTATAATAAAATGTTTCGACAAAGGTAAAAGTGGAAGATTTCTTTCCCGTCCTTTTCTCTTTGCTTCTTCCTCGTCTCACTCTGCGCCGCCTGTCCAGCCTGCTCCGCTGTGGACATTCCTGGGGTTGATTTAGTTTTCCTGGAAGCAGCGGAGCCACTGGAAGGATCCCAAGGTGGAAAATACGGCCCAGCTAGATGCTGGTCAAGCAGACGGGGAAAGCTCAGGAGACCGAGCAGAGCTTGCACATGTAGATTCAAACTGGGTCATGGGTCAGTGTTTGAAGAGACCGGGCTGTTGTGTTTCCCTCTAAAACAGTCGCACATTTATGACACCAAAGCAGGAGAGGACACAGGAAGTTAGTGTCCCTGCTTCGTGGACTATCTTCATGTGGTTGCTGGATCTGACACTAAGTGTTCCAGCCCGAGTGGCCACCGAGCGGGAAGCAGAAGACAGACGCCCATTCACGTTCTCATCCGAGCAGGATGAATGTACGTGTGTGTTCCCCGCTGTCGGCAATCCCTGCAATCCTAAACGTCTGAAGGCGTGGAGACCACACACACACACACACACACACACACACATCAGAAAAGCACACTAAGCATCCCGTCCCGTCTGTCAAAGTGGACTGAGCAGAACTCACACACACGCACACGTGTTCTACAATGTCTGCTTTACAGATGATCCTTTTCTAATCTGTGCAACGCAGCAAATATGGAGAGAGGAGGAAGGAGCAGGAAGATTATCAGCCTGAGATCACAGCCTGCAAAGGTCAGTTTCAATGCAGAGGCACAAGTGAAAGAATGAAAGCAGGGGACAGAAAAGCCACTGAAGAAGTAGGAGGACAAGGGAGGAAGGGAGAGAAAAACACCAGGACGGATGGTGAAAAGAAGGGAGCAAAGGGAACGAGGCTGTAGGACGAAAGCGACACAATCGGCTCGGCGACAACGTCTTCACGTGACATAATTTAAACTTGAAGTGTGTCTGTGAATTTGATGGTAAATTTTACTTTACACGTGTTGATAAAATTCAATTCCCAGCACAGTGACGCAAGGACAAGCTGAGACAAACACGTGCGTCTATGTCTGTTCTTCCTGCTGCTTTGGCTGAAGTGTCTCCTCCTGCTCCGTGTGGCGTGAACGCGCCCAGGAACTGGTGGGAGCGCTGCACCGCGGCTCTAACCAGCGATTAGAGCTGCTCGCCGGCTCCCTCCCACTGTGCCGGTTCACTCCATTGTCTTCTGTTTTCATGAGGTTTCTTTGTGCCAGCTGGTGGAGACACTCTTGTTAGTTCCTGCTAGTTTTCAGATTCGTCCCAAGCTTTGATACCGATCAGCTCCACGTCCCCTGATCCACTTTCGAACAAACTGTTGCCATGGGTCAGAATCCTCAGTCCTTATTGTGTGCAAGGCGTTTTTGAAGCTTCACTAATCTGGCTTAGTTAAACACAGTCGAAGGGAAGAATTTCCACACAAACGACTCTGAGCATCGTCACAAAGAGCTGATCCTGTTTGTGAAGAAATATAAGACATTTTTACAGAACCAGTGGAAATTTTAGGGCGCTCTTTAGGATGTGAGGAGGTCTTCATGGTCTGAACATGTCGGTTGCACACAGTGTATGAAATAGTGTTTAAGACTCAGCCAGACCTTTGAAACCAGAAGACAGGAAGTACTAGAAAGCAGAGGAGTGAATGGAGAGATCCGAGAAAACAAATGCAAAGAGTGGAAGAGGGAAATAGTGGAAAATAATCCGAGCGGCAGGGATGAGGGATGAGCAGATGTGTTCTCCAGACATTAGAGGTCAACATGTGGTTTGTTAGTCAGTGCCGGTACTTGTTCGTACCTCAGATGCACAGAGGAAGAAAAAGCTGTGACCACACAAAGACATTCAGCTCACAGAAAGTCCCGGAGCTCAGGAGATGTCCAATCACGCTTCAGCCGCACACAGTGGAAAACCCCTTTGTTTGCCGTGTCTGTCTGCAGCCACAGGTTGACGGCGCAATCAGAGACGGAGAGACATAAATAGCTCACTCTGGAAAGTTGAAAAGAGTTGCATAAATCTGCAAAACTGCACATCTGACACAGTCCCAAAATGGACTGTCCAAAACCCTCTGGCGTTGTTTGGAAGAAGGACTGAGACCACAGCTAGTGAAAATCACCTTCCATCAATCTCTCCTGAGAGCTCTTTAAGCACAAGTCCTGTCTCGTTCCCCCAGACACAGAAACCACAGAGTCACGGGGTCGAGAGTTTGATTGTGACTCACATGCTCCATCGTGTCATTCCTGCTGCTGCTGCTGCTGCTGCTGTAACTCTTCACTGGCTCAGATTACAGGAAGGACGCCTATGGACGTTATCGTGAAACTCTTGAAGGGCCACAGCAGTGTCTGCAGGATGGACACCACCAACAAATACGAGTATCGCTCTCACCTACCCGGTACGAAAGTATGAGTACTTCGATGTAGATGAAGTATTTCATGGAATGTGATTAAATGCAGCGTCACGTTCACAGAGTTTACAGACTTTAACATTAGTGGCCACCAAAGACCTTTGGACCACAACTCAGTGTAGCAGCGTCCACAACGGAAAATGTTACGTGGTCCAGTCAGATTCCATGTCCCCAGCCTCGCTCAGGATGCAGGAGAGATTCTCCAGGAGGTTCTGACCAGTTAAGAGCTCTGCTCCTCTCTTCATCCGAGTGTCTAAGACTCAATGCTGCAGATCTGAAGACGCAGCCTAAGGTGCACTGAGGTGGTTGCATACAGCGTAGTCACTGTGAACACTGACGGTAAGACGAGAATTGATTTTACTTGGATGGAGACGGTCCTTTACGTCACTGGCTATGGCCATCAACTTGCTTATGACATCATTTGCAGCCCCCAGCCTGTTCTTCAGTTGTCCAGTCACTAATCACGTCCCCTTGTCAGTTTTCCCTCGTCTTCTGCCAGATTGTTCTCATCAAGCAAACCAAGAACCTGCTTCCTGATTTCTTCTGGCATGTTGATGTTGGACTTTGGCTTCTCACCCATTCAACGATTGCTTGGTTTGGACAATATGCTGCTGTGGCTCGGACAGAGTTTCCTGAATCTGTACAGAGTGCAATAAAATGCCAAGACTTTCAGTGAATTCCGGAGCAAATCATACAGCCCAGTGCCGCAAAGCTCAGTCTGCAGATGATGGGCGCTCCTCCGAGATAAAGAGCCAGTATATACACTGCTGCATCCCGTGTCCACGGGAAGAGAGGACAGTAGGACGTAACCATCACTAGGTCGTGGTGTAACAGAGTCACCATCGGTTTTTCTAGCAACTGTCTTTTGTTGTTTTCTAATATTTAGTTGCAGCAAAAATTAACAGCGAGGCCAGATAATCCTTAAATATGGAATAATAGTGATGGGAAGTTTCATGTGATCCCAGAGCGATTTATCTCACCTTTTCTAATACTTTACCATTTCCAATGCAGTAACATTGTGTCTGTAGAACTGATCTGAGAGCTGTATCCTCCACTGGTGTGTGGGACCTGCCAGGTGTCATGCAAACATCACGAGGACGGCTTTAGAACCCTCTCCCAACGTTTTATACTGCTGTGTGAGCAGCAGAAGGACAGCTGCTTAAACACGGCTGAGCACGCAGGCCTGTGTGGAAGAGCCCTAAATCAATAGACGCCTGCAGCTTCAGAAGGACAAGGACATCAGTGGAACTTTGAATGGAGTCTCAGGCTCGAATGGGACCAGAAACATCATCTGTTAGCACTTCTCCTCTGGAGCTATCCCAGCAGTCCTTGGGCAAGAGGCAGGGTCCCCCTGGACAGTCAGCAGAGAGACAAACACAGACAGACTCATTCGACCCAGCATGCAGGTCTTTGGACTGTGGCAGGAGTTAAGGAGCTAAAGCCCCTTTTGGTGACAAGCTGCTACAGATTCCTGTACGTGTGTCTCGGCTCCATCCTGATCTTTGACTTGTTGCAGGTGTCCCTGTCTGTGGAGCTGTATGTTTCCAGTGTTCAGTTAGTGACCCTCCGCATCCCAACCTGCCCTTCCAAGGCTCTGTCTTCCTTCTCTTTCATAGTCTGCTATTGGATGCTTTAACGTTGACCTGATGCAGATTTTCCAGCGTTACCATGGCAGTGAATGAGTTTCCCCCCCTGCCTACACAGGCCTGCAAAAAGCTTTTAAATTCTAGAAGGACTAGTCGCTCTGCAGCTCAACCTGCTGGCAACAAAGGGTTTAAAAGAGTGCGGCCGATCCATTGTCCCATTGGTCTTTGACGTGCGTGAATTTGAAGTAGTTTTGCTTTTCAGGGCAGTGATGTGAAGCCGGGATCAGTAAAAATAATCTGATCAATATCTGTGAGCCTGACAACCTGATCATCAAGAAATTCACGAGGTGATTTGCAAAAGGATTGTGCAATAGCTTTAACTTTCAGGGCCATTCAACCAGCTTTTTATTCTTTGGCTTGATTCTTGCATGTGTCGTCTGTGCTCCCACGGGGGGTTCATCTTTGGGGGGGTCGTTCAGATCTCAGCATTTCAGGTGGCAGACAAACAGTGGAGAAGGTCCTCTGTCAGCGTGACAGAGCCGATCGTTTGACGTCACCTCCAACTTTCCAACCTGCTCGCTCAGTGCGTGTCTCACCTTTTTCAACTGAGAACCACAGACTGGCTCAGCGTGCATTAATACGTTTGTCTTTAATATGCTGGAGTTCATGCTCTGTTTCTAGCAACAAGTAGCTCCTCAGTTTGATGGATTAGTGTCAGAACTCTGATTCCAGCGTTTTATTTCTAGTGTGGCCATCAAAGGCAAAATTCAGACATCATGACAACAACAAAAAAAAGACCAAACTTTTTTCCTGTTGCCGGGAACATCTGGCATCAGCATCACTGCACTTCAGTTTATTACTGCAATAATTCCGAGTCGACTTTATTAGCAGACATTCAGGAGCAGTGAACGGAGAGCACCAACTGTCTACTGCATGAAATATTAGCCACACATGGGTCACATTTACAGCGCTCATCCGGGGTTTGCTTAAATCCTGCACTTCGCTTTGATGCTCTTACAGGGTCTTAAAGTTAAAGGAGCCACATGGAGAAAGGAGGACGATGCTTTTATGGACAGGAGAAGACTAGAGCACACAGAGCAATACAAAAATGTCCTGTAATTCATTTTCATTTTCATCAATTACATTACATTTTAACTACCACAAACCCAAATATGTGTATTTATAATTAATAATTATTCAATAAACCAACACCAGTTTACACAGTTTCTGTGCGGAGGATTTTGGAATGAACTGTCTGATTGTAACGACTCAAACAGTGAATGTTTCGTGTGTCTCTCCACGCTGCTCCACACCGTGGAATCACTGGGTGAGTTTATTTTCGTCCCCGGTGAACCAACACTCCGATACCGACAGGCCGTCGTGATTATCACTCATGCAGGAACATGGGGTTTTATCTCTCCAACGGCATCGAACAAAAAAATTCATCAACTATCGAAAACACACACACACACACACACACACACACACCCACGCTCAGGCCAGGGGGAAGTCCCCAGTAATTGCTTCCAGTGCTTATGAGAGCATGGAAAAGTCGGAGCGGCCCCTCAGCCCCACCTCTTTTCTTTGCATTTTCACACATTTTCACTTCAACTTATTGAAACCATTTTTCCACTTCTTTTACATAACCCTCTGTTTGTGTTGGCCGCCGTGGCTCGTCCTCCCCCTCCTCACCACACCAAATTTCCTGTGTGTGTGTGTGTGCATCACTTTTCCAGACCATCTGTTGGACAGGACAGCTGAGTTAGGGTGCAACACTTGGTGGACTAGCCTCAGCGACCCCATTCCTTTCAGGAACCCGACGACGTTACGTGCCTGTTAAATCAAACATTCCGGTGAGCGCACAACATCAACCCGGAACCGTAAAGACACATGCTTTCATTTTTTATTTATCCTCTGAGACCCAGCCTACTCATCTGTGTCCTCTGCAGTGGACACCGGTGGGCTCCATAGAGGACATCCTGGCCTCTCCAGTGGTATGTCACATGTTCAGGTGGGAGGAGGATAAACTTTGTTTCTTGGGTTTTTTTCTGGCATCAGACTAAAAACTAAGAAAGACCAGATTTTTCTAAATAACCTTTTTCCTGAAAATCACGGGTGCAGTTTTGTTGAATTAAGGGTGAACTCTGCCTCCTGCATTTCCACTGTGGTCTGATGAAACCAACGTGTGAACGTGAGATTCATAAAAACCGTCAAATGAAGGTACAAATCATTGTTGAGCTTTACACCGAGATGTACTGAGCACACACGTAGAATTGCATCACATGGTCCATCCCCGAAGAGACATTTCTTTCCTTTCCAAGTGCGGACACAACAACCCGATGGTTTCCTAAACTCTGGCTGACTGCCTCTGCTGACCTGTCACAGAACGGACGCCCAAGATAAGCTCGCCGAGCCGACGTGAGCTGTCACTGTGATGTGTAACTGCTGCGGAACAAAAAATAAGTTGTTGTAAAAAGTGAAATAACTTTGTAGTTGCAGTAAACGGAGCCTTATTTCTAATTCCGTTTGATCATCACTCATTTCTTATTGCTCCAAAGTCTCCGTGACATCTCAGCTTTCGTCTTTCCCCACGTCTGTCTGCTGCATCTCCGTCAAAGCTGGTACAGCAGCAGAATAACAAGCAGCTGCAGCCGGCGGCACCGTTCACGCTGGAGCTGACCTGCCATCATGTGGCAAACACATGTTAGTGCAAACACCAGGCCGAGCCGCGTCCAAGCTAGCGTTAATGATCGGGATGGAAAAGGAAAGCGTGTGTTCGCACAGCTGCTGCTGCCGTGAAATGACCTGAGGACCTGAGACATACTTTATTCTGTCTGGGATGTTGAATCTACTCTTGGTCTTGGACATGAGCTTCTCCCCTGTTAGTCCCCACGTGTTGAACACCGTTGAGTTTGAAAGTAATTTCAGTGACATTTAGTGTTCACTTTCCTAAAGTACTGCAGCCTCCTCCCCAGCTGTTGGTTTTCTGATAAAAGCTTTGAAGCCTTTGGAGCACGTCCCTCACATTATTTTTGTCTCAATCCTCCAAGCACTGTCAGAAGATCAGCAGGAGAATTGGACATCGGGTACCAGACTCACATGACGGGCTGTACTTCAGGGTCTATTTAAGCTAATTCATTGTGACAGGCTGCATTTCCTCAGACGTTTTATGTCTTTGACCTACAACTGAGGAACACAGTTTGTGTTTTTATGATGGGACGCAAGAACAGATAATCTGATAAAGCTGAATCCATCGGTTGCTCCCTCAGACGAACATACAGGCTCAGGTGAAAAGAACCAACGGTTTCGGTGCGATGTGAATATAAAATTAAAAACACAAGGGTGGAAGAGTTTAGACATGTGATCTAACTGTGCAGCGACATGCATCCAAGAGAGCAGATTTTGAGAGGACATTCCCCCCCCACCGCTAAAGCAGCAAAATTCACCATTTGATATTTACACGTGGGATTTTATTTTACAGTGATAATTTGTCATGTTATATTTACAATATATAATGATGGCACTGAAAGCAAATTGCCTTAGAAACTTAGCTGTGCTTCAATCACTGCTTCTGAACTGGGATTGTAACATCACTGGTTTCACTGGTTTTCTACTTGTGCGCGTGTGCGTGTCATTTCTGTAAGTCCAGCTGTCTGATCTCATCCACTCTGTTGCGGTGCAGCTGGAAGGCAGGAGTGACCCAGCGACCACACGAACACTGATCCCCACACCAGCTGAACGAGCCCAGCTTGGAGCCACACTTAGGACACAGCAGCTACACACACACACACAAAAAGAGATATAGTGAACATTCACGCTCGTGTGAAGCTTCTATATTAAGCTCTGCTCGACGGACTCAGGGTTTCTACAAATGCACAGTGTGAGGACGGCGACTGAAGCATTGGTTTTGTTCCATAGGCTCACGTCCTTCATGACACACGACCAGAGAAGACACTTTAAGTGAGGCTGTATTACACTGCACTTCCTGATCTGCACGTTTGTGAGTGAGCTGAAAAAGAAAGAGACCGAGAAATTCAAAGCGTGTGTTACCTGTCCATCCATCACTCCGAGTAAAGCGGGCTCCATCCACTGCACGGGCTCAATGAAGTACGATGTACACTGGACGTCTCCTGCACAACACAGTTCCTCCCATTACTCGTGATATACTACAAGTGCAGCATGTGGAAATACTGAGGTAAAAAAAAATGGCAAAGCTGATTTTTACGATATTTTGATCCTACAATAGCTGCTAATTTCTTTCATGTTCTTTTGAAAAGATTGTGTCCTAACAACCTTCCACTTTTCACCGTCAGGAACATGAACACCTGACGCTCAGTGACGCCTTTAGGCTCTGAGATGGAGCGCTGAACGCTCTGACCTTGGGGTGAATGTGCATCCACTTTCGTGAATTCTTTGGGAATAATCTTTGTGAATGTGGAACTCCAAACTGTTTGGAAATGGTTTTAACTCGTTCCAGACTTCTCCAAGACGACTGCTCATGTCCAGTAAAGTGACAAAACGTCTCCTTTTGTAGACGTCTGCAGACCTGCTGATGATCGATTTATCAAAGGCTGCTCAAAAGTTATAAAAGTCCTTTTTTTTGTCTTAGGTTTTGTTTGTCTAATGCAAAGACATTTTTTAAAAACACATGAAAACAGACGGGGTCACTGACTTTCCATGTGACTGTGCATCATCTTTTCCATTGATTTAGCATAGCCACGTGCCATCTTCATGAACCCACTCGTACAGAGCGCCGCAGGGAGGATGTTTCTTGTAGGCCAACCCAGAAGTTGTTCCCTCGACTAAAAGTCATTTTTACCACAGACACTTTGAATGTACCGATGGATGATGATTTGTTTGGCACCTTCATTTTCACATTTAAACTCCACTTTCACGACTTCCAAAGCTTATACACAAACCCCAGAAATAAGTAGTAGAAACAAACTGATCTTCTTACTAGTAAGGTTGCTGGACTTCTTGTGACCAAAGGCTGATGCTCCCTCTCCTACTGGATGACTGAGAATACTGGAGCCACGGAACAGAGTCCGTCTGCAGAGGAGAAAGAGGAGGACAGCTGACAAATTAGGATTTCTGAAGTGATTTATTGCAAAATAAAGTCACAATCTCTTGCAGACGGCAATAGATGTTCCTCTTGCTTTTGGCATCAAACAGATATAGTCAGTCTGCTCTTTGATCTTATAGAAACTGTGTCTGTTCCACGATCAACTAAATTTTACAAACTAAAAATGATTACAAGAGGAGTTAATCATAATAACTTTATAAAAATCAGGACTGCTCCTCTTACTGAACAAAAAACTAAAACAATTAAATGTGGATTATTAAATATCAGATCTCTCTCATCTAAATCTCTGTTAGTAAATGACTTGATAAGTGATCATCAATTCGATTTATTTTGTCTCACTGAAACTTGGTTGCAGAAGGAAGAATATGTTAGTTTAAATGAGTCGACCCCCCCAAGTCATATTAACTATCATGTTCCTAGAAACTCAGGCCGAGGTGGAGGAGTAGCAGCAATCTATCACTCAAGCTTACCGATAAACCCTAGACCTAAACATAGTTATAACTCATTTGAGAGTCTCACTCTGAGCCTGGAAAACTCAAAATCCACTTCTAGACCCTATTCCAGTTAGACTGCTCAAAGATGCTCTACCCTTATTAGACACGTTCGTGTTAGATATCATTAATCTATCTTTACAAACAGGATATGTACCAAAGGCCTATAAGGTAGCTGTAATCAAACCTCTACTTAAAAAACCTAGTCTGGATCCAGATGTCTTAGCCAATTACAGACCAATATCCAATCTCCCCTTTATTTCTAAAATACTTGAAAAAGTAGTTGTAAAGCAATTATGTGATCACCTGCCCACAAACGACTTGTTTGAAGAATTTCAGTCAGGATTTAGAGTTCATCATAGCACAGAAACCGCACTGATTAAAGTCACCAATGATCTTCTTCTGGCTTCAGATAATGGACTTGTCTCTATACTAGTTCTGTTAGATCTTAGTGCTGCATTTGACACCATTGATCACAGAATATTATTACAGAGACTAGAACATGTAATTGGGATTAAAGGAACAGCACAAAATTGGTTTGAATCGTATCTATCAGATAGATTCCAATTTACTCACGTTAATGATGAATCTTCGACATACACAAAAGTTAGTTATGGAATTCCACAAGGCTCTGTATTAGGACCAATACTCTTTACTCTATATATGTCTCCCCTTGGCAACATTATTAGAAAACACTCTGTAAATTTTCACTGCTACGCTGATGACACGCAGTTATATCTATTTATGAAACCTGATGAAACAAATAAATTAATCAAACTACAAGCATGTCTAAAAGACATAAGGGACTGGATGACGTATAATTTGCTTCTTCTAAACTCAGATAAAACTGAAGTTATTGTATTTGGGCCTAATAGTCTAAGAGACATGTTTTCTAACCATATCGCTACTTTAGATGACATAACTCTTGCTCCCAGTAGTACTGCAAGGAATCTTGGAGTCATTTTTGACCAGGATTTGTCATTTACCTCACAGATAAAGCAAATCTCTAGAACAGCCTTCTTCCACCTACGGAACATTGCCAAAATTAGGAGCATCCTCTCCCAAAGCGATGCTGAAAAACTGGTTCGTGCATTTGTTACTTCTAGATTGGACTACTGTAATTCTCTTTTTTCAGGCTGCCCCAGTAACTCTCTAAAAAGCCTCCAATTAATCCAAAATGCTGCAGCAAGATTACTGACTGGGATTGGTAAGAGAGATCATATTTCACCTTCATTAGCTTCTCTCCATTGGCTTCCCAATTAAATGTAGAATAGAATTTTAAACCCTTCTTACCTATAAAGCTCTAAACGGTCAAGCTCCATCATATTTAAAAGATCTCCTAGTACCATATCATCCTACTACACCACTTCGGTCCCAGAATGCAGGCCTACTTATGGTTCCCAGAATTTCCAAAAATGGAATGGGAGGCAGAGCCTTTAGCTATCAAGCTCCTCTCCTGTGGAACCAGCTCCCAGTCCAGATTCAGGAAGCAGACACTCTCTCTACTTTTAAGACTAGGCTCAAAACCTTCCTCTTCGATAAAGCTTATAGTTGGTTATAGTCATGCTGCTATAGGCTTAGACTGCTGGGGGACTCTGCACTGAGACACTTTCCTCTTCTCTTCATTCTCTCCTCTCACCCCACATCTTTAATGTCACCACTGTATGACATTAACTCTATATCTTCTTTGTCCTGTAGTCGTCTTTCTCCCTCTCTGTCCCCCTCTCTCTGTCCCTGTCTTAAGGTGTCCCCGGATTTGGTTCCCTCCAGTGCGCAGCTACTGGTCCTATTAACCTGCCCAATGTTTTGTTGTTGCTTTTGTTGCTCTGTTCTTTTCTCTCTCCACTTTCCACTCAGCCCAACCGGTCAAGGCAGATGGTCCGTCCTCCCTGAGCCTGGTTCTGCTTGAGGTTTCTTCCGTTAAAGGGAGTTTTTCCTCTCCACTGTTGCCTATGGCTTGCTCAAGGGGGATTTGTTGGGTTTTCTCTACATGTTTGTATAGTCTTGACTTTATTAAGTAAAGTGCCCTGAGATGACCTTGTTGTAAATTGGCACTATATAAATAAAGTTGAATTGAATTGAATTGAATTGAATCGATCACCTGCATTTCCGGCAGCGGTAGGACACTTCAGCAGAGCTAGAGTGGGCGGGGTCAGCAGCAAACAGCTCTCTGGGAACCTGCTGCAACTCTGCCGACACACACACACACACACACACAGACAGACAGACAGTTGGACATGGACACGCCAGCACTGATTGAGTTCATGCTGGCTGCGGATTATCGTAAAAACAGTCGGCGTGTGTTTACCAGGGTACTTCTCAGTAAGCTTAGTCAGTCTGTACTGTTTGTACAGCGGGCAGGAGGCGTCCACTTCACACTTCATGCTTTCATACAGACACAGCTGTTGCTCAAAGCCTCTGTTGACCCTGAAACACGTCCACTAGCTATTAATTAAATACACAGAATCCACTGTGACAACACGCTCTTAAAAGCTCACGTCATTCACACCTATGTCTACCAGCATCTAGCTTCACAGAAAATGTCGAAATGGGAAATACCATGCAGAGACAAATATGGGTTTGAGTTGTGCATGACAAACACACACACATACTGTACGTCCGGTTTGATGCTCTTCAGTCGGCAGTAAGCTTCGCTAAAGCCCAGCCGGTACCTCTTCATTAGATAAGCAGTGACAACAGTGGCAGTGCGACTCCGCCCAGCCTGGCTGAAACACACACACACACACACACACACACACACACACACACGCACACACACACGCACACACACACACACACACACACACACGCACACGCACGCGCGCGCGCGCGCGATGTGAAGGGTTTTGGAAAATACACCATTGGACGAGTGAAACGACAAAGCAGTGAACGGTCATGGGCTCCCGCACGCCGACCTTTGACCCTTACCAGTGAACCAGAGCAGCTTGGCTTCCGTCTACAGCCTCCTGAATGAACAGGAAGCAGTCGTCCATATGACTCAGGAGATCGGCGGTGTCTTCGTCCAGAACTTTGACCCATTTCCTGTGAAAGGTGCCATCATCAGGGAGCAGAGGGGTGGGCTCAACAGAGTCCACTGACAGAATGTGAGTGACAGCTGCGTTGGCCAGTGCCTGCCTGTCGTTCAGATCAGCAGCGGTGCCGATGAACACACCGCGGTCCACCAGCAGCATGGCGCCAGCTGACGCCAGGCTCCTCTCACCTGAGCAAAACAAATGCAGACATTAACTTTTCTGGAAATCCTCTATTTATTTGAAAATGAGGAGAAAGACTGTGACGTGAGACAGAAACCCAGCAAACCGGGATCCATCACTGTCCGTGATGAGGGAAACCACACGTGAGTCTAAAGGAACCGGAAGTGTGGGGGTTGCTGCCTGTACCAAGCCCGTCCATCACAGCAAAGTGCACAGAGAAGCTGGAAGGTTCGATTGGGCTGAACGGAACCCCTTCGACTTCCGGCTGTTCTAATCAGTCTCGTTCCGGACTCGATCGGTCACACTCACCTCGTTAGCTTAGCTTAGCCTGTTCTTCCGGCTTCGAACCGCCTTAGCACGTGATAAAAGCGGGTTACTGCACAGCGAACGAACCTGAACACAGTCTGAAGTCTGCGGTCCGACTTTCAAACTGTCCGACCAGAAACCCGTGGAGCGCTCTTCAGTTCCGGCCTCTCAGCACGTTTAGCGGTGTCCGCTGATCGGACAGAGAAAAAGGCGTCAGGAGACAGAATGATGTGTCCCTCATCTGAGTCCCTGTCTGCACAGCCAGGACACAGAACCTCCTCACACGGTTTCAACTCTCCTACATTAATATGATCTTTGCTGGGTTCGTCGCTGATGATACTGACGTCATCAGAAGTCGCCAAGAAGTCAAAATCTTTGCTGCTCGTTGCTGTGGAGACGGACGATGTGAGATTCTCCGTTTCAGGCTCACAGGGTAAATGTCAGTATCGCCTGTTTGTAGGTCACAGCACAAGTGGGAAAAGGTTTGTCTGTCCTTTCTAGGCCTGCACATCAAAGGACATTTATGGAAGTTTCAACCAAAAAACATGGAAGAAACGCTGGGAAGGACAAGAGAAAGGCTCAGAAAAGTACAGTTCGGAAAAACTAAAGTGACATGTCATTATACGCTGACCTGCCACTTTATTAGGTAGAAGAAGAACAGGTGGTTCATTCATTTGAAATAGGGCGGCCAAAACATTAGAACCACCTCTCCTTGTAATGCACGACCCTCTATAATATAATATAATAATAAACTGAGCGTAGAACTGTCATCTGTCGGAGCCTTTAACTGAAAAACTACGAAATGATAACCTTATAGACGTACAATTCCTGGCAGAAGCACACGAGGAATCAGCACAAACTAAAGCATCGCTCTATAGTGAAGCAAATATTTCCCCCATGAAACGGAAAGAAAACATTCTTCAGCTGAATTAGGGGAAGACGAGCCAGGAACCGACAGTGTCAGCTGCAGTGAGCGGGGATCTACAGACATGCTGTCAACTGGCGGCTCCACGGAACAACAGACACATTCCTCTGAGCTCATGTTCTCTATTCATAGACCCAAGTGACAACGACGTGAATGAAGATCTGACCTCCGTGTTGGGGTTTGTTTGCCACATGCTCTTTAAAGCCATGTTTCATAAAGTCTGTCTGGCCTCCTGTTTCTCCACACCTACGGAGTGAGTGTGTGTGTGTGTGTGTGTGTGTGTGTGTGCGGTGCTGTGAACTTCCTCCCGGGCTGCGTCCCTCTGTCTGCACGTGGTCACAATGTGAGGTGCTAGTAAACTTTTACGAGCTGCTTTAATCTGAGCGTCTGACCAATCACACTCCCTCCCTGTGGCCACGCCCCTCTGAGGCCTCATTAGAGCTGCCATGGCGCGTAATGGAGCGTTGGAAATAAAGCTTACGAACAAAGCAGATCTCACACACACACACACACGCAGTGGGTGTTTGCCCTGTTTGTCGACCTTGCAGTAAGTCTGCACGGTTCAGAGTAGTGGCCACCTGTGTCCCGGGACGGCCAAAACATTAGAAACACCTCTTCTTTTACTCTATGTCACATGACACATTTGAAGTGAGCAGACGTTTCTGGAAGTGTGACTGACAGGCGCCGAGTCCTGTGAGCCGGAGGATTTTACCTGCAAAGACTCTTGTTAAAAACAAGGATTCTCGAATACATCTCGAAAGCGGAGAGCTGCCCATGGGACGAACACGGCCGGATCGAAGGCATTGCACCGTTTTAGAAAACACACTGCTGAAAGATACTCAGCCTTTTATTACAAGTGAAGAAATTATCCGACCTCAAAAAAACACGTTACCATGGTTTGGTTATGAGTTTGACTGTGAAACAATGATAATCTCAGTTTTTTCTGTGTCTCTCTGTTTCATGTCTCACTTGGGGTCTTTGAGTTACGGCACTGAGCGTCCCTTGAGATGACCCTGTTGGCTCTATATAAATAAAGTTGAATTGAATTGAGTGGACCACACTAATACATCTATTGTATTTAATAAAATAACTTGTCCAGGTGAAGATAACTGTCGTAATCACAGTAATACGTTAACGTGAACATGACTCAGATTCTGAGGGGAAACTTGTTAGCCAGGTGAAATATGTTCGCAGAGAATTTCATCATATCTTGGCTCCGTAACAACGGTAGAAACAGGAGTAAAGCATCAAACTGTGAACACCTGGACTCAGTAATCTCGATTGTAATGCTTCTTTATCGTTGTCCCAGCTGTAACGGGGCGAGGGGTGGGCTCTGACATGGATATCTTTGGCCACACCGGCGGATCATGCAAACTCCACACAGAAAAGTGATGCTCGACCGGGACCTGAACCCACACCCTCGTGGCTGTGAGGCGGCGGCGGCGGCGGCGGATCCACACCAGACTGTAGTGCTTGTCACCACATTGACCCTTCGTCTTCGGCTCTTTCCTCTCATCTCGTCCTTGTGAAAGTCACCCACATCTAGACACGTTTTATGACCCAGGGACTGAACAGAACAATTGAAAAATAAAACACCACAGAAGTGTCCAAACCACATGACATCAGTATTGGCTGGTTCAGACACGCCAGTCCTCCAGATGGCTGCAGGGAACGTGGTGTCAGAAGGCGACAGGTAGTAAAATCACAGACCTTACACTTAATCACTATGATGCTTGGTCCTACTTATGAAATATTACAAAACTCTAAGGAACGCAGATTGTGCAAATAAAAGCAGACAATAAAAAGTAAATGGAGTCTGATGTAATTGCGTATTTCCCGCTCTGCTCTTGAAAGGGGTTCCTGTGTGGAGGAGTTCATTTATTGCCAGTGTAGGAAGGTTAAATATGTCTTAGCAGTTTTTAATTAGGTTCTGGGTGTAGTGTGAGTGTGGCTTTGTGTGTGTGTGTGTGTGTATCGTTAATTCAAAGTGTCCTGTCTCCGTCTCCGTCTCCTATATAAGAGCAGCAGACGGACTGAGAAGGTAACCACCGCTTCATCGTCCTGAGTCTGGTCCCACTGAGTCCTGCGTGAAGATGAGGACCATAATGTCCCTGTGGCTCCCGATGCTCGGCCTGGCCGTGACCTGTGCTGCTGCTGGACCAGGTAGGCACCGACACACACGTGCTGACAGGTGTGTGCGAGCGAAAATAAAGCAACACAGCGTCTCTCCTAGGCAACTGCGTGGGTCGTTGTGGTGAGGTGTTCAGCAGAGGACAGCAGTGTACCTGTGACTTCAGCTGCCTGCAACATAACGAGTGCTGCCCTGACTTTGAGAGGACGTGCACCATTGGTGAGTTTGTTGGCAGATGCACGTGTGATGCAGGATGATAGAGTTTTGAAGGTGACAGCCATAGTCCTGAGTTAGACCTCGTTTTCCAGCCTGTCGTACCAGTCAATGCTCTTTAAATGTAGGCGACGATGACAGAAACTCCCAGGTCTCACTTTGTGATCGAGTTCATCTGGGCTTAATCACACATATTAAGGGCATATTTTTATGTCCACTGAACAATGTGAGGGAAACGGGTCCAGACGTCAGGTCCTTCATTTGAAGAGCTGAGAGAGAAAATCAGTCAGCTCACACGGAGCGGAGCGGCTCTGATTACTGCTCGTGTATGACGGTGTGTTCACGTAGATGTTTATTACTCTGTAAAAACATACTCACGACATAATTTAAGACGCTTCCTGAGGCGAGTGACTGAATCGAACGAACTGCTCTAACAATAAAACCAAGCAAACTGAAGCTGAGGCTTGAAAATACAAATCTTGCTGAAAACTACCAAATTCCTCAACGATCATTTGCAGCATTTTAGCACCAAACTCAATGTTTATCACATTTCCCCGAGGAATTAAAAGGATGAAATTTGGGAGGATACAGTCACTACATGACTCTGAGGACATAACCTTCTGCTTGTCTCTGCGGTTCCCAGCTCAGTCCTGTGTGGGTCGCTGCGGGGAGACGTTCAGACGTGGTCAGCTGTGCGAGTGTGACCCTCAGTGCATCCGCTACAACACCTGTTGCCACGACTACCAGCTGCACTGCGGTAAGATCTGAGCCACACAGGAGCCTGCTCACACATGTCCAATCAACCGAGCATTTCGTGTGCTCGCGATAATTTTAGCTGCATCTTCCACCTCGTCTCTGTGTCGACAGATGCCAGTGTGTCCGTCCCACATCCCAGGACCTTCCAGCCGCTGAGGGCCACAGCGGCTTCAGGTGAGCAGCCATCCACAAGGTCACTGCTGTGTGTGACCGGTGGGCGGCCACGCGGCGGTGTCGATGTAGACGGGTTCAGCACGACTTTCTCTTTTCCCATGATGCTTTTCTCTCCATCAGGGAACCGTAAATCCCAGAGGAGCAGGATAAGGTCCAACAGTGAGAGCGAGGAGTGGTTCGCTGGTAAGGTTGGAGTTTGTTACAATCTGCTGATTGTTCAATATCAGCCACATTACAAACATTAATGACGTATTTAGACGTAGCCACTAACCACGAAGCCTCTGGGGTTTGGGGGCAGGTCGCTGCCCTCAGTACCCTGGGGGTCAGTGTCCCGGTTCTTCAGTAGGTGTCCTCAGCTCGCTGACTGCCAGCACTTCAGGTCCTGTCCCTCCTGCTCTATTAGCCACTCAGCTACAACATGGTTTGGAATCTTTTTTATATCTATATTCCATTTCGTTCTTGCACATAAACGGTACGACAGTAACGCCTCTGTTGATCTGCTGCCAGCGTCCGTCCCTCCCTCTAAGGATCGCGCTCAGGACTCGTCTCTGCACAGCTACAGCGCTCCACCTCTGGGCAGCAGGTCTCCTGTCAGTCCCTCTGGTCCCGGAGCTGCTGGTGGAACTGCCCCTGTGTTCACATCAGCTGGTGGAGCCGCTCCATTTGTGTCAAATCAAGGTCACTTCAGCTTGAGTGTAACATTTGGTTATGTTGATTGTCTGGGTTTCTGGATTTCTAAGTACAAATTTTGTGTGAATCTAAACTCCCAGGTCTCAGTGGTCTCAGTGGTTTAGCAGGTTCCAGGCCGAGACCAAGCACCCTTCAGGATGTAGCCCAGGCTTTGGGGCTCTCTGTGGTAGATGGAGGCTCTGAGGGACCAGGGGCAGGTAGGGAGAGTAGATTTCAGTCTCTTGGGTATTTGCCCTGATCTGATCTTCCACTGGTGATTCACTGGGCCTTTACATTCTAACCGTGTGTGTGTGTGTGTGTGTGTGTGTGTGTGTAGTCTTTGCTGATGTTGACCTGTGCAGTGACTCTCCCATTAATGGACTGACAGCTCTGAACAATGGGACCATCCTGATATTCAAAGGTCAGTATCATATGCGTGTCTGTACTTACTTCCTGTGAACGGCATAGAGATGTTTATATGTGTGAATAATATGTATTTGTGTGTGTTTGTGTTATAGGTGAGCTGTTCTGGGCTGTGGACCCGATCAGTCGGGCAGTCGGCCGTCCGCAGAGCATCACGAACACTCTGGGCGTCCCGTCTCCGGTTGACACCATCTTCACGCGCTGCAACTGCCATGGAAACACTTACATTATCAAGGTACGAACATTAGGAAAACTCACTGCTCACAGGACCATCACTGCTGATGAGACTCAGGGCTGCAACTGACGATCGCCTTCGGAACAATCACATAACTTAAAAATGCAGAAAACACTTCATCACAATCATTTTCCTGAAGCTCAACATGACGTCTCACAATATTTACATCAGATAAATGTTGCCTGACACGTTGAGCTGGATGCTGTCGTGACATTTGTTGGCATTGTTGTAAATGACTCGTCATGAACCTTTCTCACCTCTCCTCCTCCTCGTCCTCGCCTGCAGGGGGACCGGTACTGGCGTTTCGATGGAAACATGGTTATGGAGCCAGGCTTTCCCAAACCTGTGGCCACCGAATTTCCAGGCCTGACTGGAGCCGTCAATGCCGCATTGGCTGTACCAGCCGCCAGGAGCTCTCCAGAGACTGTCTACTTCTTCAAGCGAGGTGAGAGACACAGGAAGTCAGTCACAAAAGAACCCGCCCAGCATCACTAACCGCGTCTCTTTGACTTTTGTTTCAGGAGACATCGTGCAGAGGTTCACCTTCTCACCGGGCAGCACTCCATCCTGCAGCTTTAGCCCCCGGGGCCCCCTGAACACACACTCGGCTCACCAGACCGGTCAGTGACTGATAAATAGACCGGGACTCAGACCTTTAACAAAGCCTGTGTCATGTCTCACGTACTGTAACGTGCCTGTGCTTCCACTCTTTGTGCTAAGCTAATGACATCCAGCTGTGGAGACATCTGCTCTGCTCTTCTCTGGCTTGACGTTAGACACTTTGTTACAAAGATCTTGGACGTTGCTTCAAAGATCAGTCCAATAAGCAACTTGGTCCTGTCCCCCAACTGTTGCTCTTGTTTTTGCAACTTGCCCATGATGCTGTTTTTATTTCCCCCATCCAGACGTTGTTCTAAGTGGAGAGATAAACATCAAAGTGTCTCTGAAGGGCGTCCCCACCCCAGTCACCTCTGCGCTGTCCATGCAAAGCCTCCAGACGCCTGACAGATACCACCACTATGTCTTCTCTGGACGTAAGAACCTCCCACAACTCACAGTATTCATAGCAAGTCCGCTGCTACTCAAAGTTGATCTGTTTTAGCTTTAGAGTCCAGTCGCATCAATCTGTTTTCCAGCATTTTCATCAGGACTCTAGAAGTGTGTCACCTCACAACTAAAATATAGGTACAAACTCATTTCCAAATTCTGTGGAAGTAGAAAGAGATTGCAATGATTCAAAAATCAAAACCAAAAATATAAAAATAAAGTTAAAACTAACATTTCAAAAAAGTTGGGACATGTTTAAGTGTGACTGTATGAATTTTATTTGCAGACATGGAGATATGTCTCCTTTGTCTTGCTTGTTTCAACTGATCTGAAACAAAAAATGGGAGAAACTATCACTTTCCAGCGTAAACCAACTAGTCTCCTAATTCCCAAACACATAATGTCCATAAAAAAAATAGGTGATGCAACATGCGGAGCGGTTTCAAGCATGTGTTTCCTCTCTGCAGCGCTCTTCTTCAGTGTCCAGGTTGTAGAGGACTGGCCAGTGGTGGTCAAGCCGGACCCATCTTCAGCACTCGTACCTCTACCCATCCTCAGCCCTGCTTCCGTAGCAACCAGCTCCGCCAACATGGTCACCCAGGATGCCAACCCTCCCCGCCCATCCAACTCGATCAGAGTTTGGCTGCGCTGTCCCTGAAAGACACATCAGGCTTGTTCGGTTTTCTGCTTCAGCACCAAAAAGTCTCAGTGAATATGTGCAGTGATTTAACGGAAGTTATTTACCATTTTCTGTAACATTAATGTTACAAACAAATGCTCAACATCATTTTTGTTTGCCGGTTGTGTCCACTGACTACGTCCAACATCGCTTTGAGTAAAATGTTGTTTACAATTAGTCCAGAAAATATATTTTAGTCAGTTATATAATCCCATAATTTCCATCAAAATATCTCAGAGGTTTTATTTTTAGCAAACCATCCAAAAGCCAAAGACAGTCAGAGCTTAGAAAATGAAACTAAAAAAGAAATCCTGACAAAAGAAGCTACAATCACAGAGCGTGACGTTTGTTCCGATTAATGACTTCACTCAATCTGTGAAATAAAAAAAAGTTTTATTTCACAATATAGGGGCAAGTTTATCACATTCTTGCATCAGTAACGCTGCTACTCACTATTTAAATTTATTACAACAAATATATCAGCAGCACAACAAAATGAAATAAAACAGAAAATTACAAAACAACGAAAAACTCTGAATCTGAACGTGAAAGAGGATCACAAACACATACAACTGTCATATTCATTTTACTAGTGTGATTATTGATTCCGATTGGTCAGACAATTCATTGATTCTCAAAATTTAGCACAGAAATGATCCAGGAACGGAGCGCTGTCTTTTTGGAGGAGACGTCTATGTTAGGGAATGCCCCCTCTGCCCACGGCTCCTCCTCTCCCTCCTCGAGGGAAAGTACCTGTAAACCAGACACGTGTTGGTTAAGGAGATGATCACCATTTGATTCACTGTACATACATATATGTCTGTAATGCTGCTCTGCTTAATGCACTCCAATAAACAACTTCATCATTTCCTCTGAGTGGCTTCTGTTCACGTGCAGATGTCGCAGATGAAAGTGTCTCTTACGGCGGCTGCTCGTCCCTTGTCCCTCGGGACGGCACGTGACGACCGTGTAGGAGGTGCCCAGCTCACACTCAGAGTCCCTACCCCAACCTACGGTACCGGCAGTACAGTATCTGTCCACCAACAATGTACTGGAGTCTATACAGTAATATTCAAGAATCAAAGATAAGGTTTAAAGGAACCTAATCAAGTCATCCCACAGACAATTACTGTTCAGACTGACGGCTGCTTTCACTGTTCAGGAGACTCATTACTATGAACGTTACTGTTTTTAAAACCAAAAGACAAATTGTATCACTGTTTATGTGATTACAACAATCGCTGTTCAGTTTAAATCATCTGCACCTTATTTAATTCTCAAGTTAAAATTAATTTCACCTGTGAGTTACTGTAGCCAGCTGGTGTTTTTTTTTTAATCTTCAACAGGCTGAAGTTCTTTGGATAATGTGTCACACTGGGTGGAGTCTGAAAAACTAAACTAACAAATGAGGACAAAGGCTAATTCATGCGCTGTTTTACTCTCATACTCACCCTAAACAAGAAAAATGTAAAGAGAAAACTGGAGACAAACCGCGGCTTGAACAGTCGCTGCAGCGGGAGAACAGAGGAATCATATGACGTTGATGAATGTGACCAGGTAACAAAGTGCTTATTGTCTCTTTCATGAAGAAACTCGGTGAATCTCCTTCTTGTCTAAATTTAAGATTTTATGAACTCTCTCTGGAAAAGGTTCTGGACTCCCCCACCTCTCCTGTGTCTGCTTGGTAACAATCAGAACCATTCACACAAGCTGGTCGCCTTTACTAGGCAGAGATCCTTCAAACAGCTTCAGATTAGCTTTCAAGTTTAGATCGCTTTATTTTAAAGTGTTCAAGATCCAGATCAGGTTACGCAGTTTTGCGGGGTAGCAGACTGAGATGGACGCTGGCGGCATGTTCAACGTTATTTGATTCATATGTCGCCAATTTAAATCCAAATAATCTCAAGTCACTTTACACTATAAAGTCATTTAGAGAAACCCAACAAATCCCCCTTGAGCAGCTACAGGCAACAGTGGGGAGGAAAAACTCCCTTTGACGGAAGAAACCTCCAGCAGAACCAGATGAATAAAAACGAATTCACCTAACGTTTAACACTGTGTACACGCCATCTGCTCCAGTGCTCAGAATTGGTCTAGTTTGTCCAACACTGATCTGCAGACCTGTTCTTACAGCTGAGAGGAAAACTAATGTCATAAATAATGAAAATATTTTGATACAGTCATTGCTGGTTGTGATTCTCTCATAGAAAAATGTTGCAATGCCACTTTACCAGCTCGCCACACCAGTACAGTAAACAAATGTTCACATTTCTATGAAATTTATCGATTCATTTATTCAAGTTAGCTGAAGTGGCTTATAATCCAAATATCGAATGTGCCCTTCAAAATGATTTTGCAGTTGAGTTGCTTAGGAACCTTATAGCAGACAGGGTGGCTGAGCGTGTATGAAAGAGTACTGTAATCCCATCCCTGAACCTATGAGCCTCTTTCTGAAGTAAACCGTGACATCCTGACACATAGGGCACACAAAAACCACGACACTTTCAACTGCTACATCTGTGCAGTTTGAAGTCAGCTCTTTGCTACCAAACTCAAGGAGGACTCCCCATTGTTACCTCTGCGGCTGATTAACGTCCTGGCCTCCCCCTTCGCGCCTCGGGCTCCTCTGCCTGTCAGGCTGCTGACCAGAGGTTGACTAGTTACTGTGCGTCGCTGAAGTAAACCGCTGGTGTCTAGAAAGACAGACAGGTGTGAGACAGGATGTCAAAGTTTAGCATTTAGCATTTGGACTGTTCATATCCAATTCCTTAGTCTTGATGAAGAGCCAGTTGTCCCCTTCAGCCCATGATTGAAATGATAAAATAAAAGCAGCAGGTCGACAGATTGTAGATTTTACCATTCCAGGCCTTAAACTGGAAACACAATCAAGCTGTTGGAAACATCATTGGTACACATGCTAGCTAGCCTTTTTTTGTGGTTATGCTTTATATTTACAGCAAATACACCGAACAAATTACCGGGGTCTTGGCTGGTAGATGGCAGTGACGCATCATCACTCTGCTGTCCTGCTGAATCCACGTCTGCCGGGTTCTCCAAAGAAGACCCAATACTAGGCCTAAAGGGACGACAGATAAATGAGAGTCCAGCCAGCATCAGATGCTGCACAATGTCTTCCCCACAGATCCACCTGGCTTTTAGTGCCAGTTATTTTATTTCATTAGAATAATAATTATTTATTTAATTATTTTATTTATCTACACACAGAAATGCCTCAGAATTACCTCATGCCTTTGTAGATAAGGTAGCAAATGAGATATAAAAATGAAAACATGCCAAAGGAATTAAAAAAAAGATCACGTAGCGTCCTCAGTGGGATCAGTTTCCAATGACGCCCTGATATTTGGACACAGGCTGGTGCGATGCTGCATTGGTACCGGCTGCACAGATCCCTGCTACACTTCCCTGGTTGCATCAAAAGTTCTCTGCGGTAAAACTGCGGTAAAGTCGTAATAAGCTCGCCATGGCTTACGTTACATTCGAGTGAAAGGAAGTTCAACTTGGCCACAATATAAAACTGTTAGCGTCTTATAGAGTGAACAGATACATAAACTCTGATCGATTGGTTCCTGTTTGACACACCACAGTATTTTATTTAAAGAATGATAAAGACAGATAATATGAGGACAGGCATTTCATCTTACGGGATTGGCACAACTTTAAGGATTTCAGCTGGCTAGGTTACAAGTTCATATGCCTTGTAATTGTTTGACGTTTTACCAGTTAACGAAAAACAGGAAATACTCAATAACAAACCCGTTATTTTGTGCCCAGATAGCACCTTATTATTTAAAAAGACCCGTCTTTACATTTACTGCTTTTATGATCACTCAGCCAAAAATCCAAGTCAGTTAATTAATAAATAATTGCATAAAATGTAACCGTGTTATTTTCACCTTTGAAAATCTGTGCCAGACTTACTTACTTAAATGACGGCTCTGCTCTGTCTCGCTGCAGTGAAATACAGAATCTGACCTTCATTGTAGTGTCATAATGGACAAACTGTCTCTGATCAGCTTTTCTGAAACCGAAAACTCAGAGTTTTCCCCCTTTGGGTTTGTCAGGGAATTATTAATTCACAATTATTATTATTCTGTTGTATTTTAAAAGGTAAAGATTGACAGTTTCCATTGTAGCCATTATTTCAAGACATGTCACTGTTACAAAACGAGGCCCCTCTTGTTTGGATGGAGCAAAAACACTAATCATCCTTTTTTGTTTTTCTGAACGTGTTCACTGAGGGGGTGTAAAGATGTTGGGGCTTTATTGGAAATGACAGTGAAACGCAGCCTAACGCAGAACATGCTACGTCGGCAATACTGTTAAATTCCGCACACGATTTCACACTGTAGCTCACCCCTCTCTTTCCTGCTCCATGAAGACCTCATCTCCATCATCTGCAGCAGCAGTCATGCTAGTAGAGGCAGTTACCATGGGAACCGACTGGGACGCCATGTTGTCGCCACTATCTGAAGGTAGAGACTCGGTGAAGACTGTCACTGACAGAGCAAGACGCAGAGAACATGATTTAAAGGGCATCTAGAACCGAAGGTGACACTGAGGTCACTGCAACCGTGTGAAGAGTCGGCGTCTTACCTGGTGCAGCCACTTGTAAAGGCGTGGTGGGGACACTCCTTCCTCCTCCGTCTTCGTCGTGAGCAGCCAGGAACAGGGGAGACTCATACATTCCAAGACCTACAAAACCAGCGAGTGTGACAATGAAAGAAATCGTAGACACAGCTACTGAGACTAGTTTAGGTTTCACTGTGGATTTGAATGATACCTCCTTGAGAGGCGAGCTGCCCCAGGTCAGAGTGTGAAGCTGATGACGGAGCCAGAAGGTCTTCTGGAGGCCCGAAGCGGAACCTTGTCGACAGACCTGCTACCTGAGGAGAACTGAGGAGAGGAACGACCAACGAGGGGGGTAACTTGCAGGAGCATCTGTCCAGGACTTCACTTCTTGCTAAATAATTCTGGAGTAAGTAACTGAACAGGGCCGTATCAGAGTGTGTGTGCACGAACCGTGGAACTGTGTAGTCATTATACACATTTAGGCCCTCAGTGTTTACTTACGGAATTAAAAATATGACTGAATTACTCATAAGTTTGGAAGTATAGCAGTAAAGTTAAAAATTACAGTACAGTCTATTTTCCTTTCCACACAATATTACATTTGTTTTTTTTATACCTACTGAAACTACAGGTATATATTAATCACAATTTTCTGCGTTTTATGTAAAATGCATTTCACTGCATGGTCTGACAGTGTATGTGTGTGTGAGTCTTACTGTATTGCCTCAGCAAAGCCATCAGTGCGGTGTGGGACTACCAGAGTTGGAGTACTGGGAACCATCCTGTCGTCATCTTCAAAGAAATGTTGCTGTAAAATGCCACGATTTAGACCAACAGTGCAATGCAAACACACTTACGATACACAGCAATCACATGTAATCCAGCTCTTCACATCTGATCTCTTACCGTGCTGCCTATTCCCGGGGTTAGCTGAAGTCCACGTCCGACCGATGGTCTGCGCAGCTGAGAGGACTGTCTCTGATGAAAGAACACACACTGTCACTCTACTATTCAAAGCACTTACTTCTTACTATGAGCCTTGGTAAAACAAGCTTGTGCCGTATCAGAATGTTTTATTTACCTCCGTTCTACTGCGTACCTGAGTGTGTGGGGGTCCCAGCTCCGGAGCTGGAGGTTGGATATAGAGCCGCGGTGGGAGGTAGTGTGTCGGCCTACGAGGGTGTGGCAGGCGGGGTGTGAGGGAGGAAGAGGAGGAAGGTGCTGTCAAGGTATTTGGCGGAAGGTGTACAGGGTCTCTGGCGGGCTCGGACTCTAATGTCGTGTTACTGCTGCCTTCACCTGGAAGAAATGAAACAGTCACATGAGCTCACGGAAGGAGGAAAACCTAAGTGGAGTTGAGTGTTTGTGGGGGGGGGGCTCTCACTGCTGTGCGCTGGCTCAGAGGGACGCTGGGAGTCCGGGCACGGTCCACCGGCGTTCTCATCAGTGTCGGTCGCTGCTGATGGGTCCTCCTCCCCCCCGTCCCCCTCAGTCTCTCTGCTCTCCTCATTACTCTCCCCTGCTCCCCTCATTCCACTGGCACCAGCATCATCCTCATCTTCCTCTTCCTCCTCTTTAAACTGAGTCAGAATCAGAGAGATAAATTGGTTAATGCTGACAAATGATCAAATATTTAAACATTTGAGTGAGTTAAGAAAGAGCAGCACCTCCTCCTCCTCCTCTTCCTCCTCCTCCTCCTCTTCCTCTTCATCGTCCTGCTTCTCTTCGTCCTCTGCTTCCTCTTTGCTTTCTCGGCTCTCGCTGTCAGTGTCAATCACGATGACATCCCGGACTATGGAACCCTGAGAGGATAGCTGGTCAGAGGGGACAGACTGGGACACGCCTTCTTCCTCTACATCCTCATCCTCTTCCTCTAAGACGGGGAACCCCTCCTCTGGAAGTGCCTACATCCCAAATAAATGCATTATGAATCATTTTCAATCCCTGTCGAAAGTCTTACAAGAGAGTCCGTCCATCAGTTATGTCAGTTAACTGCTTATCCTGTTCAGGGATTAGCACTTAAAGATTATGGATGGATGTCATTTCCCTGTTAGGAGTTAAGATACAGGCGTACAGCTGCACTGATTTCGGAGCACCCCGTCATGTTCTCAGAGAGCCTCTGCACACAGTTAACAAGGAGAGGCTGACCCATGTGCTCACGTTTTCCTTCAATAGCCCCCAGTGTACACTGTGATCCAGGCTGGTTACTTCCTGCCCTTCTCTTTTAGGACTGCAGTTTAATCATTTTCACTACAAACTCAAACAGGTTATACTTGTATTCATTCCTTTGGTTCCGACCCCCTTTGCCTCACCACTTGAGCTGAACGCTCTGTTCTGCCTGCTCCTGTTACGGGGTAGGGGTGTTAGTATGCGTGTACAGTTCCCTGAAAACAAGCTTTTAAAGCTGACCTGACTGTCGTCTGGGGAGTCCTGACGTTCTTCCTCATCCCTCAGCTCTCCTCCCATCTCCTCATCACCTTCCATCTGAAATACACCAAGTGACATAACTAATTACACAAGTATTCAATAACAAAACCGCCCGAGTCACACGCTTTTAGACAGTCTTCATGTGTGGAATTTATACATTATAATCGAGGAACATTCTGACAGTGCACTTGTGCGTTTACCTGTGGTGCGATAGTTTGTTTCAGGCACAGCTTTTTAGTGGCTGGTGGTGTATGAGAACTCTCAGGTCTGCTCTCCTCTTCCTCCTCATTCTCTCTCCCTCGCTTTGGACCTGCTTAGGTCACCGCAAACATACACAGCGTGATGCACAGGGTCTGAGCTGAGCATCTTCACCGTAACACCACTGGACAACGGTTTTAAACATTTCACATGTAGCACTGGCGGGTTCAGCACATGATCCTGCTTACCTGGTACCACAAATGAGGAAGATGTGGACGGTCGCTCTGCCTCTAAAAGGAGCCCTGTGTCCTGATTGGCTGCCTGCTGTTGGGTGGGTTGGACAAATGCTGTTGCCTGTGTGCTGGTTGGCGGAGTTATGGAGGTGGAGGCAATTATCAGACTTGAGCTAGTAGAGTGCACAGGGGTTCCTGTACTCATCAACACTACAGAGAGAAATAAATTCTTACTCTCTGACAAATCACAGAAGACATTTAACCCCCAGATAAACGTCTCCGCTTCACTTACCGTCTTGGCTGTCATTCTGTGTTGTTGGCATAACAGTTGCAGTGGGTGTCGGGGTGGGGACAGTCGCCGGGGTAACCATCGGTCGGATGCTGGCACGGGGTGTGGCCTTATTGCCAGTTGAAGGGCTTGGCTTGTTGCTAGGAGATGGAGTACTTGGGGTGGGCCGGATGTTAGCAGTAGGAGGCTCTGACACATTGGAACTAAGAGAAAAAAAGTGACGTTATTATTATTATTTTTATTATTATTTTTTTTTTTTTTTTTTTAGCCCGCCCCCCGATGCAAAATGAGACTGAAAAATAGGCGACGTGTGGAAACTGCCCATGAAAAAAGTTACCTTCCTCTGTCTTGGGCTGTACTCTTCAAAGATATCTGCCTCGGCTCTGCTGATTTGGGCTGATCACCCACCTAAATACAGATACAGACGTGAAACATTGCAATCAGATGATAAACATGAGAGTCCCGTCTACAGCCAGGAGCACACGCGTACCTTGGCCCCGCTCTGGTCTTGTGGTTTTTCTCTGGGGTCGGGATGTGTTTGGGAGTCTCTCAGTTCTCTCAGCTCTTTTTCCAGCCGAAGAAGTTGGCCTTCATACTGAGACTTGAGTGCATTCATTCTCACCTCCACTTCCTCCTTACTTTGTTGCAGCTCTTCTATCTCCTGACTGAGCTTCTCTTTGGCACCTACAGGTAACAAATTTAAATGGTAACACGGGAGGTTTTTTGTGTGGTTGTACTTTGTCAGCATGTTTTGTATAAGAGGAGGTGCAACTGACTGTTTAGTTGGCTGATTTTGGTCTTGGCTCCTAGGAAGACCTTCTTTGTCTTCTCCTCCTTCTCAACGATCTGCTGTTTAAGCTGCTCCTCTCGGTTATTGCTCTCTGACAACTGCATGGAAACAATAAAGCAGATTGAAGTGCTGTTAGTGTAGCACATTCCATTATTAAAACTACAGGAAAACTATTGCTGGCCATTTTATCATTTGTGAAGGTTTTGACACTAGTAATCGCAAATTAATGGGGAAAACTACACATTACTCATGTCATAAGTGAAAGTTATTCACCACCTCTCATCTCCTCAATGCATTGAAACATCTGAATTGTTTTCCTTATTTTAAATTATTGTTCACATTTCAGTAAAATAGAATTTTTGTTTTAGACAAATCAGAAAGCTTTTACCTCTTGTCTGAGCTTTACCAGCTCCTCCTGAAGTGCCTTGTTAGCGTCACTGACAGCATTCGAGTCGCTGGATTGAGAAGTCTTGGCTATGGCAGCTCCACTGGATTCATTAGCTTTGTTAGCTTCAGTTAGCTGTTCCTGCAGATGCTTGATGCATGCATCACGCTCAGAAACCGTCTATCCCAATCAAGTGTGGCAGACGCGTGTGATGTGGAGAAAGGGAAAGGATGGATTAATGAACACAGAAGACTTGGCAGGAGGAGGAAAGATGGGAAGGTACATTTTACAAAAAAGTACTTACATAGTTCTAGTACCAATTCATGTTATTTCCAAATCACTGTGTGAATGTGATCCAATAATAAAAGGCCCAATACCCAACATTTCTAACATTAAAATAACAGTTCAAAGTCATATTGGTGGTAGACTGTTAATAAGGCTGCATCCAGCAAACATTAACGTTTGGGGAAGCAGGGATGAGGAGAGAGAGGACCCGAGTTTTCCATTAGCTATCGCTCACTGGCGATAGAATATTGATTTGATCTTTACTCACTGCTGATAGAAAAAAGAAACTCCGCCCTGGTTTTAATTTCATAGCTGCTTGCATTAATTTGATTAGTAAAGTGTTACCCCTGCATGTAGACAGTGGCTTGGTAAATTTAGCGAACCTTCTAAATAACACACTAACACAACACTGCAATTGCACTTTCTAGTTAGAAACGAATATTTTGTAGAGACTTTCCCAACCTTCTGCAGGCTGTCCAGCTGGCTTTGGAAGTCAGTCAGCTGTGAGGAGGTAAGCACAAATACAAACACTAATTTATGTATGGCAGATCAAAATAACTATAACAGAGTCATTAAAAGCTATTGGGGGAGTTTTGATACCTGGTGAACCAAACAATTACATTTCAAAATGACTCTGGCCATTCCTTTTATTGGTGTTGCCTCTTTGCACGCCATGTAAATTACTGATGACTGGATTTTCAAGGCAAAAGAAACGTACACCGATTTCAAACAGATTATGATTATTAAGGATGACATTCTAAAGTGACACTCAGTGCCAAGCTGACTGACTAAATCTACTTTCAGAGCTGTTAGAAAGAATTGCCCTTACTTTGTTTTCTGCTTGACTCAGAGCACTTCTGAGATTGCCAAGTTCCTGGCTTTGGTTCTGTTGAAGCTCTTTCTGACTGCTGAGGTTCTGCTGGTGGGCTTCTTTAGATTGCTGAATCTCCCTCTGGATCTGTTGAATCTGATTCTGACGGGCCTGGGCTTGAGACTGAGCCGACTTCAACTGGTTTTGCAACTGCAATTGAAATCACAGTGTTGTAGAGATAATTACTGCTGGTCTGTGGTCAGGTAAATTACTTCTGGTTCTGACATTGGGTAGGGACTGAAGTGATGACAATCTGTTCTTGACACTGTTACTTACCTGCTGGCTGTGGGTCTTGGCTTGTTGTAGCTCTTTCTGACTCTGGGTGAGCTGGTTTGATTCTGCTGGAGTTGAGTCTGGGTTTGGGACAACTGGAACTGGACCTACAAAAGCAAAGAGGTGACAAATCTGGCGTTTCTGATGTTCTGTGTGTAACTAACTGTGTGTAACAGAGTCTACAGAACAAAAAGCTTAGTAGAATGTGCCAAACTACCTGGGTCAGCTGCGTTTGGTTCTGTGTCAGCTGGTTTTGGACTTCCTGTAACTTTTCCTTGGTCTCATGGATTTCCTTCTGTGCCACCTCCAAATCCTGCTGAGACTTTTGGCTCTGGTGAGAGAAAGCGATTCTCAAGACAGCACACACAGTCTGCATGAACTTGTCGTGTCATCCGGTTTTTTGGTTTCGGTAATTAACAGGACTTTATAATATGGGATCAAATTTCTCAGTGATGATTGTGCAAGTTCAACGTCTGTCAGTGCTGGTTGGCTGGAAGAAAAGCTTAGATTGAGAACAGACGCAAATCCCAACGAGCATGTGTCTTATGTTTTGAATTTTTTTTTTATGTTTTAAAAACTATGTGACTTCAACATCATAAAGAAGTAGTTATTCCAAAGACCTAAACTATATAACTGCATTCTGTACGTGATGCACCTGCAAGAATAAAAAGGCCATGGTGCTCCATCAGTCAGTTTTACCTCTTCCTGTTTTTTCTGCATCTCCTCTTTCTGCTTGTTCAGCTCCACTCGCATCTTGTTGAGCTCCTCCTGGGCTTTGGTCAGCTCCTGTTGCACCTCCTGTCTTGGATTCGCCTCTTTTCCTGCTTTAGCTGTAGTTTCCCCGACCAGCTGAAACACACAGAGAAACACTCAATGATGTATAATTTGTACATAGTTGTCTATGGCGGCTTTTAAACCCAACCACACTCCCACCTTGTCATGCTGAGCCTTGAGCTCCTCATACTGGGTCTTGTAGCGTCGTCCAATCTTCTTGACTTGTGTGATGGTCTTATTCTTCTCCAGAATGTCATTTTTCTTTGCTTCCAGGTCTTTCTTCAGAGTATCTCTTTCTGACGTCAGACGGACCATAGAGTCTTTGAGGGCTTGCAGCTGAGACTGAGCAGAGTTGCTACTGGCACTGGATCTAATACGGAAATAATACTATTATTGGTTCCATTACACATTTGGATGGATTTGTAGAGTTTTAACATAGCTACATATAAACTCAGTTGACCATAATCCTCCACTTATAAATGCCCAACACAAACTCAGTGTTTGTCACCTGGCCAGTTCAGTTTTCAGCTTAGCAGTCTCTTCAGCTAGCTGTGTGATGCGTTTCTGCTGAGCTTCTCTCTCATTGGTCATTTTCTGTCTCTCCTCCACATCGCCATCTTTTTGTTGGCTAAGAAGTTGCTGTAAAGAGACACACAGACAAGTTGATGTGAAGCTAATATAGTAACAGTTCTACAACTGGGACAACATGGAACACGTGCTGCAGGACCAATAATGCAATGGCAAAACACTATTATACACAATAAAATACACGGGCAGGATGTTAACAATGTGCAAAACAAGTATATGTACTGTAAAGCGCTTCAATTGTCACCCACAGACATTATGCAGTTACCTGTGTTTTAGCCTTCAGGCGTTTGAGGTCTTCCTCAAGGATCCTCTTATCAGCCTGCAGGGAGCCATTTTTCTCTGACAGCAATGACAAAGACTGATGGAGTGGGCTGATGTCTGACTGGAGCTTTGTCACCTGATAGACAAAAATTTTGTTCTATGAGCTTTACTCAGATTCAAGGGAAGTTGCCTTTCCACTTTGTACTCGATGGTGGAGGTAGTGAGGCACAGAAAGGCATGGCGATAAAAGAAAACTAAGAAAGGCAACACTATAAACACACCTCTAAAACTCAGGCTACTCCATTTATTGTGCTTTGTACAGTACACAGAGAACAACATAAGGAATCATGAAATAATTGTATAACCAAGCATTTGATTTAGACCAGTAAACGGCACTGGGCCGTTACTACATAATTCCAAAGAATTATGGATTTCCAACAAAAAGGTTTCAGAAAATGACTGACTTGATTGACAGAGAAAATGGATCTGCAGCAAACATTTGTTACAGGGCACCAGAGAAACAGGTTTAGCAAAAAATGCTACTAAATGAGACAAGAGTGGCAAGGGCACTTGACAGCTTTTCGTGGTGATTCAATTAAGTCAACACGAAAAGCCACTCTAAGAGTGCCCAGAAATCGTAAAAATCTAAAGTATTCACAGCTAACAGCGAATGGGCGACAGAAGACAAATGTGCACTGAGGTAGCACCATCTTACTTTAGCCTGGGCTTGCTGCAGCTCCTGCTCCAATTTATCTCTGTCTATTTTCAGCATCTTGTTGGTTTCTTGGAGAGCACTGATGCTCTCCATCTTCTTCAGCTGCTCTTCCTGCTGGGCCAGAGTCTTGGCTGTGGCCTTAGAGAAAGACCGAGAGAAAACATACAGACTAATTAAAGACACACACTTATGTCTTTGTTATAGAATAGTATTTTGTACAATACTACAAACGTCTCAGGTTTTTAAATTCTCTCTAAAATCTTCATGTCCAGTCTTCCATCACCTCCGTTCTTTCAGTTCCTACCTGCATTTTCTCCCTCTCGTCATTCAGAGCTTCCTGTAGCTCTTTTAATTCTCTCTCTTGGTGTTCCACTCGCTGTTTGTGGCGAAGAGCTTCTCCCTCGAATGCCTCACACTGAGCCAGAGCGATCTGTTTTTCCTGTCGCACAAATCTAAACCACAAGCACATTTTTAACTCCACCCCACTGAGTTTACACTGACATTAAAACACACTTAAATGACTGTCCAGAGAGTAACATTTTTCTACACTGACGCTTACTCCTGGTGTTGCATTTTTTTACCTGAGTATTTCTAGTATCTGTTCTGTGGTCTTCCCTTCCTCATTGAAGGACATGTCCAGCAGCTGCTGCTGCTGCTGCTGCTGCTCACGATTCCTCGTGGCCATTTCATCCATCTGTTGATGCAGAAGAGCATTCTGCTTTCCCAGCTCCTCACAGCGACGGATTTGATTGGACAGGTCCTCCTGAAGGTAAGTCAAAGAAAGTACTGGCAGATCAATCAAACCATCAATCTTCCAATTAATCATTTTTAACAATAACTTCATTCTCTTTAATAACAGAACATCTGTAGAATTTTAATATTTAAACTATTTTAAGCCTGTTAAGTATGGGTCATAAACAGCTAGACAAAACTGTACGTCCTCCCCTCCACAGCTTTCCCTTTGGCCTACCTTTAACTGTCTCTCGGACGTGTTCCAAGCAGCGATTTTCTCCTGGAGGAGGGAGGACGTCTTGTTCAATTGCTCCTCTACCTCCCTCTTTTGTGCTGCTTCTTGTTGGAATCTTTTCTTGAGCTCCTGCAGGGCTTCGACATCTGCAGCATGAAGCATCAGCTCCCGCTCATACTTAGCCTGTGCCTCTCCAGCTAGCCTTGTCTGTGAGGACAGAGGGAAAAACAGCTTACTAAAACAGACAGATGGCAAACACAGTGCCTCTTTTTTGCCAAAGCCCAACACAGGTTAACACAGTTCTGTGTTTGAGATTTGAACAAACACGAGAGTCTGGAGTGTGTGTGTTTGTTCTCGAACCTGAAGCGAGCTGTCCTCTCTGGCCTTCTTCTCCAGTGTAACAGCAGCTGCAGCTTTCTCCAGTGCCTCCTGCTGCTCTGTGTGGCTGGCCTTCACAGTACGCTCCAGCTCACACACCTGGACAGAAGGAACAATCACCGAGCAGGAAGGTCAGTGCAAAAATACAACCAACAGAAACTGCTATTGAGCCAAACATTTTATTCCACTTATTAGTCGATTTCGCTAAAGTTGAACTTCAGTTCAGCTGTTCATCTTGTTTCATTATGACTCCACATAATGTTTCTGGCCACTTAGCCCCTTTTTGTCCACCCTTCACCCTGAGTGGATGAGGCCATTCGGCTGCTAAATTACTGTATTTTCTGCCTATTAACCTAGGTACCATCTTAGGTTTCATTTTCAAAGAAATCTGCTGCAAAACAACAAGCGCCACGTTTCTATAAAGGAATGGTGCTCAGTTATATTACACAAAATATCTTTCGAAAAGAACGTAATAATCCCAACCATTTCCATAATTTCGAGACTTACTCGTTTCTCCACAGCATCCACCGCCTTCTTCTTTTCTTCCTGCTCCTGCTGCCTCATTTTCTCCACTTCCAAAATCCTCTTCTCCAGCTGTTGCTGCACCTCCTCTGCTTCCTTCAGTCGGATTTCCAGAGGGGAGCGGGACTAGACAAGTGAGGAAGGGCAGGTTACACAGGGTCTCTGCACACTACTTTTAGTTTGCTTCTAGGTTCCAGAACATACAAATGCCTTTTAAGGACTAAGCGTATTTTCAAACAAACATAATTTAAAGAAGTTAAAGATTTCGGTGGATTAAGGTGATGGTGGGAGCCCTGTTGTGCTAAGGCATTAAGAATTGGGCCTCATGAATACTACGGCTACAGCTGAGTTGGTAAAGCAGTCATCCACAAACCACAGAGTCAGTAGTTTGATTCCTGGTCCCTCCTGGCTATCTGTCAAAGTGTGAAGCCCAAGTTCCTGGGTCAGGTGAGCACCTTGCCTGCCAGCCACCAACCAGTGTGTGTGAATGTGTAAATGAGAAGCAACATTGTAAAGCACCTGGGTCAGAAGCTACTCACAGGAGAAACACTGCTTGATATCAGTGAGGGTCAGAAAGAACAAAACGGTGTTTTGTTACAGCCCATCTAAAAAAAAAAAAAAAAAAAAACACAGAAAGACCCTGTGGCAGTCGACAGACAGCAATCTCCCTGGCACGATTTGAGACAGAGCAGCATGCTACACGCACAGGCTCATGCACATAATCCGGACTTGGTACTCGGGGCCTCATAGAATGAACTCTGCATTGCCTCGGGAGGGTCTCACTCAGACATTTACACGTCCTATGGATAAAATCTGGAGAATTCCAGGATTCCAGTGCACGTGTGAAAGAGGCTATCAAAGACAGAGGGCAGTGTAAGCCTTTTGAAGAGACGGATTAAGAGACATCGGACCAACTATGGAAATAACTTGAGCATCAGAGTTTGCCTCTGATATGTAGTAAACTGCTATCTATCTCTATTGGGAAACTGCAGAACTGACTGTACAACATTTGATTTTCAAAAAATGACCAGGCCACTTCAGCAGCAACACGTATGAGGAAGATTTACCTCCTTTTCTTTCTTCAGACTGTCTTCCAGAGTCAGTACCACAGCTCTGTACTGCTCCACAGTAGCATTAGCAGTCTTCAGCTGCTCTGCTAATTCACTGTTCTGCTCCTCTGTAGTATGCAGATGGCCTTTCACCTCTGAAAGTTCTTGCTCCAACTGGCTGGACTGCTGGGCAGTTGCTGGTCCTGGAGAGCGCACTATGAGAACACACAAAGACGACAAAGAGACAAACAGATTTTTTTTTAAACTCTACAAACTACAAACACTCACTGAGACATTCCTGCAGTTGATCATGAACACAAGCGTGTTACCTCATGTGGATATGACCATTGGACATAAGACTGTAATATCTGTACATTGTGTGGAACTGCTGTGTACCCCTGAGTGGTGCTCTGAGAGATGCAGCTCTGCCAGCTGGTGTGGTGTTGCTAGAGGTAGCACCAGCCTCAGAGGATGAAGCAGAAGCCAGCTGGGCTTTCAGCGCCACCACCTGCTGTTCAGAAGTACGCAACAACTCCCTGGTCTTCTGCTGTAAGGTGTTCTGGGTCTCCAGCTGCTTCTTTGCTTCTAACAGCTGAGCCTGAAGAGTGGGTGGAGGTGACAGAGGAATAAGAGGAGTAAGAGCAGAACCTATTGATGTATATGTACAAATTCAAAGTGTTAAAAATAGAATGTACATACATCCATATTGCGTCCAAGGGCATGTCTCTGTTCTACTTCCTTCTCCAGCCTGGTCTTCATTGAAGCTAGTTCTGCCTCCAGGTGCTCTATCTTGCTGTTCAGGTGCTGGCGGGCCTCAGTGTCTATATGCTCTGTACTCAACTGGACAAATATAACACATGAAGAAATGCTAAGAATAACCAGAAGAAGAGGAACATTTATTCAAATGCAGTTTTAAAGAACACATTTGTCTGACTCAATGAAAGGGGGAAAAAAGAAGTGAGCTGATTTAACTTTATTCGTTACCTGTATGGCCTTGAGGTTAGTGAGCAGCAGGTTCTGGTTACGTTGCTCTGCTAACATGGCTTCTTTCTCTCGAGTCAGTCGACTCTCTGCTTGTCTTAACATCTCTTTCTCTTTAGTTAGATTCTCTATGCGCGCCTGCAAAACACAAGGGAGAATAAGAATCAATTTATTGAAAAGAAAAAAGTTCTTTACACAATCATTTATCTGATTTCACTTCTGATTAAAAAACAGTGAATCAAATGAAACAAAATACACAGAATATCCTGTTATTGTATTTGTTCTCATCCTCACCTCATTAAGTGCCAGCTTTTCGTTGGCCTGTAGCAGGTCCTGGCTCATTGTGTGAATGACGTGCTCATGACGCTGGGCTGTTGCAGCCATTTTTTGGTTCCTGTCCTGAAGGGCAGAGATCTCTCTGCGGTAGGCTGCTACAGTCTCTTGGAGCATCTCATACCTGACAGATTGGCACACAAACAAAGCATCGATATTATTATGTCGAAGAGCTGATAAGTGGGAGGTGCAGCTTTGGTACTCGACTTAAAATAATACTCTGTCGTCCTTTGTGCATACAGTTTGTTTGGAAGAAAACACCACACAGTAATTTTGACTCACCTCTTGTTGCTGAACTCCAGTTGAGAGGTCATCTTGGCGTGGCTGGAGCGGAGCTCTGTTAGCTGTCTCTGCAGCCTATCATTTGTTTCATTCAGCAGCCTGTCATTCTCTGCCTTCTCCTTTTTATACAGAGCGAAGGCATCGTTGAGCTGGAAGTGCAAGCACGTCGTAAAGATGTGTTTTCTTTTACGGCTTCACACACAAAGGACTTTGGGCATTTGTGTTTGAACAGTTGCACATACCTGTTTTAGAGCAGCTTTTGCCTGTCCAGTCTGTGCTGAGTCAGCAGCAGCAGCTCGCTGGGGAGTAGAGCGAGTAACTGCAGCTGATGGACGAACGAATGCAGGCTGGGATGAATTATCCAGACCTAGACAGACACAAAACTTTAAGTCAGTGTGTTCAGACCATGACTCTGCCTGGTGACCAACGTTCACCATAGATGCCAACATAAGTTAGTATGCTGGTGTTACCTTGAGGAGGTAGGCTGAAGCCAGTGCTCTGTGTCAGCAGGGCCTTGTACATGTCTCTCTGTCGGGCATTGGAATCTGCCAGTTGTTTCTGCTGACTGCTATGCTCCTTCAGCTCCTCTACCTGCTTTTGAAGTTTATCCACACTGGCCTCCAACTCTGATATGCTGGAGTGAACCATAAAGGCAGAGCTTTTGTTTAAATCAATTAATCTGTACATTGTTCTGCTTTACCCACCCACATGGGGACCATTATCAAAAAACCCTATTCACCCGTGTAAAAATATATATGTGTGTGAATATATAAATATGTAAAATGCGGCAACGTCTGGACTTATTTATTTTTTCTCCCAATACCCAGCCACAAGTATGCACATTTCTTAAAATTGTAGCAGAAATTCTATTATAATTCATACAGACAAAACATGAAGCTGAAAAGTGTAACAGCATAACAGTAACATCTCTTCCTACCGGGCTGATGTCAGGTGGCTCAGCTGTCGATCCTTCTCCTCTTCCAGCTCCCTTAACTTTCCCAGCAGGCTCTGGTTCTGTCTCTGCAACTCCTCCACGCTGTGAAAGGACAGCTTGTGGGCGCCGGTGACCTCTGAGGTGCTGGAAATGTCAGCCGAGCTGCTGTCATCTTTGGTCACCGGTTTGCCTCGAGCTTCCTCCAGCTCCACCAGAAGAGTGCATACCTGACCAGGCACAAATAACCAAACACCAAGGGATCTCTCTTACGTCTGTGATGTTAAATCACTGCTTCTTTGTGAATTTCATTATCAGCCCTAACTTTTGCTCCGAATGTAAGAGCATCTACCTGCATAGATGTATCATCTAGTTGTCTCTCTGTCCTCAATTTGTCTCTCTCCAGTCCTTCACAGCGCTGCTTGGCCTCCTCTTTCTCTTTCTGCAAACTGTAGATCTCCTATATACAAAGCAACAAATAACACATCAAATTATGTTTTGTGGAATCAAAAAGGCAATCAAAGCATTAGAAAGCACACATATTTGACAGAAACAGAGCCCTTGCCGATCCCCTCACAGACCGTTCGAGCCTGTTCCAGTTTGTTGCAGAGGGACGCCATGGATCTCTGCATGCTCTCATACTCCTCTCTCTGACGCTTTAGAACCGGTGCTTTGGACTCAACCTCCTGGACAATTTCATCCAACACTCTGCTCACCCTCCTGGTTTCCTGTTTCTCAAGCTGGAGCAGTGTCTGACATTCTGCATATGCATTATATAACTTAAAAAAAAAAAAAAAGACAAAAGAAGAAGAGGATGTGGTAACACTTTCAATTACTCAAACGATTATTTTACCTATGAGTTTGTTGTGGTTTACATGTGATATTGACATTAACAATATCACTGGTAGATTACAAATGTGCACTCACATCAAAGAACTTCATGCCGGGCTTGACAATCGCAGCGATGGCAGCTGCCGACGGACACATGGAGTCCAACTGCTCCTCAGTCAGAGAAGGGACGCCTGGAAATAAAGATTTGCACGCACATACAAATAAATAAACATACTAAGCTTGGGCACTCTATAATGTATTGAGACTGCTACAGCTAATTATCTTAGCTGTAGCAGGCCCAGCTAAGATAACTGCAAAGGAACAATGCAGGGTGGTCAGTAATGTAATAAAAAAGATTTGTGTACATCGGTATTTCCCATACGTCTCCTTCCTATATACCCTAGATGAGTTGTATGTATCATGCGTGTGTTTGTATTCTTACAGCAGTGTTTTCCAGAGGCCTTCGTTGCGGCATTTTCCAGCTCTTTCTCCATCTTCTTGATTTTCTCTCTGAGCTCTGCCTCAAGCCGCATCTTTACTTCTTCTCCCTCAGACACCTTGTTCTCCAGAGCCTTATTAGCTGCAAAGATCAACCACAAAGGTCCTTATGATGATCAGATGGAAAGCTTCACTTTACACTGTAATATGTTACACACTCACAATGGTGAGGCTGGGACACGCTTAGTCTCAAACTGAGCACTGAAACCTGGAGACTTACTTTCCCCCATGCCTTTAACCAGTTTGCTGAGCTCTTCTACTGCTCGACCCAGCTCTTGGTTCTTGCTCTCCATGTCAGTTGCCGCCCCCTACAGAAGAGACAATCACATGATGCGCATATGCAAATGTTTGGGAGAACTTATATTTATTCCTGGTGACATGCAGTGATTTTCACCTTGTAGAGTGAAGACAGCTTGATATGAGCGTTGAGCTCATTGCGGTATTTCTCCTCCATAGCACTCTGCTCATCTTTAGCCTGGAGAGAAAAAACAGTTCATACACAAGCGTGTATGTGTATACGCAAATGTATTACATAAATGGACTGGCCCACGTTTTACATATATTATAAATGACAATTTATTCTGTACATACAATAAGGTTAATTAAACAGAAAAGTCCATTTAAACTGCCCTTTAATGTTGAGGGTTGGAGGAAGATGAGTACATGCGTGTAACTACTGTACCACTTCACTTCCGTTATTAGCTAGGTAGTCAAACACGTCAACAGCTCCTGCTTTGAGGACCTAATCTACCCATTAGCTTCTTGACTGGAACTTTACCTGTTTTAGTTTGTTGTTGAGGTCTTCAGCTCGTTTACTCTGACTTTCACTTGTTTCCTTCAGAGAAGTCAGCTGACTTTCCAGTCTGGTGACCTGTCAGAAACAAAAAAACACATCAAAAGACTTGATTAGACATGGCATAAAGGCAAGGCACAGATCAGGGCAGGGGCAGTAAGCATCAGGACTCTTCCCAGAGTGGGCCATTAGGCTCAAGCTAGTAACCAGAGGACCTTTAAAGAAAAGTTAGCAAACAGTCACTGTGCAGAAAGGTCTTCTGCTAGAAAGGGGGTGAAGAGAGATGAAAGCCAATTTAGAATATACTTAACACCATTTAAAAGACTCAGAGCAAAAGATTCTCTGGTCTCATGAGACATAATCTCAACTCTTTTGGCACTGACAATCAGGTGAGACCTACAGAGGATAGTTCACACACAAATCCCATCGTATTGATGGAAGTGGAGGGGATCTGTCAGGGAAGATGCAATAAACTGTCCAGATACATGCATGAGAAGATTTACCCAAGATGATTCAGAGCTGTAACTGCTAGAGGGCTTTTACACAGTACTGAATTAAAGGTGAATACTTTTGTCAGTTAGATAATGGATTATCATGCTGGGGATCAGCAAGAAAAAAAAAAAGATGTGTTCCAACCTGTGGAACTTGATTGATAGGCAAAGCTTTATTTTTAATGAATTACCCATTTCCTTTTTTATTTTACATCATCCGATTCTACTAAGGCTGGTAGTAGCATAAGTAGCTGAGAAATACTGTGGTGGGCCTGCTGTTGATTCAGAAAGAGATCATCAATGTTAACGAGGCAGTAAGAACCACATTTTATCTTTAAGCACTTTAATCTTGTATCACATTCCATGGTATCTGGGAATACAGCACAGAGGGGCCAGTAGCGATATCAACATGCGTACATGTGGGGAGATGTTACAAAAGGATAACGTGTTAACGTTCTGTGCGTGTTACCTGCTCCTGGCTGCTCTTCAGAAGCCCTTGCAGCTCCAGTATCTCTTTGCCTTTCTCCCTGTTGGTCTTCACCAGTTCTTCTGTCTTGGTCTTCAGCTCTGCAGCTAACCGCTCACTTTTCTTCTCAACTAACTCTTTCTCCTGCTCCATACGCTTCTCCCGGTGCTGCAACACATAACCAATTCAAATTTGTTTGTTTACAAGACTATTCTGGTAGTTTTTCTCTCCATTTAGCTTAAGGCACTTCCACATGAGCATTACCACTGACCAGGGCTGAACGACTGATTGTGCTTAAATCAATCTTGCAAATTTTGCAATTAAACACAGCACATTTTTTTAATACAATAATAAGAGAATCATTCCCACAGGCTTCACATGTAGAGATGTGCCCTCTCCAGTACGCAGAGGAAGTGAGTGAGAGTGGATAAATTAAGTTGACAGCTTTAGCTGTAGCGAAAATGGTCTCATCAGAAGCTTAACTCATTTTCGCTGAGCTAGAGACCAAAATGGATTTATTTTAGTTTTAAACAAGTGGACGCACAGCAGAACCACGCAAGGTCACAACACAATTATCCTCCAGCAGAAAACTGCAACATATTTGCATTTTGTTGTCAGTTGGTATTTGGAGTTTATAATTTACATTGAGTCATTTAGGTCAAGGGAAAGCGGGCAGAGTAGGGAGTAACGTGAGAGTGGAAGGGAGGGAAATGGAGACAGCTGTTAGGGAAATTCATAAAAGGAGAGTGAGTTAAGAAGAGAACGTTGAACGAATAAGTTTGACTAGGTGATGGTTTATGCACTGCTAGCATGTAAGAGCAGTGATTTTACATACACACACACACCTAAACATTCTCTGAAATCCAGGGTATTCTTACAGTTTGTTTGATTGCTTGCTTGTACTAAATACTACAGAAGAAAAGAAACTTTTAGTGCAAGAAAAAAAACTCAGAATTAAATTACTTTCTGCTCAGAAATATGCCGTGTACCTGCACTGAAGCCTCAGATGACTGCATGTCATCCAGTTTTAATTGCAGCTCCATCTTGACTTTGTTGGCTTCTGTCAGCTTCTCATTTAAGCGCTTCACATCCTCTGCACACATGCATAGGTTAGGAAATATGACATAGGATATTTTCAGAATTATCCATCTGGACTGTTTCTGTATATGCTTTTGGAACTGGAAACCAACCAGTAAGGTTCTCCATCTCCTGCGTCCTCTTCTCCAGTAGCCTCGCCAGCTCTCTCTTCTCTGCCTCGATCTCATATTTGGCCTTTGTTTGCTGCAGCCACAAAGACACAAACAGCATGAAGTACTGAAGACTACAGTATCCAGAGTGTTTGAAAAAACAGGAACATCAGAGAAATGTATGTTAACCAGAAAAAAAACAAGAACACCAGAGATATTAACAAGATATTAACAAGAGCAAGATATTAACTTTTTTATCTACAAATGGTAGCAGTGACATAAACGTAATCGGATGAGCTGCATGTATTATTCCATTTATACAAGAATTTTCTTTAAATACCATTTTTTATACATGAATTATAAATGTATAAATTATACATTTCATTAATTAAAATACTTATTGATCAAATGGACATTTAAAGTTCTATGATAACATTAACTACAGAATCTCCCAACCAACAGACAATTTGGAGGTAAAATTATTTTTTTACAATAGAATTTTAGCGGGATTATTAAGTGTGACCTCAACTTTCTTCTCAAGCAACAGACTGCTATGTTTAGTGCTACGAGTTGACATTGTCAACAGGAATATAAATGTATACTTTGTAACTAATACAGCATTTCAACAACGCATTGGTGATGATTCAATCAACTGTTTCAACATTGATAAGGTGAAAAAGGAAAGAAATCTAAATCTTCATCATAACACAGATGTATGGGTATGTCTACCTGCTGAGGGGGTTTTTCTTCAGTGGTTTCTCCTTCTATTCCTTTCAGAGTGCTCAGCTCTTCATCTGTGCAGGAGAAGCATAAAGATCCTGACAAAGTGTTCCAACAGATCAGCAGAAGAAAACAGCGACTGCTCAAGCTCAAGCTTAGGGCCAAAAGCTCAAGTGTTTTAAGACATGTCCTAAGTCTGTCCGTAGTGTGAGGGAACAATCGGAAGTCAATTATATTTTGATTATAGAAATAACATCCAACTGTTCTGATGCCAACAGGAAAGTAGAAACGACACACTTACTCAGTTTCTTGTTTTCTTCCTTAAGAGTTTGCAGCTCTCTGGTGGCAGACAAGACATGTTCCTGACTCTCAGTCAGTCTCTTCTCAATGTCAAAGTACTGCTGTTCTGTAGGGACAGAGAACATTGGTTTCTTTATAACTGATCACATCACACATGAGCCGGCGGGACAGAAACAGGACGCGCGATGGAAGCCACAATGCGCCGTTTGCGTTTGAACTCGCCTAGCTGAGAATGACTTAATGAACTAAGAGCCTTCGTGAATGAGGCAGATCGCTCCTACCTTTGCGAATGATTTCCTATGTCGGGAGCTATTCAGTATTCAAAGTATGGGCCACGGTAAAAACTGTTGCCATGACATTAGCTCTCTTCCGCCAAAGTTAACGTTAGCCTAAGGCTAACAGGAGTTCGTAGCTAACGCTAGCGCGCACTCACAGCAGACTAACTCTGGTGCCACGCTGGAGTTCGGCCTGACGTTTTACACCAGCTTAAACCCGTCCACTAAGTTCTACTGGGTCGCAGTTACACACCACTGTCCGCTTTAAGCCGCTGGTCCTGGGTCCGCAGCGCCTCGTTAGCATTCTGCAGCTCCGTTACAAACTTCTCCAGTTTGTTCTGGGCACCTTTCGGGAGTTTGCTTAACTCTGCCCGCTCCAGAACCTGCAGCAGGACGGCCGCCATTTCCACGTACCGCCTGCGAAAACCACAGTAAATGGACACCACACTGCGGGCCAATAAGTCGGGCCAATAAGTCGGTCCAGCAGCCCGAAAGCCCGTTCACGACCGAGACACGTGTCAAGTCCCACTCAGACAAAAGCAGGATGTCCACGCGAAACTTTCAAAATAAAGCAACGACTAAGCGAAACTAGCAAGAGGGAAACTTTGTGGATCAAAACTAATCATAATCCAGAACCTACATCTGCATTGATGTCTGCTGGAAATCAGTCATTGTAAGGTCGTGTGTAGTCTTAGTGTTCAAACGTTGATGATCAGTGCAACAGTCCGTGGGTTTTAGAGAACACCTGTCGCAAATGTAATTGCAAGCGTATGAAATCAAATTTAAGTCCAAATAGCCACTAGTAGTTTAAAGTTTATTTTGACGGCGAGAAATGAACAAGCTTCCGTTAGTTGTAATTGGGTTGACTTGACCAACATCGACCTCCGCTCAACCATTACGACAGAGACGTGCGACGGAAACACGTCACTGACAATGGACCGGGGTAAAATGTGTGTTCCTCCTCTGCTGACGTAGAATTCTAGGAGAGCTGTCTGGCCGGAACCACCGCGGTGCTGCTCTCAGTATCTCCTCACCTGGTCTTCTGAGCTTGTTTGAATCCACTCTGACCACGGAACGTCGGTTCCATGTCGGCTAGCTGAAGCAGACCTGAAAGGTACCGACCGAGTTCAGGTTCACCACATTTAACTGCTTGTTGCTTTTCAAATACTCACCAGCTGTTTTCTGTGGATTCATGTCCTCAGGTCCTCCGCACTAACACAGCCCTCCTCTGTTCCCATTGCAGACATATTGCTAAAAAAACCACAGGCTGCACTGATTCCGCGTCATCCTCTGTCTCCACACTGTCTGTAGGCGGGATGGGTCGTGGCTGTGTAGTAGATGATTCTGTGGAGGGCTACCTGTCCAAGCTATGTCAACTACAAGCTGGGACAGTCACGGGGCTGCTTATTGGACAGGTAAGCTCACAGCGCTAGACCATAGACATGCACAATAACAGTTTGTCATGAATGCACAAAGCACATATTCTGGGGAATAGCCACTTTACAACACTGTCTGTCCTGGGAGGGAGCACGGCCACAGTGGGCAGGCACCCCATTTAAAATGAAGGAGGTGGCCAAAACTTTAGAACTACCTCTACGTACCTTTGACCTCCGTAATAAACACATACTGGAATTATAAACTTTCTTACAGTTTCAAACTAAAGTCTGAGAAATTTGTAATTGTAAAAGTAGAATTCATGGAAGAGCCACTGTACAGGGATGCATTGAATTAAATTAAATGCACAGGTGGTCACATTGTTTACCTGATCGGTGTATCTGTCATAAAGTGTCACATCCTAAATTTAGTGATTAAAATTTCAGAGCTCAGCCCAAAGGGACTTTGTCATCATGGCGACTCGGACACCACAAAGGGATGAATCAGCTGGACCTTCTCTAGATAAGGAGTGGATTACTGAGCACGCCCGACAGGTGAGAAAACGAGAGCGGTTCTCGCTGAATATGTGCTTATATTCCATTTATGTTACGTATTTAAAGTGGACTCCATTGTAAAATTTAAAGCAGAGGGATTCAAATGGGGAATCATTTACTTTGCTTTATGCAGTCAATGAATAACAAAACATTAAATAGTTTTTTGCTGATTTGGAAAAAATTATAAAAGACATGCAATGATTTAAGTTTAGAATCAAAAGCATGAAGCTATATATGCATTTTTAAAAATGATAAGTGCTTTGCCAGTATTTGTAAATGTTCTGGTGCGTGTGCGACTGGTTTACCTTTGTTCAGGTGTCCAGGATGCTGCCTGGAGGCTTGTCTGTGCTGGGAGTCTTTATCATTACCGACAGTGATTCCAAGGACATACTAATCACACTCAGACAGGTGAGATTTGCATAAACACATCGTGACACACTCAGGGATATATTTTTCATTTTCCGTTGTTCATTGTTGGATTGCTTATCAGGGAATATATCCTGCCTACAAGTAGTTTTGATTGGACACACCCTGTTCCATGGAGCTCAACACATTACCAGATTAAAAACTACACGAGACTTAAGAAATTAGCTCTCTTAACTATGTATGTCACTAGAGATTTGGATTTTTGAATCTATCTTTGTGTATTTTTTTCTGTGTGTATACTCTTTGCAGCTGGTTTTTGCAGTGGAGACCTTGATCTCCTCTGAGCAGCTGTGGACCCCTGAAGATGACGACGTTACAGACTGTGTCACACTGCACATCAATGCTAAAACCAGAAAGTATCCTTTTCTCTTCTCACTGACTGCAGTAGCTCCCTAATACTATGTAGATATTCTTTAACCTCACACAACAGAACCATCTGCAGAACCTTTGACATCAAAGACCCTAAGGTTAGCTCACATTATTCAATTCTCCCAAAACAACATCTTTCATTTAGAGTTAAATACTCAACAGTTTAACAGTTCCGAAATGAGACCTGCTTCAGCTGTGGCCAGTCGAAGCCTTTCGTACATGAATCATTTGTAGGCCCTATCAGGTAAAGACCTTTTTGTAATCTTTTACATTTCTTTGGGGTCTAAACAGGAGCTTACTTTAAAGTCGGAGTCCCATTGTAATTTTAGTGTTTTAGTTACAATAACAAAAGAAGTGTGGGTGTGATATTGCCTATTAAACACAATCTATATTGCAATGCTTCACACATGGGAGTAAGCAAGTAGAGAAATGCGTGTGTTGTATTTGCCAGTGCCAGCGTTTTTTGACAGATGTGTGTTGTTGCAGCATCAATTAAGTCGTTGGTATTGGTGTGGTTGGTGGAGTTGTCTGTCAAGATGGAGAATAAAGTTACAAAAGAATACGTCTAAGGCAGTTAGGACCCACAACCAGCAAGACCGAATGGTGGCCCAGGTAGAACATAACCAGGGAAAATACAAAGCTATCAGCTCAGTTCTGCAAGTTGAAGACTTTAGGCAGTTGTTAACTGCAAGACATTTTTCCACGAAATATAAAATATGAGAAGTTTGACTTCATGTCTAACTACCCAGTTATTTTTGAATTCCTAAGTTTGTCCACTACGTGTTAAAAGGCTCTATCTCCCACACGGTTCTTTCTGTGTTGATGTAAACCTGCTCAAATTAAAGCTGACACTTGTCTTTTCTTGTAGCATATATTTCTATATTTCACATTGAATATGCTGAATCACAGAACCCCCATAATACAAAGTGTGTATCTTTGTGACCAGCATTTACCAAACAGGGCTGTGTGCAAATAGTCTTGACATGACGTTAAAATTAATTTTCCTCATTTTGGTAATCATATCATTGTTGGCTGTTCCAGAGCATGGCAAAGCCTGCAGACTGGAAGTACCAGTCCGGTGTGTGTTCCTCCTGCACCATGGTGTCATGCTCTCTAAATGTGGACGTATTGGTTCCAATACCAGACAACAGAGCCAGTACAGAAACCATGGATGCATGTGTTAAGGTTAGCGTACACACTCTCTCACAAACATTTTGTTGAAATATCAGTGGAACTGTTCTCGCATTATTTCATGTTTCAGGAGGGACTGAAAACATGGGCGTACCAGATTAAGAGTGGACTTTGTCTGATCGATGGAAAAATCATGCAAGCGGAATCTGAGATAACAGCAGGACAGGTTGTATGAATCCAAGCAGCACTAGGCAGGATAAACTATGAAACGTTATTGAGACACTTGCTGAGCTCTGGTCCGCTCTGGCCTAATAGTAGTCAAACGTTGTCTAACACAGATTGCTGTCATCCAATGATATATATGAAAGAATCAGGAGAAGCGTTGTAAATGTGTCATCATTTGTAACCATGACTCTAACTGATATTGTCTTGATTGCAAGAAAGATTGGAGTATAATTGTACTTACTTATTCTTACTGTATCTGAACTCTTTAGAAGAGGAATGTCAGACAGATGCACACCGCTCAGCTCCTCATCACAGCGGTAAGAAAAACATCTTTGTGCATCGTAGCAGTTACACCTTACAGCAGAGAATAGATTTGTTGTCTATCACTGTTAGTGATAAAGATCCAACTCATTGCTACAACTTCGGTATTTTTCATGTGAATTAGTTTGAGGGTTATATATATTTATTAGATCATTATATGTCTTTGTTGTGTGCCTTCATTCATCTGTGAAATTTAAAATTTGGTAATATAAGTGGTCATTCCTGAAAGCCACTAAGGCAAATTGCCTGTTGTCTTTGATGGTAATATCAAGGTTCTTTCCTGTGTGTTAGGATGAGCAAAAGCAAACAGATGTGGTCCAGTGGTGTGGAGGCAGTGTGTCAGTCAGAGGAGCAATCTACAGCAGAACGTATCTGCTTACGAACAAACCAAAGGCCAAGCTGACGGAGAAGGTAATGCAATGTGGCTTCGTCCCCCTGATCCGTGAAGGCGTCGCGGGTAGTCCCTGACCACGGTTTTTATCAGTCCCATCACAAGCACCTAAATGACCAGTTAGGTCGGCTTTCTCTGGAAAGGGGACTCCCATAAACGGGAAGCCTGGTTTCTGTAATCACAGTAGGGGACTACAGAAACTTGCTTTTCCCAGGTAGACTTGTCCCAGAGAACACAGCCACGTATACATGTAACCAGGTTGTAATTAGCTTTCTACAGACAAGAAATCTATATCTACCGTTCCCAATGTGGATCACTCTTCCATCTCACTGCCATGGCATCAACAAGAACACACACACCAAAGAAAGGGAGAAAGCAGCTACGCTGCAGTTAAAGTCTTTGCGCCGTGCTTCCAAAATTAGCCCACCAAGCCCAAACAGAAAAATGACATTACTCATCTGCTGCATAGACATGTGGATTTCCACTAACCCGGTTTTTAAGGTGCATGTAAACCTGTTTCCTGTGCAAGTAACTTGGTGACTTACAGTAAGTTCATGTAAACACAGTCACAAAAGAAAATTGCTTTTTTTATAATAAAAACACAACATTTCCATGTATTATATGTTGTTTGGGAATATTCAAATTCATGTACATAGAGCGAATTAGAAAAACCAAGACGACATTCAGGATTGTAATGCTGGAATGCATCTCTAACGTCATATGTGTGTGCATACTACAGAGTATTAGTTTGTTGAACAGCATCTAAAATTAGATATTCCATTTTTGGCAATTTCTTTTTACAGGTGTTAGTTGCACTAACAGATACAAACCTCAATTCCAATGAAAGTGGGACATGTAAATAAAAACAGAAAACAATGACTGACGCATATTCAATTGAATACACCGCCTCAAAGACAGGATATTAAATGTACTAACTAATAAACTGCAACAATAAACTGTTTTCTGCAAAATTTCACTCTTGAATTTGAATTTGATGCCTGCAACATATTCTTAAAGTGCCGGGACAGGCTAATGTACCTGTGCGAGTTACCGATGGGCACTAACAAAGGCGCATACTGCCACGGATACTGGCTTCTAAACTTTGCGCTGATAACAATCTGGATGGTCCTTTTCCTCTTTAGCCTGGAGGACATAATGTCCATGATTTCCAAAATGTGGGCCAGTCAAACCACAGCACACTTCTCTGCTTTGCCTCAGTCCATCTCAGATGAGCTCGTGTCCCGAGAAGCCTGTGGTGTTTCTGGGCGTTGCTGACGTATGGCATTCGCTTTACATGGTAGAATTTTAACTTGGAGATGTTGTGACTAACTGCGTCAGCGGACAGTGGCTTTCCACGTGTTAACACCCTTTACAGAATGAGTCTGTTTTAAAGCCTGAGGTATTGAAGGTCGTGGGCAGTCAGTGTTGGTTTTCAGCCGTGCCACTTACGTGCAGAGATTTCTCGGGACTCTCTGAACATTTTGATGATATTATTGACTGTAGATGATGAAACACCTAACAACTGTATGATGAAAAACTTTGTTCTTACACTGTTGGACTATTTTCTTACTCAGTTATACACAAAGTGGTGAACCACGCCCCACTCTTGTTTGTGAACTGAGCCTTTTGGAGATGTTCCATCAATCGCTACACTTACCTGTGTCCAGTTAGTGTTTTCCAACCCGGCTGTTTTGTAATGTGCTGCAGGCATTAAGTAAGTAAATATATATGCAAAAAACAACATCAATTTGAACCTTAAATATCTTGTCTTTGAGCTGTATTCAGTCGAATACTGGTCACAGAACATTTGTAAATCACTGTTTTACACAGCGTCCCAACTTCATTGCATTTGCGGTTCGTAAGATAAAAATATTCATTTTAGTCCCTTTTTTGCCCCTTGCAACACTAGTCCTTGCTTTGCTTTCTAAGCACACTCGTGCTCCCCAGGTCACGATCATTCGAACCCCATTATTGTATTAGATGCATGCCAAATGCAGCTGAAAGGTAAGTCCAAAATGTAGTCATAAAATCTTCATCTTGGACAGATGCTGAAGAGAGATGTGGTTTCCACCGTGGCTACGAGGGTACAAATGCTTCTGGAGGAGCTGCTGACATCAGAAGAGGAAAGCAAGACCCGAAGAAGCAAACATCCGACAGGTACGCGGCCATGTTTGCACACAAGCGGCAGGAATAAACTGCTGTACTCTGGTACAATTTAGGCATCCCATTAAATACACATACAGCAGTACAGGGTGAACATATGTGCACCTCGCATGTTTAGTAATCAGAGTTTCCTCGGAACTCAGCAGCACATATTTGTTTCTGTGTGGGGATCAATGTGCAAAAAGTTTCAAGTCCTTTTACTGGTTTTTCCAACGCAAGCAACTTAGATTGTTGGATATCAATGAGGATGTGCTGTTTTCCTCTGATTCCCACTTCTGTGGTTAGCAACTGCTGTTCAGCATAACTCCAGTATTTAAATACAAGCCATGGCACCGTTAGGTTGAAGTTCACCTGCTTGTCTCAGTGTACCTGTGTGTCCTTCCACTAGAGCGATTTAGCCTCCCTCGTCGTGTCTTTAGTCCTGCAGCAGCAACTGGGCCTGTGTGTGTGTGCGACTACCAGTTCAGGGACGAGGGCCTGTCTGAGGTGACCGACAGGCTGAAGGAGATGCTGGACATCGATGCAGCTGAGGGAGACTTGGACACCAGGCAGGAACTTGCTGCAGAAATCATAGACAGTGATTTTACAGAAGGTGTGGAAACAGTATCTCTAATAATTGAATAATTAATAATTGTGTATACGGGATTTACGTGTGGGAAGACAGTAGCTTAAAGTCATGGCCATGTTTGCTTCATAACCAATCGTACAGAGTGGCTTTGTGTGAACCAGTGCATGACAGACATTAGACAGAAGGATATCCATCACCACCCAGCCCAGCATTGAAAAAGACCATTACGTTATCAACAAGAATTAGAGCTAAAGTCCTACTGAAACGGAAAAAGAGAGAAATTGCTCTAAATACGTTTTTCCCACATGATGTTAAATCAATGCTGACAATATACAAACTTTAGTGATAACTAAGTAATTGTAGCTGGTAGAGAAAAATTCTTTCTTCCCAACTGGGAGCTTTGAGATACTGAACTCTGACTTCATTGTGTCTCTTCAGAGGCCTCTGTCAAACCTGTTGAAGTGCTGGAAGCCCAGAGAAATAACCACATTGGTAAAACACACTTTACTCTGAAACAAGCTACAAACGTTTCCTGCTGCATGTTTCATTATCACCTGGTCTGTAATGACATCAGTGACGTTTTTCACAGATTGATCACTTATGATTAAGACATATTTACATAGAAGTAGTAAGTCATTTGATATAATATCTGGGCCATGTGACCCTGGATCTGACTTACGCTACGCCCAATTTCCAACAGTGCAACGGCTGTCTGAAGGGTCAACGTGGAAATCATGTGTTTTGTTCTGGACGGACTTTTATCGAAACAGTGATTTTATTTAACTGTCAAACACATGATTCACATTTCAGATTGTTTTTCACTTTGACACAAAAGTCTTTTCTTGGGAAATATTGGTTAAAAGTCAAATTAAATCAAGCATGATTCAGTGTTGTAACAAAGAATGCAGAGTAGCCCAGAGTCTGTGAAAAAGGGAGGCATGTTTTTGCCGGGAAACAGAGTGAGGCATTGGTCGAGGTCATCACTTTGCGGTCTCTCCCTTTCCTCATTCAAAGGGAACAGGCCTGTGATCTGGTCCCAGGCGTCTCACAGTAGTGTGTGTTCGTGCACAGCTGCTCAGCCTCTGCCTTCAGTCTCCTCTGTTGTGTTGTGCAGGTGCTGCCGTCGCCGCTGCCGTCGCCGCACTTGCTGCTGCTGCTGCTGCCGCCTCAGTGCTGTATCTCAGGGACGTCTGACCAGCACACACAGCCCAGAATAAAGTCTTATGTTTTACACATTTCTGTCAAGTGTCTGTCAGTTGGATACAAAACGAAGCAAGAAACGATCGGAAATCTACGGTCAACAGCTTCCCCGGTCACTGAACACAGCAATAAAAAGGCGCTTCTGAATAATGGCAGGAAGTCCTGAATAAAGAGGAGAAGCAGGTTCAGGTTCACTATGTTCTTCCAGGGGGGGGCCGAGTGTGTGCCCGCCCACTGACGCTCACTGACGCCCACTGACGGTGGTGGACTTCGGACCGGACGGCGGTTACTGTTTGATTTCCCCGGAGCTGCAGTGCAATGCACGCGGACACGGGCCCGCCGCTGCTGACCCTTGACCCTTGACCCTCAGCTGGCGCCTTGTGGCTTCATGATAAGGGCGCGCGTGCAGGGGTCCGGGCAGAGCACACTCGGGCGTTCGGTTCCCCGCTCGGACAGAGGCGTCATGCTGAGTAAAGACCTCCCGGACATTGAGGTAACTCTCCCGGCGTCGGCTCTCACGCTTTCCGCGCCGGGCTCACGTCCTGCGGCCCGCGGAGCAGCGGCCTCTCCGACGGCCGACGGCCGATGGCCGCGGCGGGACGAGACGCGGCGGGACGAGACGCAGGCGCGTCGGCTGTGCCGCGATCGGCGCTAAGCTAATGTAGGAGGCCGGAGTTGACGTCGACTAATCGGTTGGTCTTTAGTTGTTACTAATCGGCCGCGTTTGCTCGTTTGTCAACTTAATGCAGCCACTCCAGCTATTCGACTCAGCTCGGCCGTTTCCTCCGGCTCCAAAGTCCAACTTAAATTATTAAGAATAATACACGGAACGCCGTTATTTTCCACATTCAATACAGTTTAAATGTGTTCTTATGAACACTTTTAATTATTACTGCACATGAAGAGCATTTACTCAAGTACAGTTTACTATAATTCCGAGGGAAGCATTTTCCTTCATTTCTCAGTTGTGCCTGCTGGTGGCGATCTGATTCTTATTCTTAAATATAATAAACCCAGTTATAGTTTATTGTTATGGATAACCCCATGGCAAACTTTAAAATCAGCCCCACCTTTACCTCACATCGGTTTGCATTATTATAATTCATTTCCAAACAGAGTTCTGTTCCTCTGCACCGCAGCACAAGTATTTTGACTTGCAAACTTCTACTGTATCTGCAAATGTGCATGAGATGTTTAAAGAATATTCAACAATGAACATGGGTGAAGTAAGGAAAGTTGCACAACAACATTACAGAGGACGATCCGATGGACGGTTGGAGTCACCTCAGACACTAAAGTGAGATGAAATGTGGCTCTTGGCCATGGGATGGACGTGGTGCTTGAGCGTGAAGATCTGCTGTAATTCTGACTCGCGCCGTGGGAGACGGACGTCCGGGCAGCCTGGCCACATAAAACCCATTTCTTCTCTGTGCTGTGATCCGCCTGTTTTGAAGGACATTCTTTGTGGCTGTCCTGTCCCTGCCACCATCTCGGCGAGTTGTTGGTCCAACGGCGCTTTGAGCTCCCACCAGCTCAGAAAGGCTGCGGCCCCTCTCCGGGTGGCTGTGGGCTGATGTTCTCTGCACATTCGTGCAAACTGAACCACGCTGGAGGCTGTCACGTAGCTGTAAAATCACAACATTTTGCTTTGGGTGTGTTTTTAAGCATATGGACCTCATTGTATTCTGTTAGCACTACCATTCCCCTTTATTATGCAATTATGTAATAATAATAAAGTTATTACAGCATTTGTCTATAGTACCTGTCTAACTGAAGTCCACAGCGATCCGTTCATCAACAGGTGCATCGATAATGGCCAGAGTATAGATTCCGGAACCAGGGTCCAAGTGTTTGATCGGAATAGGAACATTGTCTTGTTAGGACCTCGCACGCGTTTGCCATTGGCTGGACTTTAGCTTTTCTGTGGATATTTTGCTCCTTTGGATGAATCCCTTAATACCTGCAGTGTTCCACAGGACTCCGTCCCCTCTGGGTTTCCCCTTAGCACCAGGTCTATTGTGTGCCCCAGATGTGGTTGGTGGGTCCATGTTTCTATGAATGACTATTTAACTTTAACTCCAAACATAGACAGAATAACATATTTACATTATACATATGTTCTTTAAATGTTCCATGTCTGCATCAAAATTAATAACGTAGCATGTTCCTTATAGGGCAAAATAGGACAGCAGTCAAATTAATCGCTGCTGTTGTTGTTCTAGTTTGTAATGGTAATTTAATTGTTCTAGAGCACATGTATTTGAAAAGTATTAAACATGCATCTATAACTTCAGTTGACATGGTGTCATACTACCAAGGCAGCATGTTCCTCCAGATCATGTCATCTGAAGGGGTTTTGCAGCTGGAATCAGAGAGATATTTTAGTATATGCAGGGCACAAGAGTGTTTGAGACCATGTGTATGTTTGCACTCCCCAAATGAAAACTATATGAATAAGAGAATTTCCTATGAAAAATAAACCCAGATGTAAAGATAAAGATATGTGTCATTTTATAAATATGGACATAGATGCAGTAAAGTATTTCTTCACTTCTGGTGGTGTGTAGCCCTTTGACAGGTCACGTGACCTCGGTGCACTGACCCTGTAAGTATTTGATCACCTTGACCCCAAACATTCAAACCAGCAAAGTTCCTGGAATGTTCTATAGCTTCACGGGATTTGCCACCAGGTGCACAGACATGTAACAGCATGTTCGTCAACATTAGACCTTGGAATGTCAAATATGTCGAAGAATATTAGGATATTATCTCCCAAGGTTTTTTTGTTTGGGGTCATATTTATCAAAATGAAGAACTCTGAGAATATCACTACTATACTCTCAATCTATAAACCTTTCAGAAAAAATTCTAACTTTACTGTGATCTGAGCAATAACACAAAACATAATACTAGGACAGTGGGCAAGAGAAATATTTTCAAACAAACATACAACTATAATAACATATTTGTTATACCCATAAATTGCTTTGAAATCCTGCTAGAGTAAAAGCTTGTTATCTAAAATCCAAATTTTCATCAATCAAAGTATTGAACAGGTCACACATCACAACTTTCCAGACATTGTTGGAATCTGTAGAAGCCAAGTCACGCGTGGTTTCATTTGCTCCTTGATTTTGTAGCATTATAATTCCAAAATCTGCCTCTTTCCTATTTCAGTCCTTGAGAGATTAGTCAGACGTTCTTAACAGAGTCAAACAGTGATAAACCGTCATGTTGGCATCTGTCCGAGTTAAAGCAGGAACACTAAGTTCCTTGACTCCTTTGTTAATGTTTGATGTAATTCACTTGATTTCTTGTAGAGCATCCTGGCTCTGAATCCCAGAGTGAAAACGCACGCTCAGATCATTTCCACAGCGGACAAGAAGAAGGAAAAGAAACACTGGAAGAGAAACTCTGAAAGGAGCTGCGATGTAAGTCACGCCACACACACAGAAAGTCTCACCGCAAATCGATGCTTCGAGTTTTTTCCTGCACTCTGCGTCTTCTTTCTTTCAGTCCTGCGTGAAGTTAGAGAACAACTTTGATGATATCAAGCATACCACCCTGAGTGAGCGGGGAGCTCTGCGTGAAGCACTGAGGTGAGAAGGCAGGACTTGCATAAGTTTAGGTTCTTACAACGTTGCGGAGCTGATTTGGAATTAGAATGAAAGGTGGTGGAAGGCGAGCAGCAGCCAGGAAGAAAAGATCAAAGCAAAGTGCTGTGAGAAGAGGCGTTTGGGTTTCACGACATGCAAGTGCAAGGAAGAACAGATTGGATTGGATTTTCTGGTTAAAGTGCATAGGAAATTGCACCCTAACCCTCATCAGGAAGCTGATGACAGCTGGGACGCGTTTCCTTCTTGGCTGCTTGAACATGAGACGTGCTGCCCCATCTGGGATGAACTGGAGGTGTTTGATTGTGCACGTTGGGAGCCCCATCAACCGGGCACCGCAGTAATCCAGAGGCTGGGCAAAGGTGCACGCCCCACATTCACGTTCACCTACAGTCAGTGTAATGATTTTCTTTCATCGCAAATATCAACAGCAAACGCATTAATGTGGTGAACATGGTAAACGTTACACATGATCAATATGAGCGCGTTATCATTAAAAGTTTAGAATTCAGTAAGAAAGCACATTTTCAAACCCCCTAACCATGTTTATAGGATTTGAACGTGTTTGTGATGTTAGCAGTCTACTGATACTATTCGTTGTCTTTACACTTGCACTGGGAACTGCTTCACTTTTGTCTAGTTTGCAGGCAGAAACTGCCATCTTTAAATCCCAGCGCAGGTTTTTTTAGGGGATCCAGGTGACAGCCACTCTAGAATCTTCTTCGTCCATACGTAGGCCCAGAAAGTTCCAGTTTTGCTCTGAACACCTGGAGCTTGAGACATTTAAAGTTGCATATCGTGTTAACTTTTGAAGAACCACTTTGAACGTTCGTTATTTTAGGCTGTTTAAGTTGTTCTTGTTTGATTGGCTCATTCAGCAGTTGAAAGGTTTGAAAATTTTGCATGCATGTTTTTTGCAGTAGAGCTTGAAGTAGTTGTGTTGGACGTTGATGTATCATTATGATTGTAATGGGTTTTGCTTTTAATAGTCTAATTCTCCTGTCAATAAGTTTCATATAAACTAAAAACAAAATCTGCATTTAGATGTCTGAAATGCGCCGACGCTCCATGTCAGAAGAGCTGCCCGACTAACCTGGACATCAAGTCCTTCATTACAAGTATCTCCAATAAGGTACAGTCAGATTCATACACTTCATTTCATGTAAACACACAGTGAACTACAATGATGCCTCAGCTAATCGTGATACACGAAGTAACAGAATAGTGAAGTCAAATAACGGCCTAAATGCTTTTTACAAACAAATAATTTAATATTTTGCCTAAATCAGCTTTTACATTATATTTTTTCAGTTTTGTTTCTTTAAACTTGAAAGTTGACTTTTAAGACGGGGACAATATGTGAAATATGTGTGTACGTTTACGTTTGTACTAGAACTACTACGGGGCAGCACGGGCCATCCTGTCTGACAACCCCCTGGGTCTGACCTGTGGAATGGTTTGTCCGACATCAGACCTGTGTGTAGGAGGCTGCAACCTGTACGCTGCCGAGGAAGGACCTATCAACATCGGAGGGTTACAGCAGTTTGCTACTGAGGTACAATATTAGAGCTGTTGACTGCACAAACCATTTATTAAGCAGTTTCTTATTTCTCATCAGATGATCACACTATAGTGAGTCGCACCCAGTTACAGCTATGACGTCACCATCATCTTTATTTACAGTCTATTGCCATCTGTGTGAGCCTTTTTTATTTTACATAATAGAACAGCTGCCACTCTATTATCTAGGCATCTTTGCATTCATAAGGAGGAGCCTTTGCAGGCTTTGCCCTAGATACATCTGTGCTATTCTATGCAATTTGTCAGTAAGTCCGTCCTCATTTAGTAAATGCATCTCCTTTATTATCGGGACCCCAGATTTGGGTTATTTTCTTTTTTGTGGACCCTGGCGAAATACTGGTGAAGGTGTGTTTACAGCTTGAGTTATCACCCATTGCAGCAGCTTCTGGGGTATGAATCCCAGCCCACCCACAATCATCAGGCGTGTCCCTGAGCACCAGAGGGATGGGTTAAATACAAATTTCACTGTAACTCGTATAAAAATGTAAAAAAAATCAAACGTATATGTGCCAAATAAAGGTTGATTCTGTTTCTGTGTATAAGAGCTGCGGCGCACATTTCAAATGTATGTCTTTTCTTTACAGGTGTTTAGTAAGATGGGCATTGCTCAGATAAGGGACCCTGAACTTCCACCAGCCAGTGAAATGCCAGAGTCTTATCATAGCCCTGTTGCTCTGATTGGCTGTGGCCCTGCATCCATCAGCTGTGCTTCCTTCCTGGGCCGTCTTGGATATGATAATATCACTATATTTGAGAAACAGAAGTACATCGGAGGGTTAAGGTGACTAATTATCTAGGTTATAAAGCATACTATTAGATTTTTTAACATAATATATGTCGTCTTCTATAAATGAAATTCTTCAATAAAATATATTGCGTTGTGCGGCTTTTAAAAGCTAATAAGCTATAGGAACTTGAAACATAATTAAAAAAGGATTAGGATACGGTAACTGGCAGATTTCTTGACAGCACTGTGGATATTTAAAGACTTGACTGCTAAAACCTGTTTAATGAATTAGCACGGTACAAAATAAAGAAGGCAAAAGAAGAGATATTATTTACACACGTTAACATACGTACAAATTCTAAAGTGGCATTTAATAATATATGGTCTTTCCTATAGCACATCAGAAATCCCCCAGTTCAGGCTTCCTTATGAAGTTGTCCAATTTGAAATAGACCTGATGAAGGACCTGGGAGTGAAGGTATGAACATTAGGATTTGATATTATCCTGATACATATTTTTAAAAAATGTTTTAAAAATGTGTAGCTTTAAAAAGCTGATAAGACAGAAAATAAAAAAAATGAGCTTTGGGGTTGAAACCCAATAGAGATCCAAATACACCGTGAATACAGAATAATGAATCAAAAAGGAGCATAATGCTGCATTCATTTTTAAAGGTTTCATGAAAATGGTGGGTTACATATACATACATGTTGTGTAGAATTGGGTCTTCCTGAATTACCCTCCATCCTTTGCAGCTGCATGTAAACCCGTGTCTCTGCGTTTACAGGTGGTGTGTGAGAAGGGTCTAGGTGTTAATGGAATGACTCTGGCATCCCTGAAGCAGGACGGGTTCAAGGCTGTCTTCATTGGGATTGGTGAGTGCTGCACACTGCAGAAACGACATATCCGTAGCCTCGTGGATTATAAAGTTGATCCCGTCATGGTTTTAATTGTGTGGAACGTACAGTATACCGTCCAGTGTGACATTACATTGGGCTTTTTGTAGTTTCAGACTGAGCCCCAGTCAGGCTGTATCCGTTCAAAATGCTGAAACAACACACGTTGTGATTCCGCTGTGCTTTGTGTGCGTTTCTGACGTGTGTGTGACTCCAGGTCTCCCTCAGGCCAACAGAGCTGACATCTTCCAGGGTTTAACCACGGATCACGGATTCTTCACATCCAAAGACTTCTTGCCCTTGGTGGCCTCAGCCAGCAAGAAAGGTACAGGAAAATAAATCACACAAAGCCGTAGAAAGCCAGTACGGCAGATCGGTTTGAATTGTTTTGTAGCATCCAGCGATGCTCTTTGATAAGGATAAATTGCCAACACATGACGTGGCATCGGATGGTGTGTCCAAAAATTACAGGCATTTTATGTATGTGTATGTATGTCTTTAAGTTATTATATAACTTTGTCTTTATATGTCTTACTTTATTCAGGCATGTGTCAGTGTCACTCTTCTCTGCCCGACTTGAGAGGTGTAGTGATAGTTTTGGGGGCTGGTGACACTGCCTTTGACTGTGCAACCTCAGCTCTTCGCTGTGGAGCCAAGAGAGTGTACGTCTGCTTCAGGAAGGGGTTTACGAACATCAGGGCTGTTCCTGAAGAGGTATGGCTGTGGCGTGGACAGATGGACAGATGGACAGGTGCACGGATAAACGGAGAATACTAAACACGTGTGTTTTTCTTCTGTCAGATGGAGTTGGCGAAGGAAGAGCAGTGTGAGTTCTTGCCTTTCTTGTCTCCTCGTGAGGTCATCATAAAGAACGGACGGGTTGCTGGCTTACAGTTCTGTCGTACTGAGCACACAGAGGAAGGAGACTGGCTGGAGGATGAGGACCAAGTTGTCAGGCTGAAGGCTGACTACATCATCAGCGCCTTTGGTTCCATGCTCAGTGACCCACAAGGTGAGCTGACAGCAGCTGGTCAACAGTTTGCCTTTTTTGACTTGCTTTTGATTAAGTGCTGAATCCGATGATGTGTGTGAAACTGAAACTCAACGGTGTCAGTGTCTTTGGTAGTTAAAGTGTCAAGCCTGATGATAGGCCAGGGGGATTTTAGGTTGTCCGTTCATCTGTCAAATCCTTTGTGATATGATACCGGAGGTACGCCCTGAGGAGATTTCTTTAAATTAACAACAGGCATCCACTTGTATTCAAGAATGAACTGATTAGATTTTGGGTGATCGTAGGTTAAGGTCAGTATGATCTCACATCCATCCCAGTCATGTAAAAGTCATATGTCACTACTGCCTGGACGGAACTTCTGGAACAAACATCCTTTTGGACCAACGGAGGAACCATGAGTAGTTTGGTAGTCTGATCAGACGTGCATGTTAATGACGGCAGCTGTTTATATCGGTGGGCAGTTATGAGGCTGTATTATCAGTTTTTGTCCAAAAACGTCTAGAGAATATGAAATTACGTTACGCTGCGTTAGCTGCTGGGGCTTGTGGCTGTAAGTAATGCAAGTCTGTCACTGTAACTTGTGCCTGTTGGGTTAGAGCTGCTTTGCTTTTGTTTAGCTGAAAGTTGTTACAGCTATTAAAATTTATCGAGAGGAGACGATGAGGAGGAAAATGGAACCATAATAGACCTTCAGCTGCTATGGAACAGCAGTTCTGGGATAACTATGACCCCGAAGACTGAGAATCTTCACGGTGACTGATGAATGCACAACATCAGTGTGGCAATGACATTTAATATTCACGTCTAGTGACTGAGGCCATGGCTCCTGTGAAGGTGACCCGCTGGGGCACTCCAGAGGTGAACGCAGACACCATGCAGACCAGTGAGCCCTGGGTGTTTGCAGGAGGAGACGTTGCTGGTTTGGCGAACACCACAGTCGAATCGGTCAACGATGGCAAACAGGCCTCATGGCATATTCACAGATACATACAGGTAAATCACACAATGCTGGGAGGGATTCCGTTTTTCTTTCTGACCTAATTGCAATAGATGAAGTATTACCACCCTTACGGTCTTCTCTTGTGTAGTCCCTGCATGGACAGATAGTGGACCCGGTCCCTAAGCTGCCACTGTTCTACAGTGCTATAGATCAGGTGGACATCAGCGTGGAGGTTTGTGGGATAAAGTTCCCCAACCCGTTCGGCCTGGCCTCTGCCCCTCCCACCACCAGCACAGCCATGATCAGACGAGCGTTTGAGCAAGGATGGGGCTTCGCTCTGACCAAGACGTTTTCATTGGATAAGGTACCAGCACACTCGCACATAGTCACATATGTACATTTTATAAGAGCCTGTTGCGTGACTCCCGTCATTTCCTGCCAGTTCTCCACTGACTTTACATGATGATGTAAGTGTAACATTACATTAGTTTCTTGGTGTGTTGGTTGTGTTCTCCAAAAGCCCTGCAAAATGTCCCAGTAGTAGCAACTGCAAAAACTATGTTCCGTTAGAACTATTACAAAGATGTTTTGATAATATAGTTAAACCTACAGATATGCATGTATACATGCATGTGCTGGGTGTAGAAAGGAATGACCCTCTCAGACCTTTTATTTGTTTTACCACATCGAATCAAAGTTGTTGTTTTGTTTTTTTTATAAAAAAGAAACAAAAGCATAAAATATTATTATGTCAAAGCAAAAGAAATCCCTTTAAAGCAATCTAAATTAATCAGAACCTATGAGCTAAAATAAGTGTAAGTGCAGCCAGTTAGTTTCTAAAGTCACACAGTTTGGGAAATGGTCAGCAGAGTGAAGGAAATGTGTTTAACGGGTTGTGGCATGAATACAGCTCTGTCTGAAAGGTACAGTTACTGGTGAATCAGTGTCCTGGCTAAACTCTACGCCACGAAGACTAAATAACACTCCAGTCAACTGAGTGAAAATATGATTAAAAAGCCGAAATCAAGGGTTGGATGCAAAAACATTTCCTAGTCGTCAAATATCCTGAAGAAATGGAAGGAATGGGCCTACAGCCAGCGATTCTTAAAAACACTTCACGGTTTCCTTCAGCAAGAAGGAGACTACTGAGGGAGGCCACCAAGACACATATGAGTCATTATCTGAATGAAGGTTTTTCTCTGCAGGACCTGGTCACAAATGTGTCCCCTCGCATTGTGCGGGGCACCACCTCTGGTCATTTGTACGGTCCCGGCCAAGGCTCCTTCCTCAACATTGAGCTCATCAGTGAGAAGACCGCAGCCTACTGGTGTCAGTCAGTCACTGAGCTGAAGAAGGACTTCCCCAACAATGTGAGCATCCATCACGTATGTTACGGGGGCCTAGAGGGCGGTTTGCATTAAAACAAACCTGTCCGTTTCTATCTGATAGGTGCTCATCTCCAGCATAATGTGTGGTTACAACAAGGAAGACTGGACTGAACTAGCCAAGATGGCAGAGGTGAGAAAAACCCCAAACTAATGACATCCAGGAGTTTGTCTTACGTGTAGAGTGTGTGTGGTGTATCAGTTGTACAGCACATACAAGAACTACAGTCGCGTTATTTCTGGGAGGTGGAAAAAACTATTTGTGTTTAGAAATCAGGAGCAGATGCACTGGAGCTGAATCTGTCTTGTCCTCATGGGATGGGAGAGAGAGGCATGGGACTGGCCTGTGGGCAGGTATACACACACACACACAGTCCTACTTACAGAAAATGGAACACTTTGATCATATATGTCTATATGGGTGTTTGTCAGGACCCGGTGCTTGTCCGTAACATCTGTCGTTGGGTGCGTGAGGCCATTTCCATTCCGTTCTTCGCCAAACTGACGCCGAACGTCACTGATATTGTCGACATTGCCAAGGCTGCGTATGAAGGTAAACTCACTTCATCACACACCGTCCATGTCAGTACCACATGTAACGCGTGTATGTGGAAACGCCTCAGGTGGAGCGGATGGGGTCACAGCCACCAACACAGTCTCGGGTTTGATGGGACTGAAGGCAGATGGCTCCCCCTGGCCAAGTGTTGGAGCGGGCAGTCGCACCACATACGGAGGGGTATCTGGTAAGGCCACTCACAAGCTTATAGTCTCTTGTCACTGTTAATGTTCTCCAAGAAGCCACGAGATTAAACAACTAGGTGGTATTAATGTTGTGGTCGATCTGTGAATGGCTGCATTAGACAGCAACACACTGCTGTAGCTGCTAGTCTGGCACTTCCATCAGACACTGACTGATTCAAGTGATGCGTGCAGGAAACGCCATCAGACCCATCGCTCTCAGAGCAGTGTCGGCCATCGCCAGGGCGCTTCCTGGTTTCCCTGTTCTGGCCACGGGTGGGATTGACTCAGCAGAGAGTGGTCTTCAGTTCCTTCATGCCGGGGCCTCGGTGTTACAGGTAATCATTTTACTACTATTACTACTGATGAGGTCGAGGCGAGCCCCACTGTGCATGTTACTAGGAACACTTTCCTGTTTTAATTCACACTAGTTCATTTTTTGTAAGAACTAGCTTTTATGCCATTCAATGTGTGTTTGCAGTAATAAAATCTACATGCTTTGCTTTGTTTCTCTGATTGTAATGATGTGAATCTGTGTCCGATTGCTACAGGTGTGCAGTGCGGTGCAGAACCAGGACTTCACGTTGATTGAGGATTACTGTGTGGGTATGTCGCTTTCCAGGGAGCATATTTCACCCTAAAGCAAATTGCTACCAAATACAAAATATTTTAGATGTGCTTAACAATGTCCGGCACTGCGGGTATTCTGTTGAAGTAATAAAAGACATGGATCCAGTATTGACATTGATAAAGCTTATAGCTTTTCAATACTTTATTTGTAGTAATGAAGTGCTGTGCAGGCCGTAGCAGAGCACATGGAGGAGTAAGGGGAAGTGTGGATTGATTTTCAGTGTCATTTATTTGTCTTCAATGGCAAATACCAGGCAGGTTTAAAACCTCCCTTCAGCTTTCTTGTCAGTGGGAGCACTTTATGGAATCCCACTTACTGACCTGAGAGATTTTATAATCTTATCTTTCTATCCAGCTCAGATGCTACTGTTTTAAGATACTGACAATATGTTTGTATCATATCATTATGTTCAGGTCTGAAAGCCTTGTTGTACCTGAAGAGCCTGGGGCTGAAGGACTGGGACGGCCAGTCTCCACCAACAGAGAGACACCAGAAGGGAAAACCAGTTCCCAGACTGGAAAACTTAGTCGGAAAGGTATCACAACGACTACTATTAGAAACGTAGCGATTAGGACTACGGCACTGCTACGTAGAAGCAGGAAATGACAGGCAGCTGGATGTGCTGCTTGGTCTGGGCACCTCTTATCTCCTGTACTTTTTGTGCTTAAACCAAGCAAGGCATTTCAAAAACACGCAAACACAACGTCCCACTTTGTAGAGAGGGTGAGCTGTAAGACAGCTGTTTAGCCGAGCTGAGGTTGGATCGTGTTTTCACCACAAACACGCCGCTCTGTCTTCTGGCCGCTGGACCGAGATGACATCAGTTGACAGCGTTACTGGAGCTCTGGTTCATTTCCTCTTGTCGGTGCAGTTCGTTCTTAGTTTCACGGGATGTAGTGGTAACGTGGTCCAACCTCAGTCTGGCCAAACAGCGAACTGGGTCAACTTTACGCAGTGCTCAGCGGTGTGTTTTTGAAGTGCATTTAGCATCTGCTGTAACTTTCTGTTCACTTTATTACCAAACAATCACCGTCATTGTGAACAAATGCTAACTGTGCAGATGGTCCATGTTTCATAGCAATTTTTCACTCCTAGGAATATTCAGGACAGGATGTACTTCCTGTGTTTACTTTTGTGTTGCCCCCAGATAAATTTAAGCAGTGAGTGTAGACAGTTCTTGCAGTTTGGTTTGTCCAGTTGTTTCTGTGTGTGAAGGAGACCTAACCGGGGGAGAATGGACGAAGTCTGCAAACAGGTCCACGGATTACACAAACCCTGTGTAATCTAAACCTGAGTCTCACTGACACATCCACCAGGAGGGCCACACCTAACACCCACGTCTTAGGGGTTTAGGGGTCAGGGTCATAATCGAGGTCAAGCTGAACCGTGGTTCACTTCGTGTCTAATGTGGAGACCCTTTTTGCATGGTATGGACATTTGGAGCTGTTCCACAAAGTTGGGGCAGCTTATTGTCAGCTTTTAAACAATAGAAGAAGAAGGAGAGAGGGTTCATCCATTCCATCCCTCCAGTACCCTAACCATTATCTTGCTCAGATCTGAAGCTGTCAAGTGGTCTTTGGGTGACACAGTGAACACCCTGGACACGTCGGTAGTCTATCTCAGGGCCAACAACAAAAAAAAAAGGAACAAAACTGAAAATGAGCCAGGAGCCCCTGGGGAGAGGAGAACACAAGATATTTGATTTCAGCTTGGTATGAGGGAGAAAGAAACACTACACATAAGAACGCTTAAAGATAAATAGTTTTTTCTGAGGAAATTATAAAAAAAAACAAAGAGCATTGGCAACTAGAAGTAGTAAGTCAAGGTACAGGACGCCTGAAGACCATGAGTATAGCACAGTGTAGGATGTCACCTTTACTAAGGCAAAGTGTCACAATTCATTTTAGATGGATGCGCTTTAACATAAATTGTAGTTCAGACCTCGCTTTGGACTTTCAGGCGTGAGTCTATAAGTTACTAATCAAGCTTTAGTTTATGGTATTTAAAGTTGGAGTAATGTGCTGCTTATTGTGTGATACTGATTAGTGTCTTCACAAAGATTTAAATACAAAAGTTTGCGTACACATGGGTTCTTCGGTTATTTGGACACGTTTTAGTTTGAAAGAACATTTTGTCTTTATGTCTTTTCACGGTCCTCTCCACTGTTTAAAGTTAAAGACTTATTAGCGTTAAAGTTCACTTTAAGGTTAGCATTATGTGAGTTATTATTATTATTATGTGAGTATCCTGAACGCTGCTGTGCTTGTGTACGCGTGTGTGTGCGTGTATAGAGCCTTCCGAGCTTTGGTCCGTACCTCCAGCAGAAGAAACAAGCCATCGTAGAGTATAAGAAACAGCTGAGAGACACTGGTGCACCTGATGTGACGGAAGCCAAAACCACGCGAGTCAGCACGCCTAAAGAACCTGTTCCTGCTGTCAAGGTGTGGCACACACACTCACATGATCAGCATATATTATACTTTGTTCTGTGTAATACCTTTTTAACCCAGTAAACCTTTTTGCTGTGTTTATGGTGATGGTGTGTGTCTTTGAAGGATGTGATAGCAAGAGCACTCCACCATATTGGAGCATACCAGGAACTTAACAACATGGAGCAGGTACACAGTTATTGGTATTGTATTTCCTAAGGAAGATACAGATGCATCTGACGATGCATTAAAATAAATATAAGACTGTGGGCTCAGTGAGTTTTTTTCTTCTTATGATCTTTATATCAAAATATGTTCCACAAGTTTTATATCCCAGCCAGTTTAGACAGCCCACCGAATAATTTTTAAGGCATTTTGGCCAGTTCTGGTTGAAAAATTGCTCTTAGAGGGCAACACATCTCAGTACAAATATTCCAGGAGAATGGATTACAATTATTTTCCATAAGGTGACAGTATGAAGAAAATAACTGCTTGTTTCTGTGTGTCTGTAAATTGGCGAGAACTAAAAAATAACATTCATGTTGACTGGCCGATCATAATGATGGTCCTTTGTTCTCAGGTCCAGGCTCTGATAGATGAAAAGATGTGCATCAACTGTGGCAAATGTTACATGACGTGCAACGACTCTGGATACCAGGTACGTCAGGCTGTCTGTCACACAGGGTACAGGGAAAGGACCTGTCTCCTTCCTTCGCCACTGTTTTAAAGACTTACCATTCCTGCATTGCTTGTCGTCTTCCTAGGCCATAGCGTTTGATCCAGAGACCCACCTCCCCTCAGTAAATGACAGCTGTACGGGCTGCACCCTGTGCCTCAGTGTCTGCCCAATTATAGACTGCATCAAGATGGTTGCCAGGACAACACCTTATCAGCCCAAGAGGGGTGTACCCATTAGTCCAATCTGCTAATCATGGTTCAATCTGCCAGATAAAGGAGGTGGATGTCAGTATATTAGTGTTCTTATGCACCTCTTTAGTGCTTTTCTACTTTACTTGTGTAATGTAGTGTTCATTTTGATGTGAAGATTAATCACACATCGTTACTGATGAATCCTGGGTTCCTCGGGTGTTTTGGTTTTCAGATCGTCGAATGCCCTTGCCTACGACCAGGGAAGGAGAACACTAGCAACATTAATTACAACAATTTAACGTTGACACTAATTGTATAACTAATTGCATATTCTGCTTTGTTGTTCATTCGTAAGCACTTGTTTTTAACGTGGTAATATTTCAAATCAAATGTACGTTAACTGTATGATGAATGTTTTTATGTAAACAGAAATGTATCTAAGATATATTATAGTCTGATTAAAATAAAGATTTTGTGATGCAGCAAACCCTCTGTACAGTAGACCAAAAACTAATGGAATCCTGTGATTATGAGCAGCAGCTCAGTAGTGAGATATTCCTTCTATGTTTCTTGGTTTGCTTTTATTCCACCATAAAACAAGACCACGCTTTCCATATTTTAAACAAATATTTTCTGAATTAGAGATTCATTTTTTTATGCTTTTTCATTCTGGGTTATTGACTGTAGCTTTGGGATGTAAATTACTCATTGATGCATTAAATATTCAGTATACAATACATCGCATTTCATTAACTGTGTTTGCAGACTAGACATTGGTGCAAAGTAACTGAGTTTCTTGAATCAGATCCTTTAGCAACGTTTGTTCCGCTCGTACTTTTCTCTGTGTTCCAACTCATCCCCAACCATCTGATTTCAGTGAGTGTCACATCCTTTTCCCATCACTCTCCTGCCTGGTCAAATAGGCCCTAGGCAGAGACACACGGGCTGGACGAGTGTTTTAGCTCAGACACAAATCATGTGGGATGGGATGTCCTGGAGTTTGACTGGAGAGAGAAGTTGTGGGGAAATTCTTGTGTTACAGCAGCAGTAAGAACAAAAGATCAGAAAACGAGACTTATTGTGCAAACAAAGTATTAAAGAATCTCTTACTCTTCATATCTACATATGTAACAGTGTAGAAATATGACGGGTGAATATTGCACATATCCACTGTGTGTCACTGCAGGGATGCACTGTACAGTGTGACGGCTGTGGGGTGGAGTGATCGACGGTAGCGCTCCTTCCTGCTCACAGTCTTGTGCTGAAGGAGCTGCTCAGAGCCTCCACAGTGTGGTGCGGGGGTGGGAGGGGTTATCCTCCCAGGTAACCCAGGTAACACCTCCTCCATGGAGTCCAGTGGGGAGCCGGCTCCGTACTGAGCTGATTATTTCACATTTTGAGCATATGTTGTGCTGACGACACTGACCACATTCATACAACTGCTCACATGTAAACACACCAGCTGAACAAATGCCAATTATAGTTATTCAAACCGAGAAGGGAGGTGAATAATGTCTTCAGTGAGTCATTGTGGCGGCTCGGTCCCGTTTTGGGGCTGCATTTCTGTCAGTGGTGGTGACTATGAGTTGATGGGGTCATAAGTGTTATAAAGTACAGACAGGTTTTCATTCATTACACCATCTGATTGACAATGATCTCAAGCACACTGCTAACGAGTAAAGTTCTGTTTGGGGGGAAACACAGACACACAGTTGTCTTCCAAGAGTCCTGAATTAAATATAAGAGGGGCAGTAGCGGTTCACGCCAAGGCAGTCTGAGGGTTGTTAATACTGCACAGAGGATCGTAACAGAGCAAAGCATATTGCAAGGGACCACTCACCTCCTGGTTTTCACCCATTCCAAAAAGGCGCCACAGGTGCATCAAGACCCAGACAAATTGCTTCAAAAATAGTTTCTTCCCTACATCCATAGCCACTCTGAATGTATACGTGCACTAAATGGTCCCTTTTCTCCCTTCATGCACACACAGACATCATTCTCAGCCGCCCTGGCCGCTTTCTCTCTTTAAACTTGTAGATAGCGTATACATTTTGTTTATTCTCTATAAATGTAGGGGGTGCCTGTATTAGATGTGTGAAATCTGAAGTGAAGTTTGTTTAATTTTTTTTGTATTGTGTGTGCAGTGACAATACATTTACATTTACATTTACATTTACATTTAGTCATTTGGCAGACGCTTTTATCCAAAGCAACTTACAAGTGAGGAACAAACAAGCAATAAAATCTAAGTTTAGGAGAGAAACATCAAAGTAAAGTGCTATCAGACAAGTGTTACGGTTTCATGAGAGGCAAGTAGAGAAAAAAGAAAAAGCAGGAAGTTTTTTTTTTTTTTTTTAAAGGAAGAGACGGAAGAGTTCTGTTTTCAGCAGTGTTTTAAATGTAGTGAGTGAGGTCGCACAGAGTTTGGCAGCTCATTCCACCACCGTGGGATCACTGAGCTGAAGAGTTTTCCTTGGTGTCTTCTGTGTGGCGCTGGGACTACCAGACGTTGTTCGCTGGCCGAGCGCAGCGGACGGGAGGGTTTGTAGACCCGAATGAATGACTTTAAGTAAGCCGGAGCTGTTGAGTTGACCACTCTGTGGGCAAGAGACAGAACTTTGAACTTAATCCTCACAGCTACAAGAAGCCAGTGCAGAGATCTGAAGTGAGTCCTTTTTGGCTGGTTAAAAATGAGGCGTGCTGCCGCATTTTGGATCATCTGCAGGGGTTTGGTCGTGCATGCCGGTAACCCCATCAACAGCGCGTTGCAATAATCTAAACGAGATATAATCAATGCCTGCACGATGAGTTGAGTCGTGTACTCAGAGAGGTAGGGTCTGATCTTGTTGATCTTGTAGAGAGCAAATCTACACGACCTAGAGACTGAGGCGATGTGTTCTGTGAAGCTAAGTTGATCGTCAATGATGACCCCCAGATTTCTGGACGACTTAGCGGGAACAATCACTTCGGATCCAATGTTGATGCTGATGTTGTGCTGCGTCAACGGCTTGGCTGGGAAGACAAGAACCTCAGTTTTGGAGATGTTGAGTTGAAGATGTCTTTCTCTCATCCAGGCAGAGCTGTCAGAGAGACAGGCAGAGATGCCTGTCGAGACAGTGGAGTCATCTGGCGGAAAGGACTGGAAGAGCTGCGTGTCGTCCGCATAGCAGTGATATGAAAAGCCATGTGATTGGATGATAGAGCCCAGGGAAGAAGTATAGATGGAAAAAAGAAGAGGACCAAGAACAGAGCCCTGGGTTACACCAGTGGAGAGGTCATGAGAGTTAGAATCACGCCCCTGCCAGGATACCTTGTAGGTTCGTCCAGACAAGTAGGACCGAAACCAGGCTAGAGCTGGTTCAGAGACACCCAAGTCAGAGACTGTATTCGGGAGGATCTGGTGGTTTACAGTGTCAAAGGCTGCCGACGGGTCCAGTAGAATCAAGACAGATGAGTTCCCCGCAGCTTTAGCAACCCGTGGGGAATCCACAACAGTCAAAAGTGCCGTCTCTGTGGAGTGACCGCTCTTGAAGCCAGACTGATTTACATCGAGGAGGTTGTTCAGGGAAAGAAAGTCTGAAAGTTGATTGTAGACTGCTCGTTCCAGGGTCTTGGCCAGAAATGGGAGAATAGAGACTGGTCTGTAATTCTCCACAAGGGAGGGATCAAAAGAAGGCTTCCTCAACAGGGGCGTAATCTGGGCCTGTTTGAACGAGGTGGGAAAGGTGCCTGTTACGAGAGAAGTGTTGATGATCTGTGTGATGGCTGGTATTAGTGTCGGTGCAGTAGCTTGAAGAAGGGTGGAGGGGATCGGGTCCAGAGAGCAAGTGGTTGGGCGATTCGAAAGGAGGAGAGTAGATACTTCGTCCTCTGACAGGGTTGTGAAAGCGAAGCGTGATGCGTCATTCGATGTTGGTAGGTGGATGTCATCGGGTGGGGAGAACTGGGAGCTGATGGTTGCCACCTTGTTGGTGAAAAAGGAGGCAAAACAAAACAATGAAGATATTCTATTCCAAAAGAATTCAAGATGTGCAAAAGGAATCACAATAAATACAGACTTTGAGTTGCAATATATTATTATTATTATATTGTATACACATTTGCTGGTGATATCTTAAAAAAGGGCTAAAAAAATGACGAATAAAGATTGTAAGATAAGATAAACCGTTATTGTCCCATAGTGGGGAAACTTCCATGTTAAAGCAGCAGAGAATGTGCAGAGTATGGAAAAAAGGGTATATCAGAATACAGTACTTACAATCTAAGATGAAAAATCTTTTTTCTTATTACAGAGACTAGAACATGTTATTGGAATAAAAGGAACTGCACTAAATTGGTTTAAATCTTATCTATCAGATTGCAATTTGTGCACTTTAATGATGAATCTTCCACATACACAAAAGTTAGTTATGGAATTACACAAGGCTCTGTATTAGGACCAATACTCTTTACTCTATATATGTCTCCCCTTGGCAACATTATACACGCAGTTATATCTATCTATGAAAACTGATGAAACAAATTAATTAATCAAACTACAAGCATGTCTAAAAGACATAAGGGACTGGATGACGTATAATTTTCTTCTTCTAAACTCAGATAAAACTGAAGTTATTGTATTTGGGCCTAAAAGTCTAAGAAACATGTTTTCTAACCATATCGCTACTTTAGATGACATAACTCTGGCCCCCAGTAGTACTGCAAGGAATCTGTGAGTCATTTTTGACCAGGATTTGTCATTTACCTCACACATAAAACAAATCTCTACAACAGCCTTCTTCCACCTACAGAACATTGCCAAAATTAGGAGCATCCTCTCTCAAAGCGATCCTGAAAAACTGGTTCATACATTTGTTACTTCTAGATTGGACTACTGTAATTCTCTACTTTCAGGCTGCCCCAGTAACTCTCTAAAAAGCCTCCAATTAATCCAAAAATGCTGCAGCAAGATTACTGACTGGGATTGGTAAGAGAGATCATATTTCACCTTCATTAGCTTCTCTCCATTGGCTTCCAATTAAATGTAGAATAGAATTTAAAACCCTTCTTCTTACCTATAAAGCTCTAAACGGTCAAGCCCCATCATATCTAAAAGATCTCCTAGTGCCAGATCATCCTACTAGACCACTTCGGTCCCAGAATGCAGGCCTACTTGTGGTTCCCAGAATTTCCAAAAATGGAATGGGAGGCAGAGCCTTTAACTATCAAGCTCCTCTCCTGTGGAACCAGCTCCCAGTCCAGATTCGGGAAGCTGACACCCTCTCTATTTTTAAGACTAGGCTCAAAACATTCCTCTTTGATAAAGCTTATAGTTGGTTATAGTCATGCTGCTATAGGCTTAGACTGCTGGGGGACTCTGCACTGTGCCACTTCCTCTTCTCTTCATTCTCTCCTCTCACCCCACATCTATAATGTCACCACTGTATGACATTAACTCTGCATCTTCTTTGTCCTGTAGTCGTCTTTCTCCCTCTCTGTCCCCCTCTCTCCATCCCTGTCCTCAGGTGTCCCCGGATTTGGCGCTGTGTGTCCTCCAGTGCGCAGCTACTGGTCCTACTAACCCAATGTTTTGTTGTTGCTTTTGTTGCTCTGTTCTTTTCTCTCTCCACTTTCCACTCAGCCCAACCGGTCAAGGCAGATGTCCGTCCACCCTGAGCCTGGTTCTGCTGGACGTTTCTTCCGTTAAAGGGAGTTTTTCCTCTCCAGTGTTGCCTATGGCTTGCTCAAGGGGGATTTGTTGGGTTTTCTCTACATGTTTATATAGTCTTGACTTTATTATGTAAAGTGCCCTGAGATGACCTTGTTGTAAATTGGCGCTATATAAATAAAGTGGAATTGAATTGAATTGAATTGAAAATTTTAAAGTGACTAATGATGATTATTGGTTCAGTGGGAGCAGCTCTGATTGTAAAGTCTGACAGCAGCAGGGAGAAAAGATCTTTGATGTCGCTCCTTCAGACATTTCAGATGTAACAGTCTGTCAGTGAAGGAGCTGCTCAGACATGACGCTACAGGGGGTGGAGGTCGTTGTCCTGCCTTGATGAGTCCTCGACTTCCATCCTCCTGAGTCCAGGGGCGTCCCCAAAACCGAGCTGGCCTTCCTGACCAGTTTCTCCAGTCTCCTCCTGTCTGCAACCAGCAGACTACTCCACAGAAGATGGCAGAGGCCACAGCAGAGTCCTAAAGGGTCTTCACTAGTTCTCCATGCACTCCAAAGGACCTTAGTCTCCTCTGCAGAAACTGTCTGCTCTGTCCTTTCCTGCAAAGTGCCTCTGCGTTATGTGACCAGTGCAGTTTGATGCTCAGGTGAACATGTTCGTGTCCATGTTCACTGCTCACTGTGTCTTTGCTAAAACAGCAAAAAGCTGTTAGTGGCCTGAGGGTTGTTCACAGTGCTGCACTGTGTCCTTCAAACACCTTAATGTCTGCATCCTTTCTTTGTAAACTTCAGCAGATTTCACTGTGTGTGTGTCTTTGACCTGTGTTGTTGTGACCAGCTGCCACCGGAAGGGGCAGCAGTGCCCGAGACGTTGCCGTCAGTAGCCAGCGATCATTAAAGGGGACGAAGAAGAAGAAGAACGCCCATTTTGCTCACGCTGTCCTCGCTCCGGATCGGCTCAGAAATTGTCGGACCGCGGTGGACAAAGAGCTGCGATGGACGGGTAAATATGTCCTCGGTAGACTTACTGCTTCGGGGCGAACGGTGTACGACTGTCAATATGGCGCACACGAAATAAGTCCTTCCCTTTATTAAAATTAAGATAACGTAATGCTAAGTGTTACGGCTAGCTCCGCTGCAAACCTCGATTCGGAGGTTAGCTAACGTTAGCTAAAAACACCAAACGGCGATATCCTATTAATAATCATAACGTCGCGACACATTCTGCCTATTATTCTGGGTTTTCCACCTACAACAGAGCGAAAGTTTCAAGTTCGTCGGCAAAAGGTGAAATGTGTGAGCGATGGACGTATTGTCAATCAATGCGTTTCAGATCAGATGAACCAAAGCCGGTCACGTCACCGTGTGTTATGTTATGCATAACGTAATACCTGCATGGTAACGTTACCTCCTGTAACTTTGACAACCTGTGTGTTATTAATATACCGCGCACCTTTGTGCCAGGCTGTGCACTACTGCACACCTACCCACGTCACGTGATAAGCGCAGGTGAAGTAAGCAGTTCAACAGCATATGTGAAGATAATGGCATCTGGAATAAAAACATGGATTCATTTAAGAGTTGAGCAATAACACACTGGGTTTATTCCTGTAAGACTGGACAATCTTATGTTCTACTATAAAAATGCTATTTTGCTATTACATTTAGTTTTATTTGGGGGATGATTAAAGCAGGTTAGAATTCATAATTGTGTTTTGAATTGTTCATGCTTTATTTATTAAGTGGTGATGCGAATTGTGCATAAGATCCCTGTTTAGGATTAGTTATATGCAAATGTGTGCTGTTGTATGTCATGGAAATGTCCCACTGTGGGACGATTCAAGGTTTATCTTATCTGATTTCGTGTTTGACCTGTGCGTTCTCTCCATTGGCAGTGATGTTGCAGTTGGTGTGAAGGTAAGTTGTGTTTACAATTATTTTGTAAAAACATCTGCTTGATGCTGTTGAATGGGTTGGGTAGTTGTTAGTAATATCAGTAAGCTATGAGTATATGTATCAGCTCAATTTTATAGTTGTCTTTGTTTTGTTATGGTGAATAACAGCTGCTTCTTGTTAAGAATTCAAGATCTAAAAAAGTTTAATTTCTTTTCCCTTTTCCCCCCTTGACTCTTTAGAGAGGCTCAGATGAGCTTAACATGTATGGCAGCAGCCCCAACTCTATGACTGGTGAGATCAATTTTAAAACTCAGTATCAGCTAACACAGCCCATCATCCTTTTTACCAGGAGACCCTAATATCGTTATTAATTGGGGAGTGGTATTATTATATTGTTACATATTAAGTTGTGTTTAATGGTTTGTAATCCTTATGTATATAAAAAAGATGCATGATTTTTACTTTCTGTATCTTCATTTGATTGTTGTCTTTTCTATTAACCATTTGGTCTAGAAAATATATTTTTTATTATTAACTTACCTGTCTTGATTTGTATCTACCCATGCTTTTCTCATGTGACATGGACTGTTTTTCCATGAATTTAAGTAACCGGGTTACTTGGAGGAATCAGCTTGTGTGTACGTGCGCTTAAGAAACCTGGTTACAGGAAATCCACGCATACATGCAGCACAAGAGTAGCTGGATTTCCTCTCCACCTCCGCCTTGTTTTAGAAGCCTGCTCCACAGAATTTACCTGTACAATGACGACAAATGCTGCTTTCTGACTTCCCCTTCCCTCTCTGTGCATGCATGTGTGTTCGTGTTGCAGCAGAGTGACAGCACAGAAAGACACAGCTGATCCACAATAGTCTGAATGTTAACAATCCACAGGGGAAGGCGACTTACATAGACTTCTGCGAGACACTTTGTTTACATCCAAATTTCTGTGACCCGATTAGAAACCTGGTTACACATATACATGGCAGTGTAATCGGCATCGTCCGACAGAAACATACCTTGGGAAACCGGGTTAACCTAATCTCCTACCCCTGATTTCGGAAGCCAGCTTTCCCGTATACATGACACTTAAGAAATTAGCTTTCCAGAGAAGGCCAAGTAACCTGGTTACTGAAGTCCATGTAAACATACTCACTCTCTGTTGCTTTGGCTTTGAAGTTGTTGTGACATATGATTGTAATTTTTTTGTGTGTGTGTCAGCAAATGGCAGTGACAGTAAGAAACAGCGTCTAGATGAATCGCCTCCCTCTAGAGTTCTCCACATCAGGAAACTTCCCAATGAAGTGTCAGAGACTGAAGTCATTGCTCTGGGTTTACCCTTTGGAAAAGTTACCAATATACTGATGCTGAAGGGGAAAAACCAGGTAACCTATAGCCGAGCACTGTAAGATTCTACTTTGGTATATTTATGTTAGATTGATCCTTGTAACATAGCTTTTTGTTTTCGTCAGGCATTTCTAGAGTTGGGTACAGAGGAAGCCGCCATTACTATGGTGAACTACTACACAGCTGTCACACCACAGGTTTGACGTTCATCGTGTGCCTTTCCCATTCAGTTCATCAATCAATTACTTTCTCTTCCAGTTGTGAGCCTTGCAAAGTGAATTGTGTATTCTTGGATCTCCTTTTTATTAGGTCCGAAATACGCCTGTCTTCATTCAGTATTCCAACCACAAGGAACTGAAAACAGACTCGGCTCTGAACCAGGTATAGATGTTTTTTTGCCTTGTACTGCTGTGTTGTGTTGTAGTACTGTAAGTTTTATCAGTCAAGACTGATTGTACAGTTTCTTTGTCTGTCCACCCTCCAGAGGGCTCAGGCAGTGCTGCAGGCAGTGTCGGCAGTTCAAGATGGAAGCTCTCCATCCTCTGACCCCGGAGCTCTGGACCTAACTCCACCCCCCAGCCCTGTTCTACGAATTATTATTGACAACATGTTTTATCCTGTGACACTCGATGTTCTACAACAGGTAAAACCAGAACCCCTTCCAAGGACCCAGGAGTCAAATTGGTGCCAACAACCCCGTTGTCGAGTTTTATCCTTTTCTTCATGTTTGGACGTGTTCGCTACTTAAACGGTGTCTTAACAGAACAAAAGAATCCTTCTGAGGATGAAAAGAGAACAGAAATTAACATTAAGTTAAGCATATTATTTATTAATTAAATGATCACTCTTACATGTTTCTTGAGGCGTTTCAGATGCCCATTTGGATTACGTCAATTTGAAGTAAAGTGTCAGATACATATAAACAAATGCAATTCACTTTTATTTTTGATAAAAACATACTTCAGCGTAATCAAGGTTTAGTTTTTGTAAACGCTGTGCTTTCTCTATATATTGTGCAAAAGGTTTCCGTGTTATTCATTATTCATGTTGTGATTATTGCAGATCTTCAGTAAGTTTGGGACTGTAATGAAGATCATAACCTTCACAAAGAACAACCAGTTTCAGGCTCTTCTGCAGTTCAGTGACCCTGTCAATGCACAGCAAGCTAAACTGGTAGGCTGCCACAAACACCACACGACAATAATATCTATGAAGTCACTCAGTAGAATATTGTATAGGTGTTGCAAAGGTTTTCAAATTTGTATTAATAGTCACAAATTACACTTTCCGAGAGGCTTTAACAGTGTGTAATTGGCTTAGATGAAAATATCCAGTTAATCCTTCTGTTAAGTGAAATTCGTAGACCATGTTATTGTTTATGGTTTTTATAGGTAAAAACAATAAAGTTACACAACTTCTTATCCATTACTATTACTTATTTCACACAGAACTAATATTAAATGCTAGTAATTAAGAGTTTAGAAATGACAATTTTAGTTGCAGTTTTAATATATTGCAAAAACTGATTTCTAAGCAGTTTCTAAACATTTTAGTTGTGGGCTGCTGTCTCTGCTGGGCATATCTGTTCGCTTGGAAGTTGTGTACTTCAGCCATATAACATGTTGTTGGTAGAAATGACATTTAAGGCACAGACAAAGTCATTGTTGCTTGTCAAGCCTGTCAAAGCAACAGAAAAACCAAGAGCAAGCAGTCAGGAGCAAACAAAACATGTCAGGCAGACAAAAGCCTCTGTCTCCTTCTGTCTGTTACAAGTTAGACCATAAAACATGCCACCCTTTACCTTTTGGTCCAGCTGTTTTACAAATATAAAAGCCATTAAAATGTTTGTCATGCTCACAGTTCATAAACAATCAGAAGATCTGAATATATGCTGATGGAAAGAAAAAAGCATATTGTTATGAGGTTGTGAATCTCTGTCTCTACCTAAATATTACCATTGTCCTTGAAATCTACCAGACTGTGCATACTTGAAAAATGTCATTGAACTCTTTCTTCCCCTTTCACTCTTTCACGCTAGTCTTTGGATGGTCAGAACATCTATAATTCATGCTGTACTCTACGGATAGACTTCAGTAAACTGGTCAACCTCAATGTCAAATATAACAATGATAAGAGTCGAGATTACACCAGGCCTGACCTTCCTACTGGAGACGGAGAGTCAACAAACAAGGACCATTCTTTGTTGGGTAAACGTTCCTCTTTCTTTATTGCTGCAGCCCCTATGGGGTCAGATTTTATTCATAACACTTTACACTTACACCTGTTCTCCCATTCAGCACCATTTCAACAATGCACCCTCAGGTTTTGTGTTGGTGTGAAGGTTCACCTTTCCAAATCAGTGAACAGAGCGGGTAGCTTAACGAGCTAACGTTACCCTCTGCAAATGTTTGCAACTTGCACAATTCACAAACAATATGGTATCGACTAAACAAACATTTTGACCACATGTTGCCTTTATTAAAGCGACGAGTGAAACTCACCCCAAGTAGTGTCTTTTCTGGGCGAAACTACGCGTTTGTAATCCAAGGCTCTGTGTGCACACCTACTCGTCACGATGCTTGCCTGACACTAAAGGCTGGGCAATATTGTGTTTGTGTGTGAGAGCTGTACAGAGTAGTGATCTTACATTTGAAGCAGATGACTTGATAAAATCTGCCATAATACCTTTATAAGTAAAGGTATTGTGACAAAGTATTTGCAAGCCTTGCTTGACCACGCAGAAGAAAGGAGTTACACGCTTTAGTTTCACTTTTTAACAAGCGGCTATTGTTAGAAGTCTATGACTATGAGGTCAATACCATAATTTACAAGACACAAGAACCTGCTCTTCAACAGTATGTTTCTTCTCATTTCTCTGACATAAATTCAAAGTGTTAGGTAAATATTCACCCAATGGACAAAGTCGGAAAAAAAAAAGAGGGAATGGCAGAGAGGTCAGCTGTGGAAGGAACACAGGATTACATACGCGCACGCAGGAAGTAGGGCCTAAGACGTTTATTTTTTTTAGTAGCAGATATTCCTCATAACACATTATGTCATGGTTGAACTGTGTCATCTAGACTTGTCTTCCTGGTTCTATGTGCATGTTCAGTATGTGAAGTGTAAGTTACGTGACTAACGTGATGGCACCTAAGTTGGTTCGGCTGCTTGTGCTAAGTCGGTAAATGTCGCTGTCGTTGTCTTGCAGGTACCCCGTCTGGAGCACTAGCTTCCTACTCTAGTGGAGGAGGTTACTCATCTTCACTGTCCCTCTCACAGGGTGGAGGTACACTTCTCTTTTTTCCTAATTGTCTTTTGCCATTACTCTCTCTTCTCAACTTGGGTCCAGCTGTGGTTGTCAGAAAGCACCAGGGCAGCTGATTCTTTCTGGCAGGGAAACCTGTCCTGGACTTGGCATGTGTAATGACTGTTTTAATCCTTTGTAGACGTATGGAGCAGTGCTTCATGTGGAACACGCTGCTTGTGTTCTAGATGTTGTCAGCCTCAGTGAATTGTCATCAAAATTAGTAGAGCTTAAGAGTTTGAAAACGTACAGATCTCCACAATCCGGTATTAAAACTAGTTATGTGTTCCTCTGATGCTACAGATTACTATCAGGCTCATATCTGCGAAAATAAAGCCAAACACGGAACCTTTTTTTTTTACTCTGACAGTTGGTTTCTACTCGCCACTTTGCTCAAGTTTCTTTTTTATCCCTTTATCAGTCATAGTCATATAATGTTTTTTCAAATTGTTGTGAGCAAGCTGAAACAAAAGCTAGTTTTGGTGTAATTTTACAGGTTTAATTAACTACGTATTCAAAAGTTAGTAGCATCTTTGTAGACGTTGAGGTTGAGATCTAAGGAATGTCTTTGGCTTTAAGCCTGGCTTGGCGAGAGTTTGGTATTTGGCCTCTTGTAACAACACGTTGCTGTTTTGAGGCTGCCCTTGTCAGAATAAAAATACCAGTCTGTATTTTTATCTGTTACTCAATAATTTATTATATTTACGTGGAACAAATTAAACTATGATTAGTAACCAATTGTTTTAATTTTACAGAGGTGTACAACAGAAGGTCATGAAATCACAGCTATTTCATTAGAGTCAATAGCCCAATGTGCGAACATCACGACCAGATACCAATGTTTCCGTGTAGATAAAAATATTATGAAAAATATTCTATTTTCTTTATAGCCTATTACATATTGGGCTGCCAACATTACTTTTCCACCTTTAAATGTTGTAATTACTAGGTTTTTTGCAAATGATGGAGAAAAGCTCGCTAGCTCTTGAGCTCAAATATTGACTAAAATTTCATTTTCACCATGGCATCAATCATATGACCATCCCTTTGTTTGTTTCTGCATGTATTGTTAGGCTTTAGCATGCTGGGGTAATTGTTTGACGGGCTCTGTCTTGCATTTCTATTGATTTTATTAGACATTAACCAGAGCATTAGTAGTTTAGTCTCTGACTATGTGAACAGTACGACTGATGTTGTCCATGCTTGATTGTGACTTTTCTTTGCTAACAGGGGCCATTAGTCCTCTAAGCGCTGCGGCGGCGGCGGCGGCAGCAGCGGGCCGCGTCGCTCTTTCTGGCTCCGGAGTGTCAGGAGTTCTGTTGGCTTCCAACCTGAATGAAGAGGTATGATCACCACAGTCACGTCACTGTGAACGAGTACCTCCACGTTCTACGTTACTTTACTCCTGTCAGTCAGTGAGCTAATACTGCTGAATGACTTTCCACGGTAAATGGCAGCGTGATTCCTGTGTGGATGTGTGGTTTTGTGTTTTTACAGCATAACTGATCATGCGCCTTTCACCTAGTCTACGTAGTGAACCCAGCATTAATCTGCTGGGTGATGCTCACTCTTGCACATGCCACAATTAAAAACAAACCTATTTTTCTCTAGTTTAATTTGATTATATTACAAATAACGGTGCTTCAGGGACACAATGTATGTAAGCTAAATGTGTTTGCCCAGCAGTGGCCCTTACTTCTCTATACAGCCCCTCCTCCTCTGTCATCTCTGTGCCAGCAGTAGCTGTTGTCCCTTTTTGTGTGTGTCATCTCTCTGTCATTCTCTTCCTCTCTCGGCCCATCTCTCCTCCTGTGAGTCGTGGCTCTGTAGTGGAGTTGTGGCTTTCACACGTCCGCCCCCCTCTGGTACATTCTGGTGCAGCAGCTGTATCCTGGCTGTGTCAGTAACAGCACACAGTTCTGTCTGGTGACTAACGGGCTTGAGTGGAGCAGGCACCTCTATACATTTTGGGGCCAGTGGCTATGCGGGCTCAGAGTGTGGTGTTGCCATTTGCCATTTTGAGTGTTAAGTTGAGGCCTTGTTGTCAGAGAATGGGGAGACTAAAAGCTGTAGTCTCATTTAGTATTTTTATGAGAAACACACCCTGTTTAGTGTTCAGAAAATAATCCAAACAATGCTGATCGTGTTTTCCCGCACAGCTACCCATAACCACGGACAAGATAAGGTGAATAGTCTTTTATTATTTTAATAAGATGTTGAAGATTTTCTAAGGAAACCTGAGATAAAAATGTTTCTTTACTTTTCTCAATACGTGATTCCGTCACTGTGACCTGATTGGCCCTGGGTTTTAAAACTGCTGCCACTCACTCTTTCCATTAACCCCTGTGCTGCTTTATTCATCCTGGCATCCTTTCTTTCCTCCCTAAAAAAAAAAAAACAAAAAAAAGGAGAATATATACATAGATATTTTGTGTGTGTGTGTGTGTGTGTGTGTGTGTCTGTGGGCGTGCGCCTGTGAACAAATCAGCAATCATTCAGACTCCGTTGATGTTCCAGTGATGCTCTGTTTACTGACCTCTGCTTTGGTTTTTGTCCTCCTCTCCTCCTTTCTCCCTTCCCTGCTTCCTTCCTTCACACCTCTGCCCCCCTTCCACAAATTAATTTTCTCTCCATTTGATTCCTTTGGGACTCTAATGTCGAACACTTCTCCTAACACCCTCCCCCTTTCATGTACATTTGCTTCAATTTTCTTCTGTCTCCTTCTCCTCTCTTCCCTCTTCACTCTCCTTAATTCCAACTTCCCCCTACCCTTCATCTTTGCTCCACCCCTCATCATCCTGGAAACCACCATCTCCCCCTACGTCCAACGCTGGGCGGTCTGATTTCTACCTTCGTCTCTCCTCTTCCTCCTCCTCTGCTCCTCTTCTTCCTGTCCTCTGCTCTGCGGTCTCTCTCTCTAAAGATGGTCACGCCTCAAAGTCTCTTTACCCTCTTCGGTATGTTCAACCTCTACTATTCTATCTGTATATCTCTCTCTGTTAATCCAGTTTTGTTCACTTTCTTCAGTGATGTCGTGGACACTCTTATTTCTCTATACCTTTCTGTATCTTTGAGCCTCCCTCTGTCAAATTGTGCACAACAGAGCTCAAATCTTCATGTGTCTCTACATTTAAAAAAATGAGTCTGAGAGATGTGTCTGTTTGGTCAGCTTCTATCTTATCTGATGAGAACAAAGACACCAAAAGTATTCATGACTGATCACAACACATAAGTGTTTGTATTGTGAGTGTACCCAAGGGACTGCGTTATTTCCATTTTCAGTTTCTTACCTTAAAATACATCGGCCAGCGTGGCGTGAAAACCTTTGAATTTATATTTGTACTGATTTGAAGCAAACAACCGATTAGAAGCTTGACTGAATTATCTAGCCAGCACATTTACATGAGCTTCACAATAACAGCTGATAATTAATCTGGAGCAGCTACAGTCCTGTTAAATGAAGAAAACACAAGTAAGACATTTTTGATTTAGAAAACAATCTGATTGGAATACAGCGACCATGTAGCGAAAAGCGAAAATCGCCAAAGAATTGCCTCTACTCATGCGTAAGTTTTATTAGCCTGCAACCTATTTGTTCTTCTTGGCACACGGATGTTCAGAAATGGTTGAAACACGTTAGCTGTACACACATTCCAAAATGATTGGTTGAGATATTGTAAAAAATGTTGCCTTAAATCATTGAATCAGTGTAACGTTCTACAGTGATCTGAATTAGCAAGAGTCAGCTGTTCACGCATGGCATCTCCTTTTAGCACAAACATCAGCGTTTAGCTCAAGGATTTAGGATCAAACCTGTTACCACAGCGTATGAATGGTTTAAAGATGCTCTCCGAGACATCAGTTACTAATAAAGCAGCCCATTGGTTTCATTACAACGCTGTAAAAAATTCATAACTGTGGCTTCCTTAGTGTGTAAGCGCTAGGAAATCAGAATTGTCGTGTTTCTGTACGTTAAGAACGACCCTTTTACTGTTCACCTGCATAGAGACTGTGGAGGTCACTAACCCTGTCTTTACACAGCGAATTTGGTGTTTTCACACTAGACTGTTTGCTGCACATGGCAACGTTACAAAGCGCAGAGCTGTAAGGTCAATTACTGTCGTACTGGTGTAGTTCACATCACACACACCAATGTGAAATAACTGACTGGCGCCTTTAGAAGGCTTCCATACGGTCATTTTCTCTTTGACGGCGTCTGTCCCTCACCTGGACACACTGACTGTCCTTCTAAACTCCATGGGGTTACTAAGTGGATTTCAGGGTGTGCTTCCAACGCTGTTTAGCAATGAGGACCACGCGCTAGAACAAAGAAGCCTTTTCCATTCCTGGGCTAATGTTAGTAACAGAAATAGTTTTTCGTTTTTCATACCTAAACAGGCAGGATGTATTCCGATTTAAACCCCATGTGGAATCATTAGACCTAACGGTGTAGCCTTCATACTTCCAGACACGGCTTATTTTAGCGTTTTTGTTCTCTCTGCATAAGTGGTTAAGTTGATCATGACATTCCCGTGTACTCACAAAGACTCATTCCTGCTGTAAAACAAACTCTGCATCTCTTCCATTCTTTTTGCCTATTTCTATTGTTGTGCAACTTTACAGTTAGGACAAGCTGACACTCAGACACCTAAATCACACGTGCAAAGGTCACATTTACCGTACATTTTGATGTCTTTGTCTCTATGCATACTGGACCAGTGCAGACAAATGCTGACTTTAAAATCTAACTCAAAAGCCTAAAGAGAACATTTTCACATCTCTTAATACATGTTCTTTCTCAGGTTAATATATATATTTGTCTTTTCCCCTTTCCTCCATTTTAATCGACCTGACTTGCTCACGCCTTGTCCAATCAGAACATGAGTTGGTCAGCCAGATGCCAGGCAGTGTTAACTGTGTGTCAGTGTTAAAGCTCAGCTTAGATTCTTACAACTCTTCTCACTGGTTCAATGTCACATCATTTAAGTACATGGTTACAAAGCAGAATTTGGAGTTTCTAGTGGGAGTCAGATGGAAAGATTTCATCTTATATTTTCATTTGTCTTTCTAAAACTAACTTGATTCTTTCCATCCTTTATACCTCTTTTTTTTTATCTCCGTCGCCTCCATCTGTCCTGCTCTGTCTGTCCTCAACCCTGCTCTCTCTCTCGCTCTCTCTCTCCCTCTCTCTCTCTCATCAGGGGTCTATGGTGATGTGCAGAGGGTGAAGATCCTGTACAACAAAAAGGACAGCGCTCTGATCCAGCTGTCGGATGGCAACCAAGCTCAGCTGGGTGAGTCCTGCTTTATTGTAATATTAGTAAGTGGGACTGAAATTATAAATAGGATTATATATATATATATATATATATATATATATATATATATATATATATATATATATATATATATATATATATATATATATATATATAGTTATATAGTTTGTTTGTTTATCTCTATATCAATTTGGTACTGTTTCAGCAAGTGTTTTACAGCTTGGCATCTGCTCGTGTTTTCTGTTTGTCTCTCCTGCAGCTATGAGCCACTTAAACGGTCAAAAGGTGTTTGGTAAAGTGATGAGAGTGACCCTGTCAAAACACCAAACTGTGGCCTTGCCCAGAGAAGGACTGGATGACCAGCGACTTACTAAAGGTGGGGAAATACCTGCATTGTTCCCGTGAACTAGTCAGTATCATTTTGTTTTTTTTTGTTTTTTTTACAATTTAACGGTACACAAAGATTTGGTACCTGGGACAACGTTAAAAAGGACACTTTGACGTGTGACCAGAGGAGCCGGGGATCGAACCGGCAACTGTGGGATTGGTGGACGGCCGTGGTACCAACTGCGCCTCAGTCCCTCCCCAACAGGTTATTAACGTATTGTTGAAAAAAGCTTCAGTTCTTTTGCTGGTACTGAAGCTGAATTTTACTTTGAGCCAAAGTATCGTGTTATTGTTCAGTCCTGTATCTGTGGGGGGGTCACACATGTACGTGTGTTCACACCTTTCACAACTAACCAGTAATCTGGAAAGCAAAAACCAGAAAAAGAAGAATCCTCCAAAAGCGTGGTTTGCATATGGTTATTACAGTTCAAAAAACAATATTCACGTCCGTTCTTTGATAGAAACTGACGGTTGTTATGTTGTTGTTGTTGTTGGGACAGATTTCTCTGGCTCGCCACTCCATCGCTTCAAGAAGCCAGGATCCAAGAACTTCCAGAATATCTTTCCACCCTCTGCAACCCTTCACTTGTCCAACATCCGGTAGTGCAACAGTATTTACAGTAACTTTGTGTCAGTTGGGCAAATAATTATAACAATCATGATGAATAATAAATCTTTGCGTACCCAGGGATGGCGTTGGAGAGGATGACCTGCGTCTTCTGTTCTCCAACAGTGGAGGAACTGTCAAGGCCTTCAAGTTTTTCCAGTAAGAATCCATTCAGTGCCCAGCTCTTTGAGACGTTTGCCAAGTCTGCCGTAAGAATGAAAAGCAGACGATCTGTCAAACGACAGATCGCAGTGTTTCTGTATTGTGGACATGCAGAATTAGTGGCTTGTTCTTCCCAGCCACTGAACAGTGCCACGCACCATTTTCACACAGCGTTGAAATGTTTGCTTTGGCTGTTTCCTCCTCAGGGACCGTAAGATGGCCTTAATCCAGATGTCCTCAGTGGAGGAGGCCATCCAAGCACTGATTGATCTTCACAACTACGACATGGGAGGGAACCACCATCTGAAAGTTTCATTTTCAAAGTCCACAATCTAACCCTGCGAACTGATTTCTGAACCGTCTTATTTTCATCACACGACGGGCTGTCCAAAGCTTCAAATTACAATTAAAAGTGAAACACAAAAATAGTATTTGGTAAAATATTGAGGTGATTATCACTGCTAAGTGCAACTTGTTGTTTTGTTGTATACACACATTTTTCATTGACGTGTCTCAGCTTTTAGGTTCGACCCGTAACGAGCGATTGACCCACTTCAACGTTCGCAGCCCCCGTTCTGAAATGAAAAGTTTGTCCCTTGCAGCTGTCTGTCGGGCAGCACAGTTTTTGATGCACACATTCTCGTTGTGCGGATTCACGACAATGACAACACAAAGACAAAACGTTACATCCAGGAGCGGAATGGGTTCTTAAAGATTACAGTGGGATTCACCCTGATCTGCCGTGTAAATACAAGCTGTTTCACGTTACTTGGGTGCAGGGATTTTAGCAGCATGGTGTGGCGCAGCTGACCACTTTTGGCACACGCTCACCTGACTTCACAGATTTCCAACAGTTTTTCTAAGGCTCCAGTTTGGGGAGCACTAATGTGTGACTTGTATTACCCTCTGATAAAGCTCCCTAGGAGTACTACAACGAGAACCCCATCACATCCTGCGAAATGAAACACGTCAGATTGCAGAGAGATATTTCTTCAGTCCAGTCACCCTTTACAAATGTAGTTTTACACTAGTCACAAACATTACAATTTTTAGATCTGACTCCCAAACCCACATCCACAAACAGTGTAAATCATTTGAAACCTATATTCAGCTGAACGTAGTACCAACACAATGTAATAAATGTTAAATTAACAAATGTGATGGTTTTATATACAATGTTTGCTCATTTAGAATCGAAGTTGAGACAGGAACGTGTTGGCGGGGTTGCGTCACTAACCACCTGCTTTAGTTTCCATGTTTGTTGTCGTAGTCGGTCGGTGCGGGATTAGAGCTGCTCCTTGACTGTTTTTGTACTTTATAATGTTTTCAGTGGGTGGCAGCTCTGGGTTGACTGATGTTTAGCATCTGGACTCACACTTGTCCCTTTTTTGTTTTTGGGGGAGTGAGAAGCGTCGCCCCGTCCTTTTCAAAGACTTCTCTGGGATTCACGCTTTGTACTGAAACCCATTAGTTGTAAGGTGTGTGGTTCTTTTTTTAGCCTTTTTGCGATGTGTTGCTGGCATCATTTCTATGAGCATACCCTTTTTTTTTATTTTATTCACAAAATGAGGTGAGAGATGGTTTGCAAATGACTGCGTTGTCTCACTCATTTTACACATGTCCCAATTTTTCTGGAAGTGGCGTTTTTAGACTCAATGACGTACGGTGTGGTGCCATTTCAAACCCCACGGCTCATTTTAGAAACTGAACAATCACTTGGTTATTTCCACACGATGCCAATTGGCTTGAGTGCAGCGGGTTATTGTAGGGAATGTTGAAAGGTGTTTTGAGGAATGGGAATCATCATTATTCAAATCCTGGGACTGTATTATCCTGAGACCGTAATTATATTGAGGATCCAAAGGTGGAGCTTTCCTGGGGGAGGAAGTTCCTGTTTATGCGTTGTCCCCACACACACACACACAGGATGCATGCTAATGTTTAGACAAGGTTTCAGCACGTGATTGTGGTCTTGGTCTCGGACGTGTGGGACCAGAATCCCCGGCCTGACTCTATTCTTTAGTGTTTTTTACACACTTGCTGGTATTGTTTGAGTCCAATGTTGTAAACCTGTCAAAGCGGAATATGTTTTCATATAAAACACGTTGTGAATCATGTGAGCACATTTCTCAAACAGATGCACAAACGGACAGGGTGGCTGTGGACTGAGCTGCTCGCTGGGTGTTTCTGGGATTGTTGTCAGTGGGTCGACTTCACTTTCTTTTGTGGTGAGATTCCGATTGGCACAAATTAAACATCTTTTCTACAAGCTGCCCGAGTGAAAGTGTCTGTGTGTCACTTTGGCTGAAACGTCCTTATAATTTTTGTTTCCCGGGAGCGGAGCATAATAAAGGAAAACTATAATCAAAAAGAAATATAAAATTTAGGCACGTCCCTGGGTGGGCTCGAACCACCAACCTTTCGGTTAACAGCCGAACGCGCTAACCGATTGCGCCACAGAGACGCTCACGACACGTTGCTCGTTAAATCGCTTCTTGTGTTTAATAACTATAAAAAGGATTATATGTGATGCTATCACTCGGTGATGGACGTTTCGTTAAGTATTTTCCTCGGCTGCGTTTTAAAAATATATTTGAGCTTCCGCTGTGGCGTCTTTCTTAGCTTACAAAGAGCACGTGATCGTAAAAAACTCCTACTCTCCCAACCGAAAGAAAGGCCTGATGACATCACTGTGACGTCATCTAGAGGTGCTGAGGTGCAGCTCCGCTCCAACCTGCCAGAGGTCAGTGTGAGACGGACTGAACCCGGACACTCACTGCTGCTGCTATCGGTCCGGACCATCGTAACCGAGCCCCTGTTACATGACCACACACACACACACACACACACACACACTGACTTCACCCGGGACCACATGTAACACTCACATCTCCACTTCCTGACTCACCTGTGCGTTCACCTGTTCACTGGTTCATTTCTTTTCTCACCGGTTCACACTCGTTGTGCCCGGATGCTGTGAGCTTCAGTGTGTCTGGCAACCTAATCCCAACTCAAGGTCAACTTGTGTGTGTGCAGAGCTCTCACCTGCACCTCCCCGTCTGGCATCTGGCATTTTGTTAACAAATCTGATTGAGGCACAAATCTCCCAGCAGCATGTTGCCATGCGGTCAGCAATTAGCCGTCAACCTGCAGCTCCCAGACTTTCTGCTCTCAGAGTCGTGTTCACTGCCTGGCCGACAAAAACCAAATGCTATTGTTAATTCAAAATGATACACGCGTATCTTAGTATCAAATTGTCGTTGTCTTGTTCCATTTCTATTTGGCACAGTGTCACCTAAAAACTGCGTCAAACGCTTCATTCTCGTCCGTAGACACACGTTTTATCTGCACTTGATGAATAAGTCAGTGAATGTGCAGCAGTGACATAGAGTGAACGTGGTTTTTGTTATACGTTTGTACTAAACACGTGGAGCCGACCCGATGAGGGTCCCGCCTCAAAGACCCGCTGGCCTCGGCCTTGAAACGATCACATTTACATCCTGGGAAAAGTGGTTTCCCAGTTTTTGTCAAACTAATTTAGGAGCAGCTGCATCCAGGCGGATAACCCCCCTCTCAGAATGAGGTCAAAACATTAGCGTATGAGTATTTGACTTAAACATCTTTATAAGCACTTTAATAATTGTTAATGTCTCATGTTAGAAGACTTTTAATATTAATAGCTTACACACAAGGATTATAAATCCTAACCCTCCTTTGAGTGTCTGGCACCACATTGAAGCATTTCTTTAGCCGTCCATGGGTAAATGTAGAGGTAAGCAGATGCGTGCTGGTAGAAATTCTTTACGAGTGACCTTGATAATAATCATAATATATTTGTTGTTGTTGTTGTTGTTGTTGTTCTCCTTCTTCTTCTTCTTGTCTTCATTACTCTCTTTGTGTGTCTACAGTTCTTTAGGTTTGGACTTAGCTGTGACGTTACCACAGAGGTGGGACACACCTGTGTTTCTAAGGGGATAGATGGGCCTGCTAATGTGTGTGTGTGTGTGTGTGGGAGGACGGGGTGTGTACAGCACCACCTATCACATAAATAACATATATTAATGAGATTAGTTCCATCTTCAGCTGCCCATCCATCTGTCCGGCCACTCAATCTATCCATCATCCCTCTCACGCTCAGCCAATCAATAGCTGATGTCAGGATGAGGTAAGTGATGACTTCAGAGTCATTAAGCGATATGATAGGCTGACACAGTGCCATCAGCGGCCGCTGCTGGAAATGGATTGACCCCGCACACCCGGGGTTGTATTTCACCGGTCTCTAACAACACACACACACACACTGTGTTGCTGGCCCAGTGCGGATCTCGTATCTCCTGCCATAGAAATGGATTTTCCCCTGCAGACCACACATGGCAGATTCATATGTCTATTGATTTGGATGAGATGAACTGAATGGGATGAAACCAGATAGGCCTCCGGAATGAATTAGACTTTAATGAAATTAATCTGTTCAAAAGCAGCTACATATGGAAAAGTGTGTATTTAGCAGCTTTTCTGTGTGACTTGGTGATAAAATCTAGAAACATAATGTGCTAAATCCAACAATAATCCTTAGTGTCTTTATTGAACTCCTCCAGAATCCCGCTGAGTCCACAGGGTTCCCAGACTTTTTCATTTGTGTGAAGTTCCACCCAGAGCTCAGTGAGGAAGCAATAATGCTGACATCGTCACGAGTCACGTCACGGATGTGAAGGTGGTCACCGTGAAAAGTGTTTACAGGAACACACTCAGCTGTTTCTGCATCCGCCTCATCTTACCAGTGTGTTACTGGAATGTCTCACTCGAGGACGAATCAGGACAGAACACTCACACACTGGATTCAATCTGAGCCCGGAACATGAGACCAGCGCTGTTGTTTGAAAGACAAACCCACATCTCTGGTGTCAGACACACATCCACCTTTTACTGCGCTATAAGATATTCCACATGATGATGTCCACAGCGCTTCCTGGAAGGGCTGAGCAGCTTCTTTTTATTATTGTTCCAACATGCTAGTGCGTGTCGTGTAGAGCTGTTTGACACGTTGCTGCGTCTCACAAGTGTAAAGGAGAGTTTTCTACAATCTCTCCTATCGGCTCGTTCTTCTGGTCTGTAAACCTCTATCCCCAGCCAGTCAACCGATCCAATAGAGGGATCCTCGGCACATACGCAGGTTAAGCTGCTGTAAAAAATGAAGCGCCAGTCCAGGGCCACATGCTGCAGAACATACAGAAAGATGTCAGTGAGTCCAACGCGTTGTTGGTCTTAGTGTCGGTATTAACTCAAAAAATGAGCAAGCTTTTCCCTAAAAGCTACGGAACGTTTCAGATTTGTCCAAAAGGAATGTTCTGCTTTAGTGATAGATGTTGCAATCCCAAGCGATAGCAACATCAGGAAGAAGGAACACGAGAAGCTCGAGAAATACCAAGGGCTGGAAGAAGAGTTAGAAAGGATGTGGAAGGTGAAGGCACAAGTGGCACCTGTGGTGATGGGAACACTGGGGGCTGTAACACCAAAACTAGAAGAGTGGCTCCAGCAGATTCCAGGAACAACATGTGAGATCTCTGTCAAGAAGAGTGCAGTGCTAGGAACAGCTAAGATACTGAACAGGACCCTCAAGCTCCCAGGCCTCTGGTAGAGGACCCGAGCTTGAAGGAAGGAGAGCGCCCCAAAGAAGAACCCTTTCTTCAAGTGGGGAATTTTGTGTATATATACACACACATATGTGTATTGAGGACCTACTTGTAAATAATTCATTTTTGGATTGTTGCTCAGTTGTAGAGTAATCCCCAGTGTCGATTAAAATCTTCCCAAAGGAAGTTGAGGTCTCTTCATGTTGTCATTCACTGTCCACCTCTAACAATGACCAGAAGAAATGGTCTCACACACACACACACACACACACACAGAGCTGATCCTCTGCAACACAACATGCAGAGCCGTAGAAAATTAGGAAGAAAGACTTTATTTGTCCCTCCAAACTCTCATTATGGCGGAAACACACTTCTTCCCCTCAGCCGGAGGAGGAAGTGAGGTTGAATGAATGCCATTATGTTCTGTGTGTGTGCGAGTGATGCGCTGGCTCTCCGTGTCACGTTTCCACCATTTGTCTCCCTTGGAAACAGAGAGAGAGAGACTTAAAGCCCAGCGCAAACAGGGGGACATCTGGACCTGTCTCCTTCTCTATCTCCGCCTCCCCTCCTCCCCCGTTATGCTCCCCCTCCTGCGGGCGCTCTTCACTTCTCTCTCCTCCCTTTTTATCAGACCCTGCTCTCTGTCACTCTCTGGGGGCTATCAATCACGGTTGCCGTGATGGCGGCCGGGCTGTAGGTGGTCATGCCAATGGCAGATGGCTCTTTATCGTTGGAGCCCTGGCCTCTCCATGACAACCGCAGAGAGCAGGAAGTGACACATCCAGTCGAGTGGAGAGAGATTCATCTGGACAAGACACACACACACACACACACACACACACACCCGTTTGTAGATGTATCTTTGTGAGGACGCTCTCTGACATAATACATACCCCAGACGCTTATCTAACCTCAGTCCTCGCAAACCAAATGCCAACAACAGTCATGACACAAGGCTGAACAACACGACGATAACCTTTCGAGCACATTTTTACAGTTTAGTTTCACATGTCAACAGACCAGAAACTGTATCGTCACCCAGGATTTCAATCTGCCCTTAGTCTCTGGCATCACGTCTTTGTCCGTAAACTCAGGTATCATCTGCATAATGTGTCATCTCGTGCCACTCTATGACACGTGTGTTTAAGCTGCAGGTTTCACATGGACCCGAGTACAGACTGTGTCGAAATAAGGACGGTCGGGACAGGGAATTTCCGAAGTATTTAAACATTTTTCTCATTGTACCTTAGGAGAAAACAATTTGTCGTTTGGCTTTAATCTGCAAATATTAACCCGTAAAACCACATTGTGAAGCTAAAGCAAAAGAGTGGAAGCACGAGTGAGAAAAAAAGGTTCCAGTCCACAGCTGCTAAACCTTATGAATGAAATGTTTTGTTCATTTTGGTGGGGTTGTCACTTCAAAGTGGTTTTCTTTCTGGGTAAGCTTGGATATTTTTAAAGATCGAGTTATAAGGGCAGAAATTTTCCCCTCACACTGTGATACCAAAAGCAGTCGACAAACAAACGTCGTTTTAGCTTTTTCGGTCTCCTTAATCGGGGACTCGTTCCAAAGCCTTCTCAATAACTCCAGACCCCCATCAACGTAGGTCTGGGTTTTCTCCGGATCTGCTCTTCTCTTCTAACATGACACAGTTTTTATTATTGGAGCCTTTCGGATTCACATTTGTTGCTCTTAAAGGACTTTATGACAGACTTTAATCAATCATTCTTACAAAGGACAAACACTCGACCTCAGGGTTTCTGTGTGGGAGGAGGTGACACAGCCCCCACATTAAGTCTGTGCTACCCCTTACATCCACTCTCAACCTCAATATCTTAACGTTTGTTTCTAATTCAGTCTGGTTTCACAGTCTCCACAGTCCAGAGAGGCTCTGGTCTACGTTATAAACAGTTTACTGCCTTAACTGTATTTGACCTCAGCTCGGTCCTTGACACCATAGACCACCGTGTCTTAAAAACTACAGACAAGTCGCAAACGCTGATTAAATGAATGATGCAGATGCAGATGTTTCCACACAGGTTCACTGCATGTTAACACAATGAAAACCCAGCAAGCGTCCATCCCAAAGACACCTCACCTGGCTATTGTTCCAGTCTGCATTCAGATCTATGGGAGAGATGCAGTCTGCTGGCCTGTTTGGTGGCCCTGTCAATAACTGGTGTTAGAAGGTGTGGAAGCAACATGATCAGACATCGTAGTACAGCTGCACTGCATCATCCCCTTGTTATGTCAGAGTCCAGTGCTCCAAAGCCACATCCTCCACATGCCTCCATTCTCCATAACAGGAGAGTGCGTGTGTGATGTACACCTAGGATGTGGTCGAAGCCTGAATTCCTGACCCCTAAAAGGACGGGATCCAGTGTCTGTTTTATTGTTGGGTTCACTTAGAGGAAGTCCCTTAAGTAGGAAGCATCACTGCAAATCACTGCAACAAATACATGTTGTTGTGCGAGATCATCTTTATTGTGTGATGAAACACTTGGATGACTGTCGTCTCCACCAGGATCCAGTGCCCTCGTCCACAGGGCACGAGAGCTCACGGATGCATGTCAAAATTGTCTTTATTGGACAGTACAGAAAACCCAGACAGAAACAGGGATATGACATGCTACAAAGTTCCAGTCTGGATTCAATCCAGGGACTTTACAATTGGACGGTGCACTTCCTTTAACCACTAATTAACAAGATGCAGAGTAACGGCCGTTTTGTTCACCTCATTTTTGTTATTGTACGTGATGCGTCTTTCGCTTGTGCTTCTCTTTCTGTTGAGGAGTCAAACAGGGAGCTGTTTGGGATCCTTGTTTATTGACGATATACACGTTGCAGAAGTTCAGATCTTCCCAGCCAAACCTTTCGTGCATGAGGATGTCTGATGCTTCCTGCTGGTCAGAGGTTTCCGTCTTGTGCTCTGTCATCTGTATTTAGATCCCAGATTATTTAGATTCTTGAAGCTATTCTAGTTTTTCTGTTACTGCTCAGTCCACCAGTGGTTTCTTACTTTTTCAGGACACTCACAATTGTAGCTTGTTGTTTTTAATTGTCTTGGAATCTGGTGATTTTTCCATTTTTGTTCTGACATTCAATATGGCACACGACGTTTTTTTCCTTGAATTCCTGGAAGGAGAAATGAGGTTGGAAGGCAAGACTGCATGCTGGGTTGGTGGTTCTGTCTCTGTCTGTCTGTCTGTCTCGCTCTCTCTATCTGTGTGTGTGTGTGTGTGTGTGGGGCAGCAGGTGGATTTCACGTCCCACTTCCTTCAGCAAGGCGATTAGGCCAGACGTCTATCACACACACAGTCTGCTGGGTGAACGCGCCCTCGCTGACACACTCACGCTTGTCTTACTGTCTGTATGAGGACAGTCTACTTAAACAAGGATTTTAGGGACTTTTTGAAGACGCCATGACTGTGATCACTCATGTTACATAAAAACCATCTATCAATTATCTATATGTCACCAACAGAACTCCAAACAACAGTATGAACCTAAGAAAGAACACAGTGTGAGATTTGCTGTTGGAAAGTCAGTAATCAGCCAATGTCGAGCTTTGAATGAGAGGTGTGACAATGGTCAACAGCCCCTTCTTTTATGGTTTATGGTTTATTTCTATGTGCAACATCCTCTGTTTTCCCGTTCACGTGACTAGGAGCACAACGTAGGTGCTGGGAGGCAAGTAGGAGGCTGCAGCCTCGACCGTGTGTTCAAGTGCCACTTGTTGGCACAGACAAAAGATGGCGTGAGGTCTTAGATGTCAGCTGGTCTGCAGCTGTTTTATAGCTCACAGTGCTAACAGAGCTAAAGATCACCATTACTGTTTGTAGCTGCCACACTTCACCTGTCATTCCACATTCGTTATCGCTTAAAACGATGGATTTGAAAGAGTGTGGGCAGACTTTAGTAGGACTCCTCCTGCGGTAAGCGTATTTTGTTTCTTCACACTGTTTCGGTCTCTGCCGAAGGATTGTTCCCTGGTTAATCGTAGCTGTTGTTTTCTAAATTAGTGATTTCTTTGTATATAAACTGTCACTTGGGACGTAATATTTGTTTACGCAAACACTTGCTCTCCTGAAATAATTAAACAAACTAGCTAATCGCTAACTAAACTTCTAGATCTAGCTTCGTTAACCTAGCACCTAGCAATGGCTTCTCCGTCTCCTTCTCTCTCTCCTCTGACTTGCTCTGTCTGCCACATGTTTAGTTTTTCCTCGGCCTCCTTTAGTGATAACGGTACTTGTAATAAGTGTAAGGTTATTGCAGCTTTGGAGGCGAGTCTCTCTGAATTGGAAGCTCGGCTCCGCACCATGACAAACAATCCAGCTAGTCAGGCCCCGGTAGCTGGTGCGGACCAACCTAGCATAGCCATGTTCCCCAGCCGTACCCGAGCCGCCGGGATGCCAGGCTACTGGGTGACGGTTCGTAAGCGATCTAATGCTAAACAGACGCCCCAGGTTCACCACCAGCCGGTTCACGTTTCCAATCGATTTTCCCCACTCAGCGACACACCCGCTGAGGAACGAACTCTGGTAATTGGCGACTCCATAGTCAGAAACGTGAAGTTAGAGACGCCAGCGGCCATAGTCCAATGTTACCCTAGGGCCAGAGCGGGCGACATCGAATCCTATTTGAAACTCCTGTCTAAGGATAAACGTAGATACAGTAAGATTATTATTCATGCAGGAACAAATGACGCCCGATTACGCAAGTCGGAGGTCACTAAAACGAATACTGAATCGGTGTGTAACTTTGCAAAGACGATGTCGGACTCCGTAGTTTTCTCTGGACCCCTGCCAAATCTGATCAGTGACGACATGTATAGCCGCATGTCGTCACTCAACCGCTGGCTGTCTAGGTGGTGTCCAGCAAACGATGTGGGCTACATAGACAATTGGAAAAGTTTTTGGGGAAAACCTAGGCTTATTAGGAGAGACGGCATCCATCCTACTTTGGATTGTGCCTCCGTCTTATCAAAAAATATGGCTGATTTTATTAGAAAACCAAAAGATTGATAGTCCAGAGTTGAGCCTAGGATGCAGAGATCCAGTCCTACACGCCTCTCTGCAGTATCCTTACGGCCGCCACCCCCCCACAACTCCCACATTCCTATAGAAACTGTGTCTGTTCCCCGATTAACTAAATTTTACAAACTAAAAATGACCAGAGGAGTTAATCATAATAACTTAATAAAAATCAGGACTGCTCCTCTTACTGAACAAAAAACTAAAACAATTAAATGTGGATTATTAAATATCAGATCTCTCTCATCTAAATCTCTGTTAGTAAATGACTTGATAAGTGATCATCAATTCGATTTATTTTGTCTCACTGAAACCTGGTTGCAGAAGGAAGAATATGTTAGTTTAAAGGAGTCATATTAACTATCATGTTCCTAGAAGCTCAGGCCGAGGTGGAGGAGTAGCAGCAATCTATCACTCAAGCTTACCGATAAACCCTAGACCTAAACATAGTTATAACTCATTTGAGAGTCTTACTCTGAACCTGGAAAACTCAAAATCCACTTCTATTTGTTATTGTGTACCGTCCTCCAGTCCCTTATTCTGGATTTTTGACTGAATTCTCAGATTTTCTAGCTGATTTAGTGCTTAGTACAGATAAAGTCGTCATAGTGGGCGATTTTAACATTCATGTAGATGCTGACAGTAACTCCCTCAACACGGCATTTACTTCATTATTACATTCAATTGGTTTCTCTCAAAATGTAAAAGAACCCACTCATTGTTTTAGTCAAACCCTAGACCTTGTCCTTGCATTCGGCATCTAAATTGATAAACTAACAGTATTTCCTCATAATTCTGTTCTCTCTGACCATTTTCTAATAACATTTGAATTTAATTTAATGGACTACACAGCAGCTAGAAAAATTTTTGCTTCAGTAGGTGTTTATCTGAAAACACTGTGAACAAATTTAAGGAAATGATCCCTTCATCGTTGACTTCAACATGTACTGATATAACTGAGAGTAGCCTCATTAACTGTACTCCTGTACAAGTTGATTACCTGACTAATAATTATGCAGCATCTTTACGTTCCATACTTGATAGTGTTGCCCCTCTGAAAAAGAAGGCAGTAATTCTGAACAGGCGATCTCCATGGTATAGCTCGCAAACCTGCAATTTAAAGCAGGCGTCACGAAGACTAGAAAGGAAGTGGCGTTCCACTCATTCACAAGAATCACGCTTAGCCTGGAAAAAGATTTTATACTTATACAAATTAGCCTCCGTAAAGCCAGAACAGCATATTATTCATCACTAATAGAGGAAAACAAGAACAACCCCCGGTTTCTTTTCAGCACTGTAGCCAGACTGACTAAGAGCCATAGTTCAGTTGAGACTAGTATTCCCTCAACGCTATGCAGCAATGACTTCATGACCTTCTTCACAAACAAAATTGTAACTATAAAGACATTTAAAGAACACCCAACAAATCCCCCTTGAGCAGCTATAGGCAACAGTCGAGAGAAAAAACTCCCTTTACCAGAAGAAACCTCCAGCAGAACCAGGCTCAGGGTGGGCGGACATCTGCCTTGACCGGTTGTGAGCAACAGAAGCAACAACAAAACATTGGGCAGGTTAGTAGGACCAGCAGCTGCGAAATTGGACACACAGCGCCAAATCCGGGGACACCTGAAGACAGGAACAGAGAGACGGGGACAGAGAAAGACGACTACGGGACAAAGAAGACACAGAGTTAATTTCATACAGTGGTGATATTATAGATGTGGGGTGAGAGGAGAGAATGAAGAGAAGAGGAAAGTGGCACAGTGCAGAGTCCCCCAGCAGTCTAAGTCTATAGCAGCATGACTATAACCAACTATAAGCTTTATCAAAGAGGAAAGTTTTGAGCCTAGTCTTAAAAGTAGAGAGAGTGTCTGCTTCCTGAATCTGGACTGGGAGCTGGTTCCACAGGAGAGGAGCTTGATAGCTAAAGGCTCTGCCTCCCATTCTATTTTTGGAAATTCTGGGAACCACAAGTAGGCCTGCATTTTGGGACCGAAGTGGTGGTTTAATTGTGGTTTGGATTAATTAAAGGCTTTTTAGAGAGTCACTGGGTCGGCCTGAAAGTAGAGAATTACAGTAGTCCAATCTTTTCCCTCTCTGTCTCCCTGTCTTCAGGTGTCCACGGCTTTGGAGCTACTGGTCCAACCAACCTGCCCAATGTTTTCCACTCAGCTCAACCGGTCAAGGCAGATGTCCGCCCATCCTGAGCCTGGTTCTGCTGGAGGTTTCTTCCGTTAAAGGGAGTTTTTCCTCTCCACTGTTGCCTGTACCTGCTCAAGGGGGATTTGTTGGGTTTCTCTAAATGACTTTATTATGTAAAGCACCTTGAGATGTTGTAAAATGGCGCTATATAAATGAAGTTGAATTGAAAGTTGAATCAGACATTTATTAGTACCTGCATTTTATCTGTATTCGTGGAATATTGTCACGTGTTTTTCACATGCCCACAACATGTAGAAATTGTATAAAAGTGTGAACTGCTGAAACCTTTATGTTTTTCTTTTAGAAAATAAAAGAAAACTTTAAGTTGACTCTGTTGGTGAAGGTGATTTTTCACCACCACAGCACGTCATTACAAATTCAAAACCTATCTATAACAAATTATTAAGCCATCTTAATTTAGTATCATACTGATGCAGTTGTTCTACAAAATATCCTCCTTCTCATAACACCATTTTGCAAATTCCAGCATCTGTTAAACATTTTCACACCACTCATGCTCACGGTAGATGGTTCATGGCTGCATTTAAACAAAAATGTGTCCGATAAGAAGCTACAAAGGCACTGGTGCTGTTATTACTCCAGACTCTGAGCACCGTGCTAAGCTCAACAGCCAATCAGAGTGGTCTCTCTCACAGACGGGGCTGAGATTATAAAAACAGCTTTCATGGGGGAAATGACGAAAGCTACTTTGTCAATGACAGTGTGCAGACTAGATATAAACACTCTTTACATAAACTGCACAGAGTTTCCCACACGTCTTTGAATGCAGCATTGATGACTTTAGTTATAAGCTGGCACTGCTGAGGTACGGGATGAGAGCAGCCAATGTTTCACACATTTTGTCTGTTCTGTTCTCCCCCACTGACACACACACAGAGTGGGTTCTTGCTGTCACTTTCTGTTTCGTCAGCAGCTCCAGTGGGAGAGAGGCCATGTCTGAAGGCTGGCCGGAGTGGTGCACACGCAAACCCACACACAGGCTTTTTCTCCCGGTCTTTACATTTCACCTGAGCTTTTCTTTAATGCTGACACACAACACTGCACCATCAATATCTAATCAGTTTGTTTGGTTTATTCATAGCCATATGATCACAACTCTTGTGTTATGTGTGATGAGTTCTGAGGCCTCTATTGGTGGCCATCAGGCCTTTAAGACTCGTACCTCAAGGTGCAGGTTGTATTTACAGTCAATCTACATAAACACCCTTTTTGCGTCTGTTGTGCCTGTTAAGTATTTAAGGCTGAAGGAAAAGCAAAAGAAGAAACCAACAATTTGATGTTATTAGTGAGTCCCACGCGTCATGCAGCTACTGGTTAGGAGTTATTTTTAAAGTGTTAAACTGAGCTGGTAAAACAATATGCATAAATAATTTGTCTGCTCTGTGACAGTTTTCACTGCTGCATAGCATGAGTAGGTGTTGGACTGACAATCCTTTGTTGGTCTTGAGTAGAGAGGAAATGGGGATGTAACGTGATGTTACTGTGATTTTAGGACAGCGAGCCCACTAACGGAAACCAAACTACAACACTGTGCGGAACAATACCTGATAATTGATGCACTATTTACATTTAAAGCATGAAATACTGTGTGTATTTCAGAGAACCCCTTCACTCACATTTAGGCGTGTAGCCATGGTCAAGATGATCTGCTTAAGTTAAACTGAGCATCACAATAAGGGGGAAAGGGGATTTAAATTTCAGAAATTGCAGATCTACTGGGATTGTTAATGACAACCAAAGGTAGGGTTTGAAAAGACAGAAAATATCCAGTAAGCAGCAGCTCTGCAGGTGAAGCTCTCGAGGTTGGAGATTGGGCAGACAGTAACTCAAACAACCAAGGTCTGCAGAAAAGACTGAACACCACATGTCCAACCTCCAACCAGATGGACTAAAGGCAGCGGAGGACCACAGTCACCAGCTCTTAATCCAATAGAACTCCTTCAAGATGTGGTAAAACAGGAGATCTATATCGCGGATGTGCGGCAGGCAAATTTACAGCAACCACATGGTGCCATTTTTGTCATGTTCTATACAGAACATTTTAAGCACCTTGATGAATCTGTGGCATGTAGAACTAGCAAAGCGTACCCGTCAAAGTGGCCCGTAAATGCAGCCTGGGCATTATTATTTCATTAGTGAGCAGAGAAGGAGCTGATCCAACAACTGCATCGCGTTCAGTAGTTTCCACCGTCTCCTGTTGTGCTGTGCACATCCTGGTCGTCTGACAAACAAGCCAGACGTAGAGTGAATTTATGCGGTTTAGCAGGTCTTAGCATTCACAAAGGTGCATTATTTAACAGTCGCTCCAAGTAAACGGCGTGAAACAAATAATGAGTTGCAGGCTGAGATTTGGTTTCCTAGGCGAATATCATGATTCACTTTTATTAAAAGCATCATAGCTACAATTCATCATACATGATGTCTCCAAAAAACAGAAAGACACACACCCCAAAAAAAAGGAGAAAAAAAAACATTTACATGGTATGTCTGTAAACTTCAAGGCTAGATAAGATTTTTGAGGTAATGCTCTTCAGCTTGCTGGCTAAAAGTAACAAAAAGTCCATTTTTTCAAGAAAAGTAGCTAAGTAATAAATGTACCTGATTATTTAATCTTAATCTTAACACCAGTGCATCAACAGGAACAGAGTGAGACAAAATTGATTGCAGTACTTATTTGTCATCATTTACAGTTGTAGTTTTGTTTTTCTATTCATACGACACTTGTGGTTATTCATATAGTGAGAGTGTGAATGTGAGTGTGTGTGTGTGTGTGTGTGTTGGGAGAGTGGAACATTCAAAAGCTGCCTTGGTTATTGCTGTCTCAGCATTTGAGAGGAAAACAAGGATCTTTGATGCAGAGTGTCTTCCAGAGAGCTAAACCCCCCCATTCCGTCCCAGTTGTCCCTCTCTGCATCTGCTGGGCTGCCTGCGATAGCAAACGTTAATAAGACCTGGCCTCGGTGACAGTGTGTGTGTGTGTGTTTAAATGTACTTTCAAATAATTGAACCACAGGCAGAGCTTGACTTATCTCAGACACGTAAACTGGCCACTGGAATGGAAACAAATCAAGCACTACTCGTGCTTTTCAAGTATTTAAATGGAAAAAAAACTGACCGTAGCTGAACTTCATATAGAAACCAGTGAATTTCCAACTCTGTGTCTTAGTCCTGTTGTGGGCCAGGCCTGGTGTCAGTGTGTGTGACTAGAGCAACAGTCTTTGAAGGGAAAGTCACTAGGGAGCAGCACTTTGTCTGGAACTACCAGGATGCAAAGTAAAATAAAATAGAACACAGGAAAAAACAAAGGTTACGTGGGAGGTTACAGGGAAAACTATCACGCCCCCCCTCAAAGAATAAACCTGAAACATCACATGCATCACTCCAAATCCCCTCACAAAATCTTCCAAAGAAAAAAACGGTCTTCAGCAGACAAATCAGAAGGCCTGACAGGCAGCAGAACCAGCCCGTCCACCATTTCTGCCTCAACACCATCCGCACCGAAAGAGTCGTAGGACGTGGCAGTGGAAAGACTCGAGACTGGTTTTCAAACAGTGTGGGACTGGGTTTAACAGTGCACACGCACCAACAACAAATCCCCAAAACAGTCACGCGACAGAGCTTGTAGAGAGGTGTGAGTGTGTGTGTGAGTGTGTGTGTGTGTGTGTAGTGGTGGAGATCTGAATGTGCGTGCACGCGTGTCGGCGCACGTCACCATCAAGTACATGTTGGGAAGTGGTGCGGTCGTCAGTGTGTGAGACTTGAGTTTTATGCCAGTCTAGTTTCCTCTAGTTTCCCTCCTCAGCGTCTACCTGCTCTGATATGTGAGAACTAAAATCCTGCTCTGAAGCAGAACAGCTTAAACCCCCCACCCATAATTCCTTTTTGCAGCAGCTTCGTCAGACAGACAGCCAGGTTAGCTGTAATGCTGTTTGTTTCGAGAACCGATGTCCGAGAAAGTGCCAGCAACACGCGTTTCGACTTTTCGACAGGATGCTGCTGACAGAACAGTCCAGAAAGAAACAGAAATCAAACACGAACAGGTCAGAGCTGAAAGCAGCAATAACAGTAAGAACGACAACAACACAGAACTAGTCCTGCTTGAGGGACAGTGGAAGAGAAGAGTGAGTCTTTGAGGGGCTGCGAGGACTTTCCCTGACGACACTCCGTCGGTCAGAGGCTTAACTGAACACGCACACCTCGTCCTCTGACACAGAAAATATAGACCTGCTCAAAAAAACAACAACAACAACAAATATTGAAAGAGAGAATCCAACAAAATAAAGAAAAAATAAATCATAGTTTGGATATTTCTGGTGGAGGCGTGTAAACGTGGTGGGGGGGTGAGGAAATGTCCAAGGCCTGTCAGATTAGCATTTCATTTCAGTCACTCTTGTCCTTCTGTGGAGACACCGTTGGCTCCTCCTCCTCCCCTCCTCTGCCCATCTCTGCGTCCTCTACAGCGGAGTCGTCTCCGCCTCTCGTGTCCTCCTCCCCCGCACCCTCCTTCTCCTCTGCCAAGTCACTCTCTCCCCCTCCCCCTTCCTCCTCCTCCTCCTCCTCCTCCTCCTCTTCCTCCTCTCCTGTTGCTTTCGCCACCTTCCTCTCCCCCTCATCTCTCGACGCATTTGTGGTCACGGCGCTGCCACCCAGCGCTCCGGCCATGGCGTTTTGCAACTCGGCCAGGGTGGAGGCTGTGGGAAAGCCTGGGAGGTTGAGCCCGCCAAGGCCCGGAGGTAGGAACATAGAAGGGTAGAGGAGGCCGGGCGCCATAGTGGAAAGGAGAAAGGGGTTGAATGCCAAGGAGTTGGCAGACATGCCAGCTGCAGCCAGCAGGGCGGCGGCGTCGCCGTTCATGGACGCTTCAGTTGACGATTCAGCTGCGGGCATCTGAGGAGCTACATCACTTCCTGGTTTCTCCGTTTTGTCTGAGCTGTCCTCACCCTTCTTCTCCACCTTGGCTTTCTTAGATCCTTCCTCAATCCCCTCAGCTTTCTCCTTGTCTTCATCATCTTCACCATCTTCTCCCTCGTCTCGGTCATCTCTCTTTCTCATCGCCGCCTCGTCATTCTCGCCGCCCTCTGCCTCCATTGTTCCATTGGTGTTCCCTGACGCGGTGGCGGCGACGGAGTTCGACGCATTGGCTGCAGCAGTCGCCAGGTTACCGCCAAACAGCCCTCCAAGGCTGAACATGTTAGGAAGGGCAGCGGCCATGTTGGGCAGGCCTCCCATGCCAGGCAGCATGAGGGGCAGCATGGAGGCGGCGGCGGCAGCCTGCTTGGGATCAGTGGGGGGAGGGAAGGCCATCAGGCCAGCAGCCAGCTGGAGAGACTGGAGGCTCTGGAGAGAAGACAGGTCCATCCCTCCAAACAGACTGTTCAACAGCAAAGGGTTGATGCCTCCTTAAAACAAGCGCACACACACACACACACGTTAGAACAGGACTCGACGCCTTTCGACTACACGCCCACGCCAACTGTTTGACACTGACGGCGATTCGTACCTGCAGACGAAGTGGCAGAAGCCAGAGATGCCTGGGCAGCCTGTGCCGCCGCTGCAGCCTGGGCTGCGGCGGCCGCCTTGGCGATCTCTGACTTGGGTCGACGTCCCCGACGACGGACTCCTTCCTCCCTGACTACAGGGCCAGTCAGCAGGCGATCAAACATGGCTTCTGGAAGGAAACCCTGTGAGGAGACAGCTTTCAGGTTAGAAACGTCTTTCAGTTGAATTTTTTCCTTCATTATTTTGTTTTATTGTGATCACTAACCGATTGTTTGACAATGTCTGTCCAGTCAGGGGCAATAGAAAACTCTGGGTTCTCCAGAAGCCATCTGGGCAACTCCTTCATAGGTGGAGCCATGGCCCCGCCCATCTGAACAGCAGGAAGAACAGAAAAATGATTTCTTGTAGGACGAAGAAATAAAAGTATCTACACAAACAGTGGTCCAGGTGATTACGAAAAGATGGATACTCTTTTTAAAAATAAATCATTTATTTCATATTGATGTCTTTGTGTTTATTAACAATCAGCTGACCTTGCGTCCGTTGCGTCTGTTGACAACCGGCACTCGCTCGTCTCCCGTCAAAGTGTTTATGTCGATTTTGTTGGGGTTTCGACAGCGATGACGCTTCTGCTTGGGCTTTGAGAACTGAGACAAAAGTAACTCCTCGCTCTTCTACAGTAGAAGAAGATGAAAGAGGCAGGTATGAATGAAAAGCTTTTACACAAAGTACAAACGGAATCACTCTTCAGGGAAAAACAACAGGAACAAGCAGCAGTGAGTCACTATTTGCTGGGACGCAGCTGCTTGAGCTCTAACAACTGATAGTCAAAGTGGAGCAGGACGGGTGGAAATGAAGGAATGCCGTACTGGTGGGAATCCGGCCATGTCCATGGTGTACGTTGGGTGCTGCCTCAGCCACTCTCCCAGCTCTTTGTTGGACGCTGCCGTTTCGTCCTCCTCCAGGCTTCCAGAGGCGACAGATCTGGCACTGGGGCTCTGGTCTGGGACAGTGAGGGGTCTGTGTGCAGCATCCTGAACCCCCTCCACAATGGGAGCCTTTGTCCTGTCAGCATCATCCTTAACGTCCAGAGACACAGGGGAAAAGACACATTTACCAGATACTCTAACGACCAATGAACAAGCGTGCGTGCAGCACAAGAATGTTGACCGCTGTTCGGCTCCTCCATACCCCGACTGCTCTCTTGTTGCCCATGAACAGCAGGTCCAGGCCCTCCACATTTTTCCTGCGGCCTCTCCTCCTCCTCATGATGGGCAGGTCAGCCTCCAATGAACCATTTGCTCTCTGGCCTGAGGCCGGGGCTTGCTGCAGCAACTCTATCTGGGTTTTGAGGGAAGGGCCCGTTACCAAGGCACTGGGGAATCCGGCCAAGGAGGGAGTGGCCTTGTGGTGATGGTGTATACCCTACAAAACAGTGGCATCACTTTGAGTCAACAAATCTGAATTCATTAGAAGAAGACTCAGCACTGATACCTAACATGTAACTACCTTGGTCAGGTCGATAGCCTGGCTCTGGGACTCCGCAGCAGCGTGGCTCTCTCTCAGTTGAGCCACCATCTCCATCAAGTTACGCCTCTTGGCCGCCCTCTCCGCCTCAATCTCGATCTTTCTCCTCCTCCTCCTCCTCTGTCGAGGCACGGTGAGGCTCAGAGCATCCTCCTGGAACATCGCGTCACTGGTTACACCTCTGCCCGCCTAACAACACCGTCACCATTTCCTTTCTAACTAAGGTATTGACACAAGCGGTACACACCCACCACTAACAGCTGGTGTTATGACTAGCACTGGATTCGTGTGCACACACTTACGTGAACCTGTGGCGATAATGTTTTATCTTCACTCCCACTGTACGGAGTATGGATGCCCCCCACCGTCAGTTCGGCTAGGCTTCTCTGCTGCAGCGGGCTGTCGGTCACTGCGGCGGATGTGGCGACCACCGAGCCTGGCAACAGGTTGCTGGGAAAGTCAAATATGTGGCGTCTGGTGACAGGCCACTTGCCTTTCAGCACAGCCTCACAGATGTTGTCCATCCTGTTGATCATCACTCGGTCCTGAGCAGTGGAGAAAAATGGAGACGGGTGATGGGACTAAGATTGGGCTGAGGCTCGTCTTCTTACTTTGCCGTTTTTCCTGTCAGATTACAGGGCTACAGGCGCACTCTTTACGTGCCATGATTTGGACACTCACCTTAGGCCAAAATGAAAAGGCGTAGGCACGATCCTGCAGGGCCTGCAGTGCAGAAGTTTCTGGTAGGTCATCGGGGCAGAAGCCATCCCTGGTTTCATCTCGAGCCGAGGTGCTCAGAGATGCAATGCTTTCTTCATCAAAGTTCTTCTGCTCGGACACAGCGCTCGCTGTGTGGACAGAGTGAAAAGGCCATTTGTAACTCCTAATTAACAAAGGCTTTTGAACCATTATCAGGCGCTCCAACGTTTTTCCTCCAGCACCCACAAATTACACTCTGAGACGCTTCGAGTCAGCAAAAGCACAATTAAAATATGAAACATGCTGTGTGCATACCACTCTCAAGTAACAACCTCCAACCTAAAGCCAAAGCCACAAAGTCCCCCGTACCTTCAGCCTGAGAGGATTTCTCTGACTTGTCATCTTCATCCATTCTCTCCTCCTCGTCCTCCTCTGGGCTCTTCTCCGTGTCAGCTGACTTTGGGGATTTAGGAGAATCGGGGCTCTCCCTCTCCTCCACATCTTCTTCCTCCGCAGCCTTGTGGTCTGGGTGTGCCTTAGGAGATGCATCAGGAACTTCAGTGATTTCAGCGGTGGTTTCTTTCTCCTCCCTGACAGTTTCAGCGAGAGTCAAATTCTTCTTCTCCTTCGTCAAGTCTTTGTCTTGATCATCCGCTGGCTCGGAAGTTGTCTCTACTTCCCCACTGTGCTCCTCCTTGATCTCTTCCTGCTCCTCTTTCTCTACCTTTGGCTGGGTCACATCTTCCTTTTTCTTGACCGTTCTTGGTAAAACATTTGCCTCATCTATCTCTTCTCCGACCTTAGTTTCCTTCTGTTCCTCGGGATTCTCATTCTTGGTGTTTGGAATGTCGATGGCACTTCCTCCCTCCATTTCCATCTTCACCTCCACCTCTGTTTTTCCTTCCTCAGTCTTTACTTCAATCCCTTCTTCCTTCTCAATTTTAGCTGCATTTGCAGCAATTTTTGCAGCAGCTGCAGCACTAGCCAGCTCTGCAGGGGTGAGGAGGGATGCAAGGGGGCTTTCCGCTGCTCCCACTCCCATTCCAGCTTTGGTAATCTCTCCCTGTGCTCCCATGCTGATGCCAGCCCCTCGCTGACTGGTAAAGCGCTGGTGGGCCTCCAAAAAGGCCAAGGTGGGGTCGTTAAGGATGTGATAATCAGTCCGACTCACGCCGTGTTTTGAGGCCCCCAGAAGGAGGTCCCGGTCATGCCGACCGCACTCCCACCACTCGGGTAGGTCTGGAGAGGGCTGGCAAAGCTTGAGGCGTTCAGACAGCATGGGGTGGGGGAGAACCTGCTCTCGGATGCGGCGGAGCAGCTCGATGCGGTACAGGGTGCGGGAGGCACGCTCTTCGGTGATGGGGTCAATGATCAGGGTTGGGTCTGGAAGTTCTGATTAAAAGGCAGAACAAATTAAATGTTTTTAGTGCTTAGTCAAATAATCTCAGCTTCAAGCTATTTGGTAAATGATTTCATTACTACGTCATCATTTCAATGACAACACATGTCTGCGTTGTAGTAAGAAAGGTATGCTTACTTTTACCTGTTTCAGTCTTGACCTGCATTCTGCAGACACGTTTGCACATTGCAATAAACGAATAGTAATATTTCTCCAGGCTCTCATCGGTTTTCTTGTCCAATCTGGCAAAGGCCCTGAACTGTGTCCAATCAAATTTCTGCCGTTGGGTGTCAAAGACGACTCCGAAAGTGGACACAACACGGTAGAAATCTGCCTCCTCACGACGAGTCCATCTAACAGAGAAAGTATGAAAAAAGATGAACTACAAGGGCAAAATGATTTGATTTGATTCTCTGTTATCAAGAAGGCTGATGAACTCTACCTTTGTCTTCTCTCCTTGTAGTACATGGATCCGTCAGCCATCACAGAACTGGGAGTCATCACCGATGAAGACTCTGGCATGAACTGTCCACCTTTGGTAAAGTAAGAACTTCCTTTTGCCAGATATGAGCTGCCCTCTGTCATGAACATTGCACCGTCTTGCATGTAAGCTGCCCCTCCTCCTGTCTCAGTAACCATGGCGATGGACGGCATGAACTCCCTGCGTCGTCTTCTGCGACCATCGGGCCTGTTGAGGGCCTCCTGACGGAGCTGCTCTCTCCGATTGGAGCGCTGATAGGCTGTGATGAGGCGACGCAGACGGGCTGTCAGAGCTGACGCCGTGGGCCAGTAGAGTCGCTCATTGGTGCCTGAAGCCCTGTCCACAGCGTGCGCACTCTGACAACTTTCAGCTGATTTACCTAGTATGGACGTAGAGGACCAGTCATTGGAGTAGAAATATGCAGAATGAAAACTTTGTTACTTGTTCTACATTTAGGGAGTTTGACGTCACGGACCAATATATCTAAGGTTGATGACCTGCTGATAAGATCACACAGGGTCGAACCTTATTTTGCTCTGGACTGTTGTACCGGACAATAACTGACGGTTACATCGTTCACACTGTATTAAGCAAAGTCTACTGAAACCGTCAAATAATTTTTAAAATAAAAGTTTACCTTCAATCTCACCCTCCCCGGCATCATCTTTGTCATCTAGTGGAGAGTTTGTAAAGTCATCCAACTCATCTTTAAAGGGCATTCGCAGTGGCTTGTACTCTGGATCTTCATCCTCACTGTATATCAATGACAGAACAGACAAAAGTTAAGATTTCCTTTTTTTTATTTCACAACATCAACTTGGCTTTTAAAAAGTGACGATAAGACAAAGAAGAAAAAATGGCAAAATGAGAAGCAAAAGAACAAAGAAAGCAGTGAAACTAATGATTCACACACCAAAGTTTCTGAGAGTCAGTCACAGCTTAGTAAGACTGTATGTGCCTCAGTACAAAAAACAAAAGGAAAATTAATGTCCGTGCTCTCTGTTGTGGATGCTGTGACCTTCATATTTACTGAGCACACTAACAATTTACAGTAGTGACACCTGCTTTCATTCATCTTTCTTGGCTGTATTTGACAAGTCATAGATTTTTCTTTGCTTTAAATTATAAGACCTATGTTTTGAAATTTTACAAGATAATGTGGGGGAAAAAGGAAGACACAGCAACAGAACCCAAAGACAGAGCGAAACAGGACTAAACGGAAGGGGGAGAAGGAAACTAGGTTTTGCTCAGTGAAGCCTGCTTTCTTACCCCTCAGCGCCATCTGCCATCATGTCGGAGCCCCTCTGCTCGGCGGCGATTGCCTTGGCGTCTGGCATGCCCACCCGCTCCAAGAAACACAGGGTGGGGTCGGCTCGCATCGAGTTGTACTTCTCATAGCCTGAAGAGGCGGCAAAAGAAAAGAAGTAGAGAACATTTGGAGGTGTACTCCTATAATGAGGGTTTCCATCACCAACTTGGCTTCACAACATAACGTGGACTAAAAGGTCACTGGTCAACACAGCCCACTGAAGGGGAACTTCGGGACAGGAGGGTGAAGGGTACTTTCGAGCTGACCACCAGGCAGACATGATGCCACACAGAACCAAGCGTGTACTGTATGTGTGCAGACACAGCATCCATATTAAACGAAGGAACAGAGAAAAACAGCAGCAGAAGGGCAGACCCCAGGAGCCAGCTGCTGACAAGACAGACAGCCTGTGTGTGCGCATGTTTTCGTGCACGTCAACCCATCGCTGTTCTGTGTGTGTGCGCGCATCCAAGAGAGCCTGCAGGTGCTCATTTGGTTCAAGAGTGAGAGAGCAAGAGAGGATGAGGCGGAGGGGGGGGAAAGCATGTGTGTCACTGCGTCTGAAAGTGAGCTAGTGGCTTTGAGAAAGTGTGTGCGCGCGTTTGTCCGTTAGGGGCATTCAGGCAGAACAGATTAGAATGTGCAGATCCTACTGAGACACATCGGGAAGGGGAGAACGGGGGAAGTGGTGGTGGTGGGGGATGCAGGTCAGACGAGGGAGGAGAAAGGAAAAAAAGTGTAAAGGAAGAGAGGCATCTCTGCCACACACAGCTCCGTGCCTGCAGCCAAACGTTCATCACCGGGGCCTTTATAGTCCATCACTCTCCGGACCGTGATGGAGCGTTTGTGTCGTCGTGTGTGTCTGCACAGAACGCTCACTGTATGTGCGCACGTGTGTCCCCCAGCCCCCCAACGTCCCTCATTGCCTGAGTGAATGAGGATTATGATTAACTATGTCTGAGTCCTCTTGTGTTACTGTGGCTCCTAATTGATTCATAAAGGGTGGCAGTGATGGAAAAATTATGACAATTACAACAAATTAATATGGATGAGGGTCTCGACACACGCACGCACACACAGGTTTGTCACTGGGCGTCACATTCCGTCCCCTAAGTCAGTGCTGAGAATAAGGGTCGGGCATCGCCACAACTAGCACGTTTTCCAAATAAACAGGCGCAGCTCAAGTGAGCGCGTGTCAGTCGCCGCGCAGGGACGATTCGGTGCTTCCAACTTTGTTTGCCATACGTGTAAGAGTGTGCAGGGCACGCACGCTCTCGCACAGCCAGCGGTGAAACCAGCCATCAATCACATACCCTGTAGCATACTGTGCCTACCAGCTGCGTACCACTATTGCTATAGCAACACCAATCAACTGGTGGCAGCAGAAGTGGGTGGGACATGTTTGACGACATGTGACTGATTGGATGATGCTTACCAAGATGGAAGTCAGTGGAGAATCCGAGTGTGTCTGAAGGCGCTGACATGTTATCTGTGTGTGTGTGTTGGATATTGACACCGTGTTTACGGGTTTTTGTGGCCACTTAACGGTTCAGTCTAATTAACTACGGATATCTGCTGAATTCTTGCAGACTTTGCTGGTGGTGTCAGAACTGGTCAGGGTCGGTCTCAAATTATGGAAGGAATTGTTTAGGTAATAAAGTTCAGGATCAGACACGACAACAATCAGCAAACGTCCACTTTCAAAAAACATTCGTACAATATCCCTAGCTATGGAAGATTTTCACTTGTGCGTACATTGAGTGTGCAACAATTCTAATGAGTGTTTCTTACCGTGTTTGAAGACGCCGATGAGCAGAGATTTATCAGCCTCGCTGTCCCACCAGTCAGCTGGGACCTCCGCGTGGAACGGATGGGGAATCCAGATATCCATCTCACTGAGAAAAAAAGCATCACAGATAATCAGTATAAATGGGTTTTGGGGTTCAGTTTTGTTGTAGAACAGCATCAGTCTTTAATTTCAGTTCATAGAAATCAAAAACAGAAGAACTATTATTATAATCAATTTGTAATGAAATCAGATTGTAAGAGTAATCAGCTGCCAAGATAAAAACAGCTATCTTAAACATTTAACGATGAATTAATGTGCAGACAGAACGTTTTAAAGCTGCAAGTGTTTCTAGTTCTAGTGTCTTTAATGTTCCACTGGGCGTCAACGTTACAATTAAACTCTGTTGACTGGGCAAGTTATGAGCCCATACAGGACGAGTTAGTGATTGAGATGGAATTAACTGCTCACGGACATGTGTTATGAGCTAAAACACGAAGGAAAACATCTACAATCCATTTATTCAGGTTTGGACTATCGTGCACAATCATACAAATGCTTAGGCCAACACCGAGTCTGCTCTACTCGTGATGTATTTGTCAGCTTGCAGTCTGGGTTCACGCGTGTGTTGACACCATAAACCTCTGTTGTCCAAAAACTATTAAGCGCATATCAGTCAGACACAGCTCTTCACTGGGTGCATGTTCTTTTCTTCTGTAAACCTTCGCCACACTCCGTAATTTCAATTCAATGTTGTGCACGTGGAGTTTACTGGCCAAAATTCAAAGTGCACAATCGAAGCATATAGTGCCACGTTTGTTAAAACTAATTTTTAAAATGGTTTTGGAATGAAGAAATATAACCCAGTGGAGTGATGGAGGCTTACAACAAAAAACTCAATGTTTGGTTAGTTGTAGAGAAGATTCAGTCTTTGCTTTATTGTTTGTTTGGGGATTGAGGACAGTGCAAATGATTTAGAAAATGACTGAAACTATCCTTGAAAATGTCCCATTTGTGTTTGTTAAATAACAATGCCTCCCTAATATCAATTGTCAATCATGTTTCAACCCCGTTTTCAAGATTTACTCAGTCACTAACTGAAATCTACATGATATAAAATCATAGTTTTAAACTTGTGTTTTGTGTCTTTCTGTCCATGAAGTGACTTAATGAATGTACAGGGACCTTCACTAGCTGCACACTGTTTTTTTCACATGATCGTGTGGAGTTTCATTAATTACAAATGAAATCCACAACACAAGTTTATGTGCAAAAAGTGAATTGCTTTGTAAGCAAAAAGAAATTGATTGAATATGCATGGTGTTCTGTGTTGTGGCACTAAAACAAAATCCTCTATTATGGAACAAAGATGGTAGAAATTGATGTTTCCAGCTAGTCATAAAGAGGAAGGCTACAACACACAATTGAGGCGGAGAGACAGGGTGACAGGAGGAGAGGAGAGACCAGGGAAATGGTCCCTTATCTCTGCAAACAGCAGCATGCCCGGCCTTGGCAACACAAACATATACGTGCGCGCCAAGACTGGCATGCTAAATCCCCCTGGCATATGTTGGCACGATGGCGCCCCGTATGCTCATGTCTGGCATGCAGTGGCACTGCCGCACGTGCGCGCGCACAACCACCCACCCGCCCACCCCAAATACATGCATTCACATCTGGGTACAAAGGTGAGGAGAGGGGGATGGGAGAATGCACTGCACACAGGGGAGATGAGCAGATACTGGGAAAGTGCAGGGCCGCCGAGAAACAGACTATGAGGCAGTGAACGAGCGGTCCGAGGGTGAGCAGGAAATCTAAACTTCACCAGAACACTAAACCCAACAGCTTAAGAACACAAACAGTCCAAACCCTAACCCAGAAAAAAGACACTACTGTAATGACTGATCTGTCAGAGTAAGAAGAACCCCACCCCCCGATAAAAGAGGTCACTACAACAGACAGAAATACACCTTACTAATAATTAATCACACAATCATAAATATCCATCTCTCAGCTCACGTTCACAATAGGCTCTCTTTTAACTGCTATTAAACGCATATTTGAGGCCACAAAGATCCGATTGTTGGGATGGAAGTCCAGGTCACCCCCACGGATGGACTAATGGAACGGACAAACGTCAAACTCCAGTCAAAACATTTGAAAATACAGACGCCTATCTGAGTTTGGATTAGAGCTGCCTGGACAAGTACTTCTGTTAGCAACACATTTCATCACAATCTGGAAGGTAATGCCTTGCTTTTAGAACTCTGCTTCCCATCCTGTTACCTGTAAGATGGGAGGTGGGTAGAAGCAAAAGGACAATAGGAGAGATGGAAGGATTTGACATTTTTCTCTAGGTGACAGACCCAGTAGTGGGACAATATGGTAGAAGACAAAGATTAGACAGACAGATGGAGTAACACATATTATATACTGACCTGGAGTCTGCTCCTTCCAGGATGCGCTTGGCTTGGTCTCCTATGACTTCCTGTCTCAGATAGTAGAGCATTCTCACCCTCAGTAACACCCTGAAACACAAGGCAAAAAAACTTAGAGAAGCTCTCATCTCACACGTTAACACAGATAACGTGTAGTTAGCACATCAAATTATTACTTAAAAAACAAAAGAAAATCATAAAATTATATAATTTGAGAAGCTGGAGCCAGAGAATGTTTGGAATTTTTTTTGAGAAAAAGCTTGAATGCTTTACTTTGCCTGGCTTTCATGGTTAGAAACTGTGTTTACTACCGAATCTACCAATAAATCAAACACTCCTGTGCTGCCTAACAGTAAGAAGACATTTTGTTCTTGATGTATTATTAGGTCTTGAACCCACTTGAACGTTTAAAAACTCATTTAGTCAAGTTATTTCAAGCAATTTACATTCATGATTTATGCTTTTCACTTCCCTGAGTAAATTTTATCAGATGTTTCATAGGTAAAGACCATGAAAACACTATTCACAGTCAGCTGATTTATGTGGAGGATATATTAAAGATCATTTAAGATCTTAAATGACTCAAAGCGTTTTCTTTGTTTTAAAGTTGCCAATTGTTTAACGCTGGTCGCAAACACTAGAATTATTCTATTCCAGGATTTTATACTACTGGAGTCGAACATACATCATCTTCTCTCTATGTGATTTACAGATGTCCCCTGAACCTCCAGTAAAATGAATCACTTCAAGTCATGGCTGGAGCTTTTGAGAGTCAGATCTGATCTCCTGACACAGGAAATGCTGCTAACATTTGTCACCAGATTTGTCACCAGGATTTAAAGTCAATAATGGCATTTGGACAGAAGAGGAGAAGTGGTGGGAGGAGTAGAGAGGAAAAGAATGGGAAAGACAGAGCTGCACTGGGAGGGAGGGAGCAAAGTTTGGAGAGGCAGCGAAGAGGGGGGCAAGGGTATAAAGACAGTAATTTGCAACTCATTCTGCAGTGTGTGTTTGTGCATCAATGGCATCACACGTTGCAGTGTGTGTGTTTGTTGGCAGGCTCTGTGTGCTCATCCATCAATGTGCCAGGCCTGATTAGCCACACAACACTGTGCTCCAGCCTAGCAGATGGCACCACATAATCACCCCCAAGAGTGTGTATGTGTGTGTCTGAGTGTGTGTGCGCGCGCGTCCACATCTTTCACTCACTTCCAACAGGTCTGCCTGCTTAGCACCTGGCCTGGCACCAAGCCAGACACACAAACAAACTTCCCCCCTGAAGAAAAAAGAAAAATCTGGAGGGCACAGAAGCATATCTCCCTGACAACAGGAGAGAGAGCCGTTCACATGCTGAAGAAGTGTGTACGTGCGCGTGTGAGGAGACGACAGGGAGACGGCTGCATCTGGTGAAGTTGTGCTGCGTGTCTGCTTGTCGAGCTAGGTTCCCGACACATCACACCTGCCACATGTGCCTACGTCGCGGTTTTGGCGCTTCAGTTACATCCACGTTTGTTTGGTTGTTTCTACTACGTGAATGCTAGTGTAACAAATAATAGCTCGAGACATTATGGCGGATAGAAATGAAACCCATTGTGTTTGAAGCGTGGGTGTGTGTCTGAGGAAGCCCTACTTGTTACAGTGATGTTTCAGGTGTCTCTTGTAGCTATCCTCCTGCAGTAGGTGGTCCGGATTGCAGCTGGCCAACCAATCAGCTCGTGGAGTCTGAGGAGTTGGGACTGGGGGCTTCCCTTTTTTCCCCTTCCTGCCCCGAGGGACTGGGGTGGAGAGTCCTAACGTAAAAGGGAGGCAGAGAGGAAACAGTCAGGATCTGACAAGGACCTGGGAGCTCTGAATTTTACAGGGCTATTTTTTCTTTCCATTTTTCAATGGAAACAGTAAACAACTCATTGACAGACAACCAGGATTCTTCGCAACATGCCCACTATAATTCAAATCTTCTACCTTGAATGTTGCTGAGTTAAATTCTATATTTATGCAAAGTACTCAAAGTGGTTCTGATCTTGTCTGGTTGCTGCTGGATCAGACAGTTTGTGTTTCGAATCAAACTAATGAAAATGTTTGACACGTCACATGAAGAATGATGAGGATGTATTATTTCCAAGTACACAGTGGAATTAAACAATCTACTATGGCTGCTGTGTAATCACTGGTGTGTGTGTTACCAGAGTGGTTGGTCAGTGTCCTGGTGGTCCCGTCTTCACTTGGAGTGATCAGGTCCCAGATAAAGCTTTTAATGTTCTCATCGCCACGGTAATGCAGCAGGCAGTAGGCCAGCAGGGCTCTGCAGATGGTTTCCACATCAGCCTCCTTCAGGGGGCGCTTGAAGCGACCATGAGCCAGAATGTCATTCCACCTGCCCCAACTACAAACACCGGTGGACAGAAAGCACACAGACTCGCCAGTCAGCCCATGGATACGTGCAGCTTCAAACTGAAACTACTGAATTCACAACATGAACACACCAGAACACGGCGGCGTCACAAAGAAGCACGGTCCCACGAGGAGGATAATCTTTATAGTTAGTGACTTTAATGGGGGAAACACAAAGTCACCTAAGACTTTGCTCTGTCGGACACTAACTGGACGCCAGCGTTTGAAAAATGATTTGGCCTGTGGTTCAGGTTTTCAAATGTATTTCCTGTGGCATCAGGACTGTCACTCAGACAGGTGAGTGGCCTTGTCATTCTTTATCATTGCGGCAAACTGAACAGGCTGGACTAACCCCGTCTATCGATGTTGCTCGTCCAGATGGTGAAGAGAGGCTGAGATATGTGGGCAAACTCACAATTAGGCATAGATGACCCACATTTTCCCCCCTCCTGGCACGGTTACTGACATTCCTAAATGTGATTTGACAGATGTACCAGATTCGGACTACCCTGATATCATATTATATTAAAGCCATCTCCATAAACAAGTCAGCAACTAAAGCCCAGCAGAGCCTTGATGCTAACAAGTATGACAAAAGAGGGGGGCTAGACCAAGACTTACACTACTGTGCTACAGAAGGAGCACCAAGAGCAGAATCTCAGGGACAAATAGAACATGGCAAACATGCCCAATACGTTCTGTGAAATGTAGATGAAATATGTCATTAAAAGTTATTAACCGATGTGATACAAGTAGATTCCACAGTCAATGAATATCTCTCTGAGTGCGGCGGCATTTGACTTCTCATACGCACGTCACAACAGTGTAAACAATCCTCGCTGTTGTTTGGCTCCTAAGCCAGACAATTTTTAATTTTGCACTGCGCACGGCCCTTACGCTTCATGACTTTACACTAAATTTTCATCATTTTGTATTTCAAACCTGGCATCTATCACACTCCCGTGGCAGAGGCGGATGAATGCTGTGCTCTCATTTTAACAGCCTATTGACTTAACTACGACTGGCACCCCAACCAGCGCCTCCCAAGCAATCTACAGATCACAGCTCCGCTCCCCTCCTGCTATATCCAGAGAGCAAGTGACCCTAAAGGCTGATGTGGCAGACAGTGTCCCTCAGACTGTCTTGTTCTTAATTTAACTTTTTTCCACTGCTGCTTCCCGATCTCCACTGAACCATGAGAACCCGTTGCACTGTCAACGACTGGATGAAAATGGTGGATGAGTGGGAGAGTTGGGAAAAGACAACAGAATGCTTAGCGAGGACAGAGCCAGTCAGCGCGTTTTTTGTGGCCTACAGCCTCAGGCTATGAGACGAGACTGTAACAACAACAATGCCGATGTCTCGCTAGCAGCACTGCTCTTCCTTACACGCTCACCCCTCCCCCACCGAGCCACGCCAGCTCCGTGAACATGGACAGGCTCGAATCATCGCCGTCTATGCCAAGTGTGTCCGTTTGTCTTTGTGTCCAGCATACTGTCCTGTCCCCCTGTACGATTAAACTTTGGTTGATGCTGTAAGATGCTGTCACTACACAGATTAGTAGATATTTTAAAAAAATAATACATACATCCATATCCATTCATTCCTATGCATTTGGAATTGAGTATCTGTTTATGACTAATATTTCTCTGTATTGCCTATAGCCATATCAAAATTTTTCATTATGAGAAGCAGTCAACCCTTTTTTTATCTGGTTTTTGACTTGACTTGAAGTATGAATATGTGACGAACCCATAGACGAGCAGGTTCTTCTCCACTCTGAAGCACTCCGATCGAGGGTATCCCTGGGTCTTGTCTTGGGGTCGTCGTGGTTTGGATGAGGGTTTGCTGGGTTCGTCCTCGTCACTTTCCAGCTCAGAGAACTCCAGCATCTCCTCCTCTTTCACACTGCTGTAGTGTCGTGTCTGCTTCCTCACTCTTGGAGTGTCGATCACCAGTGTGTTCTGGAGGCAAAGTCAGTAAAAATGCTCAGTTGGTGAACCTTCAAGACTACCAGAAGCATCGGCCATTATCGATCTTTACTAAAGGTCCTTAATTACACACGGCCTGAAATAAAAAGGCTCTCCCTGTGAGGGGCTACATTTGTCCACTTTGACTTTTATGTAGAGTGTGACCCTTATTAATTGATTGTGCTGTACCTAATCTGATTAATTGGATATTCTGCCACTTGTTTTATTCCTTATGCAGAGAAAATTGTTGTTCAGCTCAAACATACACTGACACTAATTACGTTGTCTAATGAATTGCAATCTCGTCAATATTCCTCGTAAAACAGGCCACTAGTTGGTTCCACAATTATGACACAGCACTGCAGTCATTTCCATTGTAACGTCACAATAAGAAATCCCAGGGGAGCTGCCTCTATTCATGCTTTGAGCTGGACCAGGTGGTCCAGTAGCCGGCCCTGAATGACACAGACCGCAGACCAACGAAGAAATTGAGGAACAAAACGAGGAAAAACCACAGAAAAAGCAATGAAGTCAGCAAATGTAAAGGAAGAAGTCATAGGGCTGTTTGAGGATAAGGATTTTGTTCCAGGGTAAAGGTCAGAGTTCGGTTTACATCAATGTGAAGAGCAAGGAAATTAATTTTGCCAGTGAGTGTCCTTGCAACTGTAGAAAGGCCAGCGTGTGTGTGTGTGTGTGTTGTGTGTGGGTGTATGAGTGCTGGCCTAAGTGATATCTCTGTACCCTCCAGGCATCTGCGCTTCGTTAAGTGGAGCTAAGGAGCTTAGTCCATTGCTCAAACACACACGAGTACTGGTAACCGTGGGTAATTAAGGAAGAGAGGAGATTCCCAACTGTCAATATTAATCGCTCTCTCTTTACTTCCACTCGGTTCCATTTCTCCTGCTTTCAAGCACTGACACATTACTACCCCCGTACCCTTTCCATAAGGCGACACCACCTTGTACAAGTGTGAGTGTGTTAAGTGTGTGTAACCCTCAAGAGACCTGGTGTGATGATTCGTGTGCATATTCTTGGGTGGGATTTACGTTGCATGATTACATGAGTTTCAAGTCATGAGTGTACAGTCCCAAGTAAGACTAGACAGTCCAAAATGAACAAATGCTTTTGTTAAATTGATATTGATCACTACTAGTTATTATTTCAAAAGAACAGTTATCGTAGGGGCTCCTGTGGGTCAACTGGTTGAGGGCTTAGTCCATTGATAGGTGGTTAACACTTAATGATATGCTATGATTTATTAGTTTCTAATCATTTTATAAAAAGGACAAATTTCTGCTATAAAAACACCACAGGGTGTCATGAAGTAGCCCATTTATAATTTAAAACAATGAATTATCAGTGTGACTGATAATAGGCAGCTTCGTGGCTCTTTCAGAGGACGGACGCACCTTTCAGGCTGATGCCGTGAGCTGCGGTCTCAGCCAACTCACTGAACACAAAGTCTGACTTGAGTTCAGGTCATGGGACCTTCACAGTGTGTAGGTGTAGTTGTGCGTTGTGTGCATGGGTTACCCGTCCATTGATGGCATCTAGATCCAGCTCGGCCTTCTTTGCCCATTTCTGCCAGAAATCTGGATCCTCCAGAGAAATGTCTGTTCGGTTCCCTGCTGCAACAAAACTGGCCTGCGGGCAACACATTGGTACGTATCAGATAATCCGCTCAGTCTGCTGAGAGATTCTTCTAAAACAAATCACACACTGTTACCTTAGCAAATGTAGAGCCCTTGCCCTCAGACTCTATGGTTATGGTGTGAGTTCGCCTCTGGAGAATCTGGTCAATGTCTTCCTCGCAAAATTTTGAGCCTTCATCCTCTTCGTCCATCAGGGCTCCGTATGCTCCTTTCCTCAGCAGGTCCTCGATCTCCTTCTTGGACAACTGCTGAACCTGGACCAGAGAGGAAATGGGTTATTTCTACGGAATTTTGTTTTCAAAGGGATCCAGAAGAGAAGCCTGTAAACACTGTATTAATATTCAGTTCAAAGAGTGGCATTCTAATCCACGATACACTGAGCAGATTAACTGAAGAAAAGGTTCTTGCCTTCCAAGCATCCCTGCCCAAACCACTGCTGATCACATGGATCACACAGGTGTGCACAGGCAATTCGTTTGTAGCATTGAGTTGCACAGGGGTTTTTCAAAAACAAGCAGGACAGGGGCTGTCGGGGACTGGAGTTGACGACAGCTGTAACATAGATATCAGATGTGTGCTGATGTATGACTTAAGTCTCACCCCACTATTGGCGTTCTCCCGTCCACTCATGCTCTGCAACACGGCCTTGTCAAGCCCCAGCTTCAAACTGGCCTTGTCAAACATCTCCCTCTCGTAGCTGTTCCTGGTGATCAAACGGTAGATCTTCACCGACTTGGACTGGCCAATACGGTGACACCGAGCTTGGGCCTAGTGGACAGCAGATGCAAAGATGATGTTCAGAGAACTTCTCTTAGTTTGCGTTAAGGTGAACTACAGCTAAATGTGGCTGGCCGAGTCATTCCATTCGGCAGACAGCGTGAAGTCTAAACTCAACGCCCTGAGAGCTGGGGGGACAAGGTTTTGTACCTGCAGGTCATTCTGAGGGTTCCAATCGGAGTCAAATATAATGCATGTATCTGCAGCTGTCAGGTTGATGCCGAGTCCTCCAGCTCTAGTGCACAGTAGGAAGACAAAACGGTCTGAGTCCGGCCTTGAGAAGCGGTCAATTGCTGCCTGCCGCAAGTTCCCTCGAACTCTGCCATCTATACGCTCATAGGGATATCTGTGGAGAGGTGAAGGGCAAGTGTGAGTAACTGACAACTGACTGGCAGCAATGCAGGAAGCGCAACTCTGTAGGGGGCCTGTCCGAACCAGAGTCTAAAGACATGGTCTCGACAAAAGCTTTGTGCAGAGGTATTAGCTGAAATGAAAATTACACTTTGTCATTTTTAGTTTTAGCTTGGAGCGGCAGTGACGTTGACTTGATAAACAAGAGCACGCAAAGATTTGCCATTTCGTTTCTGCAACACAACACGAGCCATAAACAGATCGTGTCAGAATGACACTCCAAGTTTATCTTCCATCCTTATCACATCAAACCTTTAACTTTATCCACTGATATTTACTTAATTACTTCCATTTAAATATTGAGGGTGCTGGATCAAATACATAATTTTGGCAGTTACCTTATAGTATCTATAGATCTCCTGTCTGTCAGCTCTTTGGTCATAAAACACAGTATGTTTTTACTTTGGACCTTTTTTCCAAAGTTAATTTTGCTCATGCGTATTAAGCGTGTGCTGTAGGAACAAGTGCAATATATACTCCATATATGCAAAAATATACAATCCTAAAATGTGTTGAATTTTGTAGATTTATTATTAAGAGTGATCAGCTTCAAAGCTGATATAAAATATGACTTTGAGATGAAAGCAACAATTGAACTATTATTATTAGCATCTTAAGCACAGTTATGAGATCAATTTATTTTCTATCGTGTCACATTTTCAGATTGTATCTTGAGTGGCCTAAGCTATGGTCAAAAAGAGTGGCTGTAACAATTACCACCCATTTCACTTTGGCCCTCGAGAAATGCTAATCTGTGTCTTTTTTCACCGTTTCTGAATGAGGTAGTCTTCCAGGATGTCCAGACAGCGGACCATCTGACTGAACACCAGGACTCGGTGTCCACCGGCCTTTAGCTTAGGCAGCAGCTTGTCAATGAGCACCAGCTTGCCGGCTGCCTGGATCATGGCTTGAAGGGCCATGTCTGGCATATCTGCCGCACTGTGGGACTCCCTGAACTCCTCGATGATCTTTTCTTCTGCTCCTAGGCAGCAAAAAAAATTCTTTTAATTACAATTCCAATTTTTCAGAAAGCACACAATCTGCTGGGCCTTTATGTTGCATTGGCATGTCGTCGTTTTCAAAGAAAGCCTGTGTATACCATTAATGAGGTAGGGGTGGTTGCAGCATTTCCTCAGCTCCATCATGGTGTTGAGGAGGTTGGGAACACTAGCTCCTCCACCTCCGCCACCTCCACCACCTCCGGCGCCTCCTTTTGAAAGGAAGGAGAAGTTCTTCTCCAGTATGGCCCGATAGTATTTCTTCTGAATGTTGGTCAGCTCCACCTTATGACAACAATAATAAGTTGATCACATCATTTTTTCTTGAAATATGACAAACAAACTAAGAGGACCTGGATTTGGTGACAGTTTTATGTTTTAGAGAAAATGGACACATGATCAGATCACAGACGCACTTCAATGATGGTCTCCTCCTTGGGGGCTAGGTTTTTCTCTACATCCTCCTTCAGTCTTCTCAACATCATGGGCTTTAGAATGCCTTGCAATTTCTGAACCTAATGCAAACATTGAAACCTCAATTAATGAACTACAAGTGACTTTTTGAAAGACTCGATGACTTCTACAAGATGACTTGTCTATGAACCTGTTCTTCAGTTTTAAGGTCCCCAAATTCAGTCATGAATGTCTGCTCGGATGGGAATCTGTCAGGTTCCAGAAAGTTAAGTAAGCTGAAGAGCTCCTCCACAGTGTTCTGAAGAGGAGTGCCCGTCAACAGAACTTTGTGTTCCTGAAGGAGAAAGCAGAGGCAGGAAAGACAAGTATGATTGATAAAATGTAACATAGATGTCTACAGGACTTGACCTGAGAAAAATCAGGGAGGAACTGCACTAGACTAATCTGTCCAACTGTGGGGTGACGTCAAAGCGCTGGTGGTGAAGACGACCAACTGCAGCATTGGCTTTCACCGCCACTGGCCCGGGACAACAAGTGGCACTTGATAAAATAACATAACAGTCAGCTGAGTACGTAGCTGCACTGTCTGCACTTGTGTGTTTTAGCTTACAATTTTTTCAAGACTTATCACAGACTGTTTAAATTCATTAAGAATACGTCTGACGTTCAACTTGTGCACTGATATGCTACGGGGGCAGCCTGTCAGACCCTAACTGCTAATACGAGCTCTCTTCTACAACACCATTGGAAAGTGTGCCAGACAAAACATTTTCACGTGCCAAGAAACTTAACACTTTTTTATTGCTCTTTTGACAGAAAAAAAAATCCCACCACTCACCATGTCCATCATTTTTAATCCTTCCAGTAGTTTGCAGTTTCGGTTTTTGAGGCGGTGGGCTTCATCTATTACCACACAGCGCCACGGGATGCTTCGAAGCTCTGGACAGTCGGCCAGAATCATCTCAAACGTTGTTATGACTGCATGGAACCGATACACTCCTTTAATGATCTTACTCTGGTCAGAAGAAGGAATACAGGGGAAGAAAATGAAGGTCAATCACGAATAATCTGAAAGGTCCTTTATTACTTAATTGTGATCGTTTCCAAGATTAACTCAAATGTAAGTGACGTTTTTGTGACATAACATGACCATCCGCTTTTTCCATCCGCTTAATTCACAGAGGATCAAAAACCCATGACCGTAACCAAGTTCGTAGACGAAGAAGATTTTCCCCGGCTAGGGAGGTGTTTAAATGAGTCTAGTGCAGCGTCTACTGGATCCTCAGACTCGGTGATCTCCCTTTTAGCCTGAACTTCACTCTTGGTTTACCTCATCTTATGTTTATAGCAATAATGTTTCAAGAAAGCCCAGATAGGTTATGCTCGTGTTCAAATCAGCTTCCAGTTTACAAAAGCCTTTTATAAATGACTATAAGAGAACGAATATGTCCAACTAGCTTTAGGGTGACTAGCTGGGCATCGGAGGTGTTGTCTGTATTCTAGCCGGTAAAGAAAACCGAGCTGACTACAGCTTTATATTGCTCCTGCATCTTAATCTCCTAAAGACGGACTATACAGCTGCCCCAAAAACATTTTACGTATATTAATGTCCCTTCTAGCTCCTGCTTGTCAGCTAGATACCCTTATTACGGACAGCCAGCTAGCTACCTCTATTGCTCAAACACACGCCAGGTGTAATTGTCAGTGCAATTACGCATGATACCTTTTTACCGGCAAAAAACCCAGGTTGGCGGGTTGGTCTTTTTATTGTGTGTGTGTGTGTGTGTGTGTGTGTCAGCATCTCGATGCTGCTATAGATCCCTTCAGTCATGTCAGACACAAAGCCCTGCATAACAGAAGGGCTTTTTGAATGAGGTTTGAAACCTTCAGACCGATCAAAGAATAAACAATGTCTGTTTGATTCTTAAATTTAGCAGCGTTCTTATTTATTGTAAATGGATGACACCCAAGAGCCATGCAGACCGTGGCAGAGCATAGCAGTCTGTAGTAAGTGTAGCTGAACTGGGTGGACTCTCAGTAGTTCCATATCGGAGTCTGAAGAATTTAGGGAATACATTACATTGTAGCGTATGCTTCCATATACACATTTTTCATAATAGTGTTGCGCTCAATATCAAGTTTTATTGATCAAACATATTCCTGAATCGTGATCATCATCAACACAGAAAAGTCTCACAACAGGGGGCGTGTGGTTGTTCTCTTTTCTTTCAGAAAGGAAGTGGCCGTGTACCTGTGCATCTCTGTAGTACATTTCGTAGGCCTGGATGGTCTTGCGGCTGGCCTGGCTGCCATGGTAGACCACTGCATTGAGCTCTGTCCAGGTCCTAAATTCTCGCTCCCAGTTGGGGATGGTGGATAGCGGGGCGATGACCAGGAAAGGCCCCTCAATGCCCTTCATGTAAATCTCATAGAGGAATGTAATGGATTGGATGGTCTTCCCTAGACCCATTTCATCTGCCAAGATACAGTTGCGTCTATGGAAGACAAACAATTTGCACATGATCAGAAGCTAAAACACATGGACTGCACCAAGGGTCTGCTGTCATTATATTTTGGTGTCACTAGACTGGTGAAGGCCTAGAGGACTCATTGCGGATCAGTAGCTGGTGTTCAGACCGTGCTCGTAGTCCTGCCCACAGAGTTGAATTGTCTAGTCAGACCACTGAATGTTTATCTGACTTTTTGAGTACATTGGACACAGGCGGACACTGGTCAACTTCTAGATACATCAGGATGGCCAACTAAACTAACCCCATCTCTGGCAGCAAAATAAGTACTCTCAATACTGTTTTAAATAAGGTTTGTTTTTAATCAAAATAAATTCTGCTTTTGTAATTTTATCAAACCACTATTGCAAAATTACATGTTTTGGCAAATTGTGCTAAATCATTTTGCAGTTTGCAATGAATAAGTCAAACAAGAACAGCTGAAAACCCCAATACAACAATCATTTAAAAAATATTGTGGTCCGTTAAGATGATGATGGTTCTGTTTCTGTTTCTATAAGGTTCAGCTATAACTGACAACACCTCTCAGAAACAGCTTAAACAAAAACTGAATATGATCACCTTGGATGTATTGCGTGACTTCTTAATTAAACTGTGTAATAAGCTGCCAACTGGGTGTGTAGTGGCAAGCTTGGATGGAACAAATTAAGCTACAGCATCACTCATTAACTACTTATGTACACTTGAAACTAGGTGATACTCCACGTAAAGTCCAGCAGCCTTTACATGCTCACTTTAACACAATAGAGCAAATGGTGACTTACGAGTTGTACCAGTTGAAAGTGAGCCAGTTGAGGCCTTCTAGCTGGTATTCCCTGAGTGTGTTGCCATTCCTGTATTCCCTGGAGCTCTCCAGCTTTTTCCAGTCAGCTGCATGAGGTCGATCCTAGACAAGTAAATTTCATGACACACTTAATAATCCCAAACAAACCACTGCCGTTTTGTGTGCTTGCGGGATGAGTCTAAAGCTGATGTTTTTCAGAAGGGTAAAAGGTTTAAACTGGATTTTCATAGGCCACATTTAAACATTAAAAGTTCATTAATCAGCATCTATTTTGAAAGATCGTTTCAGTAATCCTTTAAACAAAATGCCAAAGTATAACTCTGGAACTCTCAACAACTTCTTTCCTCTTTCTAAAGGTTGTTCCACATACAGTATCAACTTCAGACAATGAAGAAAAAAAAACTGTCTTCCACACGTGTCACAGGGGGGGCCCGAGTGAAAAGCCTGATGACGTGTAAAGCTCGGGTCGGCACACAGAGGTGGAACAACATGTGGGACAGTGTTTTGTTTTAGTTAAACTTTTTATCACTACGTGGTCGCCAACACACCCACTCGCTCGGGTAGATCCTCTCGAAATTTTGGGACAGAGCAGTGTGCTGAACGCACAAGCTCACACAGAAGATTTTACTGAGGGGCTTGAAGGACCATATCTGGATGATATCAGGAGCATCTCACTCAGTCAGATGTGTCAGAATGCCCTTAAGTGACATCTTGCTCCAAAGACATCAAACAGACAAGTGTTTCCCTTCTTTCTTGTAAGATCTAAGAGTGTACGTTAATTTTAGTGACATATTCTGGACGGGTTGAATTCAGACAGATCAAAAGTGAAGACTTTCTCCGTTCGACAAACTGGACATCTTAAGCACAATAACTGCAGTGTCTTGAGGCAATTTCAAACATACGACAAAGTATTTCTAACATGACCCTTAGGATAAACAGTAGGTAAATGGAGAAATAAATGGACACAGAGACAGGGAAAGCCAGCAGCAGTCAGCTGCTTCTGTTTGGCATTAAACACACTGTAAGCGGTTTGGCCTGGCCACAAGAGCAGGGCGTGTGTGTAAGACCACAAGAACGTGGCCCTGTGGAGAGCAGTTAAGGGAGCTGTAAATCTGGAGGAGGAAAGAGCAGGCAGCAGGCCAACACACACGCCTACCGGAGGAGGCGAAACACAGATACAAACACAAAACTACTTACCACTCTCTTAGTGTTGGGGGTGCGTGCTGCAATACGTTCGTATTCCTCTATTTTGGACTGGTCGATATCGGCCTTCAGCTCCCAGGTGGAGTCTTCATAAGGTAGACTGCACCATTTCACCAAATACAAGGTCACTGTCTGCACACAAACACAAACGGGAGGGAGCTTTGGTGAGTGGGTAGGAGAGACTTGACATGACTCAAACACATCAAGGATGACAGAAGAGATCAAAGCACCTCTCCATTCTCATCTGGACTCTCTGAAACATCCAGGACACGGTCCACCTCCACGTAGTCTGGGTTAAAAGGCTCATCGTCCATCTGGAGAGAAAGCACGTTTTACTCAAACAATCGGAGAGACTTTTCATGACGTCAACTGGCAGCGTGAATTATGGTGAGGCTAAGGAAAATAAGCGTGTGATCTTTGTAACACGACAGTGTGTGAAGTCACTGAACAGTACTTATGGACCCTTATGCTCTACGGAACACAGCCGTGAATTCATTTTGGGGGAATTTTCGGCATAAAGTGACAAAGCTATTACTCAAGGGTTTGACCTTCTCTGATTGGTTCAAAGAGTGAGACTTGCTCAAAACCTTTAGAATATTTCCACGTTGCTGACAGACATAGAAACCATCTCTCCACATTAACATTAAGATTACAAAGTACATCTCTACTACTAAAATGTAAATTCAAGTTCAAGCAGCATATTTTTGACACATGTATGAAGCTACAGTGCATGGTCAAAAAATTAACTCCTACCTCAGTTATGAAGTTGTTGAGTTGCTGCTTGGCCTTAAACCTCTTGACCTTCTGATGTATTCTCTTGTCCTTCTCCAACTCCTCCAGGTCGGCCCAGCGACAGTGCAGATAGGAACTGAGACACAAGGGACGAACAACAATTATTCCCATTAGCCAGAGAACAGAGGAGTGTTTGTAGCACAGCTAAAGCCTTGCAGGTGAATGTTCTCTACTGTGAGTTGGCATTTGAAGACTGGCAGACGCTGGATAAACAACTGACGACAGCTGTGGCATATGTAAAGTCTGCAACGTGAGTTGAAATGTCTTTCAAATGCGGGTGCTAGTGGAAGATGAGAGCAACAACACAACATTAGTACTATAAGACCAGTCTGGGACTCAGTTGTTTGGAAGTTTGGATGCTCTTAAAATGATCACGCATGTTCCTCCCAGGGGTTAAAACATTGCAATAAGTTCATGTCCAGTAAACCAATAGTTGTATCTTTGTTTCACTCTTCTGCCATAAATGGTGATTGTTTAAATTCAATGTAAATTACAACTAAAAATGACCCCCCCCCCCGCCTAATTACTAATTACTCGCAAAAGACGTGCTGTGGCTAATACGGCATCGTAGCAGCTCTGGTCAGTACTAATATCAGAAGCTGGCTGAATGGGCTATTAAAAAGAGACTGATCCTGCTAGATGTGATAATGAAACGATTCCCTCAGTTTTTAAACTGTTATATGCCTTCCATGCAAAAGGGCGTTCAAAGTTTGTTCAGACTAAACCAACTTGTTTCTCAATTTTGTCAAGTTTGTTAAGCCTCTCTTGTTTGTAAAATGACTCTTGCTTTCAATCTGCTTGAACTCCCTAAAGACACAAATTAGATCTACATCAGCTGAATGACAAAAGCAGTAAATTTCACAAATTTAGCATTAGTCACAGTATACGACCACTTTTGTTTTAGTGATGGATCCCTAGGACAACAACTGGTCACCTCTCGTTATAAGAAGGCAAATGAGGTTTTAAGGCCGACTCCACTGAGCTCCTTACTCGTATGGACCTTTGGACGCCCTGGTGTGTGTGTGTTGAAAATAAGTCTAACAAAAGAGAAAGCCCTGCTGTGAAAGACAAAAGAGGTGGAGGGAAAAAAATGTGTGTTACTTACAAGCCCTTGAACTTGACGTAGAACTCCTCCACCTCCACTTCCTCCCCTGACTCCAGCTGAAAAGAAAAAAGGTTAATAATCACTTAAATATAGCAGGCGCATGGTAAAAGAGCAGAAGTGGCTCGTCATTGTTATACAACATGTGCTTGAATTAGTGAAGTGGCACAAAAGAAGCCTGCAGACCAGTTTCACACTGGCATGTCCATCATCTCAGACTCGTTCTTTGTTTGACATCCCCTCACTGAGGGAGTCATTGGTCTATTTCATTTTTGTCACCATTACAGCTGTGTGCTGTTTGGCATTAAACAAAGGTCAAATGTCAACAAAGCAAAAATAATAGAAATATTTAATAGGGTCTGGGGAAGATTAAGCAACATATCCAACTTCAAATATACAAATTAGAATAAAAATTGCTGCAGACAAGTTGATAAACATAAAACGTAATGAAACATCACGTTGATCGGTGTAGGAGTATATTGGTATTTCTATGCTTAGTGTGAGAGAGGGGAAATGCCAAAGCAGTAGCACTTACAAGTGCAGCCATCCACTTACATTCACTCCACTGCAGTAACAAACACTCGCACATCCTCCACCGTGCTACTACTGTAATGCCATGAGTCATCAATCACGCACACATGCACACCGCCTGAGGAAATGCTAGCTTGGCGTCTGCCGTAGCTAGCGTTGTGGTTTTGGCTGTGTGCCTAGCCCAGGGTCAACTCTGAATGGAGCCGCGAGTGTGTATGCGCCTGCGTGCACATGCGTGGGGCAGCAACCCCACTGGCAGCTGGCAAGCCAGCAAAGTTTTCTTTAGACAGGCCATCTAACACAAAGCTGGATAGAGACACACAAATGAACAGACCCTCGTGCACAGCTGCACACAGATCCTGCAATACAGGAACTCTTGTCTTCGCTCACCAAGTGAATACATGCTGCTTAAGGCGTGTGTGTGTGTGTGTAGTATGTCTGCTTAGGGCAGCTGTGGAGTAGTGCGTCACATGACATAAACTACGACTCGGGCCAGGGTGTCCACGAGTGGCTGTGGGTCTTGTTTCCCCTCTGTGTGTCACCTGTTTTTTGGAGGTGCGCAGGCCCATGATCTTCTCCACAACAGGCCCCTCAGCTTCAGCCACATCCTGTGCACAAACAACAACAAAAGCAGTGAGAGTTGAAGTTTCAGCCACTATATTGCACGTTTTGAAAGTCTAAGCTTGGTTCAGGAGCTGACACCAAAACTAAAAGCAAACCAACAATGCACGCACGCAAGAGTACTTTTTAATCTGATACTGAGTTGACAAATATTACCAACACGTTCTACAACAACTACATCTTGGTTAAAACAGGCGTACTTTTGCTGGGAGTCACTCTGTCATACACCAAAAAGGAAAACCGACCTGTTGCTGGGATGATGACGATGGGGACTTGGGCGCTGGTGAGTCATCTCCACTGTCATCGTCCTCGGAAATTCTAAACTCAAGATCCTCAGTGTACCTCTTCCGTTTCACCTGACGACTGGAGCGACGTTTCTGATGGTCAGAAGGAGAGACTATTGTTTTGTCGTCCCAGAAATGTCCTCTCACTTCAGGTCCGTTTACATAATATACAGCAAATAAAAATGTGCCAAATGGGAGATCAATAACTTTGCAAAACACTATATTTTATTCTATATTACACCATTAAATCAGATGGAGAAAATTTCACGGCTACATACTCTATCATTTACAGGGAAACCTTGTGCCAAGACAGACTTAATTTTTATTATGCACATCCATATGGTTCAGAATGTTATCCATATTGACTTTGAAGAAAGCATCAACCAATTTGTTGGGCTCTAAACGTTGCCAAATCAAACTGTGGGAAAAAGGCTGCTGTAGGGGTCCGCAGTGACCGAGTTGAAGGACATATCTTTGAAAGCAGTTAATGGCCAGATGCTACCATGTACATAACACCCACCTTTCATACATTTGCACGTTTAAAAAAACATGCGATTAAAGAAGAATACAATTGCTGGCCTTCTGTGCCACACCAAACATATAAAACATACAAACTTCTTTGCATTGCTCCAATACTGGAAAGGGTTAAAACATGTTAAATTAAATGTGAAATGCTACATATGTTCAAAAAATGAGTGGATCAGCTGCCAAGTTCTTTCAAAAAGGCACAAACATAGGTCAGAGCTTCCCCGTGAGGGTGAAGATCCCGGAAAGTTTTTAAAGCCCGGATGGGTAGAACTATTACCCATGACTCCACGTGCTTTCTAGAATGTAATGGCTACTTCTCCTTTAAGTGTCCCGTACCTGTACACCATCATCATCTTCTTCTTCAGGAGGTGAGGAAGGCGGAGTCTTCACCTCCACGCAGTCACTGACTGAAGACTCTCTCTTCCTTTTCGAATCCTTCTTAGCAGCGCTAGCCCCACCCTCCAACTCCACCTTCTTACCGCTGTAACGAAAGGCAAAAACTTTATTATTACTGCTCTAAAGAAACACGTCTCAACCTATTTTACAGACTGCAAGGCATTCTATCAGAGAGTGTGTGTGTGTGTGTGTGTGTGTGTGTGTGTGTGTGTGTGTGTGTGCGAGCACGCTCATGCACCTGCCATTCCCAGGGAGGCAGCCATGTTTGATTTACCCATTTAGAAATCATTAGTGTGCCTCAGGCTCTGGTACACAGGGGGTTAATATGATGAAAGGCCACAGGGAGGAGGAGGGAGCAAGATAGAGAGATACAGGGAGGAAGAGAAAGGGGGGGGTTGACAGAGAGACAGGGAGAGAGACACACACACACACACACACAGTGAGGGAGGGAGTGAGAAAGGCAGACAAACAGAGAGGCGGGGGGAGGGGTTAGAGGGCCCCAAGGCCTCCTCTAATCTCTGGCATGGAAAAAAAAGAGGAGCTGGCTCCATCCGCAAGAGTGTGAGCATACAGACTATATGGGAGAACGAGAGGATTCTGTCACACACGCCTGTTCAGAGGTGTGTGATCAGTTCACAAAATGTAGATTTACTAAGAAACACTAACAAACATTCATTAAATCTGAACCCACAGGAATGTTACCCCATTCACTGTGCCTAAACTCATAACTACGGCCTGAAAATGGGAAGAGGGCCAGATGATCGGATGTGTATCATGTTGATTTAGGGAGATAACTGGGAGGGCTGAGTTTCTGAAATTCAGGTGACATGGACCGTTAAAAAAAACAAGAAGGGAAGACCAGCACCTGATATTAATACAAAAAAAATTATGATTATCTTATGAACAGAAAAGCAAGTCCTTGTCAACTGCAGGGAGTAAAAGCCCTGTTGTCTACCCTTATGGACAGAGGGAAAATCCATAACTTCTTACGTGGTAATTTAAAAGTGCAATTCTACAAGTGCTTTATGCAAAAGATGACACATTTAGGCCATAAGTACTAAACCTCCAACGATTGTGCGCCCTTCCTTCCATCTTGGCCTCAGCAGCACTCGATGCCTGGATCTCGCTCTCCTTCACTGTGACTATGTCGCTCATGCTCTTTCCCTCTCTCTATGTCTCTCGCCCCCTCTCAGTCCCTGGGGCCCTTCTCCTTTCATCCTCACGCCAAGAGCAATCACCATCTCCGTGGTAACGGCTGGTCATGTGACCTGCACCTGTTCCTCTGGCTGGTCGCCACACGCTGGAGCCATCTGGTCGCATGCACACGCACCATAGACACACACACACACACACACACTTCTCTTGGCTGCCTTCTCCTCTCTTCCTCCCGGCTTCTTCATGGCCTCACTTTCTACAGTCGCTCCATCACCTCTGACTCTTTCTGCAGAGCCCATCTCTTTACTCAAGCTCTTCCTCTGTTGTCAGCTACACAACTATTCTCTCCAACATCCAGCTTTCCTTATCCTGCATACTTTAGTTCACTCAATATGGGGTACGTGAAGTTCGACAGTTTTTTTATATGTTACATTTTGAGGATGTGACTTAACCACCGATCGTGTAAAATTGATTCACTAGGAATTCGACTTACAATTGAATATCAAAATTACCTTATCTCTTTCTTACCCGCGCATTTCTTTCCTCTTGTAATACTTCCACTGGAATATTGTTGAGACAAACACACTCACTTATTGATAAGCTGTGCAATTGGACTAGATACTGGTTAGGTAGAACGTAACGTAAGACTTAGCCATGCAGCATGGTCAGATTTATTAGGTGTGCCACTGACCTAAATAGATTTCGGACAAGTTGTTTGCTCGCGTTATGTTTAGTTATGGCATTGGATTGTTTTACATAATGTAAACGCATTTGCAAAACATCTCTGAATGTCCCTTTTGTTCCTGTTAGTGATTCAGCTCAAGTACAATGTGCAACTTAAGCCAGCATTTGTACAACCGTTAAAGCAACCGATTCTGCTCCATCTAGCTCCTCCTCTCCCTAATCCACTAAGATCTGCTGTGCTGCTTCACGCACTGCCCTGGGCTCCGGTTTGTCACCAATATATTTATTATGATGAATAGGTGTGGGTTGACATTGTCCAATTAGTGAGAAAGACCAGCTTCAACATGGACATACAGGCTTCAGTTCCAGGACGGCTGAAACACTGTGCAAAATGTTGAGAGAATGCAAAGTAAGTAGTAGTAAATTTTGATTATTTTTTGAATTGTAATATCTGGAGCCTGCAACACAATTTGAAAACCTTTAACACTTTTTAAATGTAAGTGGATCACACAAACTGGCATTGATGATGTCCATCGGTTTCCTCGTCAACAAAATACTTTTCAGGGTAAGTTTCAATTTCCACTGCCTCAGTATTTCCAGACTCTCTTGGAGTGAATGATTATGAATATAAATATGGTAAATAAGGGAGCAACTTGGGGTTAGGCATCTTCCCCAAGGACACTTCAACACATAACAAGTAGGGGCTGGGGATCAAGCCACTGACTCTGTGGTCCATGGACGGCTGCCTTACAGGTACACTACTCTGGGGACGGGGTGAATTGTCACGAGAAAACCCTGCATCTAAAACTGAGTGTACGCACTCTGTCGCTGTATAAAGGGAGTCTAGGTGTGCGCCAACTCGACCTTCTCATTCACTGTCAGACTAAGAGGCTAGCAGACACACACCCTGGTCAGTTGTGGTGCCCTTTGTGTCAAAGGTAAGTTATGACACATTCAAATTGAATGAGGGAGAATAAAGGAAATACTGGAAAAAAGAGCAGTTGAGTGAAACTGGGAAGCGGTTGGTGGGTGGTGGGGTGGAGGACAGACACACTGAAGGGGGAGAGAAAAATAGAGGAAGGGTGGGGGATACGGGACACCTGCTGCCATGATGAGTCATGCCACTAAAGCCCATGGACACACACCGACAAACACCAACACCAGTGGTCAGACGCTAACACATGCAACAACACACAAGTTTTGTGCGCATTTGAGCGCTGTAGTTGCGCCGTGCACACACACACACACACACACACACACACACACTCACACAGAGAACAAGGTGCCTGCATGTAGATCTGACTTCTTTGTGCATAGTGCAAACAAATCATCCCCACACACGCACACTGAGGGGTAGGGTGTGGCAGCTGAAAACTGGGTTATTTATAAATGTACTTCCTCTGAGAAAGGTAGTCGGGGAGGGAGAGCGAGCAAGAGGGAGTGTGAGTGAGAAAACAAGGAAAAAGGATGGCAAGAGATAGCAAGGTCAAAGGAGAGGAGTGAGCTGACTAGATAAAAACACCCGATTCGCTCTCTCTCACATATACACCTCACTAAACAGCTGAGTATAACAGGTGTGATTATATCTGAGATTTTCATTTTGTTCCCTTTTCATCAAGATCAGCCTACACAAACTATTACTCTAATAACCATTTGTCACAACATGCAATCTCAGTCCTAACTTTGTCATAACATTCTGGTGCAATCAGCGAAACGCACTGTTTCTAGTGCCAACAGGAACTGCTAAGACACTGACTGTTCCCTGTGCAGAAGAAATCCAAAGCCATTTCAGTAACACCCAAATCGTGATAAAACATTTGAATACTTTTAGAGAGTGTTTCATGCACTCGACATTGTGATAGCCCACATACCCAGTATGTCAGTGTGATATGTAATAAAACATAATTATCAAATTACACTGTGTTAATAATAATGGACTTTGGCCTAAAAAACTTTATCTGTCAATGCTAAGTCAAATCCAATCTGTACATTTACTTGAACGGTTCTGGAGAGGACTGTATGCGAGCCACTTACCCTGCCATCCACACAGAGACTGAGACGTAGAGACGTCTCTATTAACATTTCAGGTATGAAAAAAACAGTGAGAAAAGCAGCACACCGAAGACCACTGAAAAGGAAACATTTTACTCCATAAATCCAAAGAAAAACAGACCAACACAGCAGACATTTTCAGTTGGGAATAAACTATGACTGCATCTGACTGAAACCATGACAAACTTCATTCAAAAACACGGTCCTATAAGAGACAAACTTGGACATGCTGTAAGAAAAACTCACTTCTCAGTCTTTGGGTTGACTCAGAAACACAGAAAGAAGAGGGAAATGGGGAGGGTCGGGCGGAGAGTAAAAGATCAAAGGATGCACTTTTCGGCACAAAGAGGTGGGATGGTGGCAGGGAATGGGAGAAGAAAGAATTTCAAAAGATAGTTGGGTGATTGCAGTGGTCCACCATTTTAGAGTAGCAGCAAATGGCCGGCAGCCATTATTATGCTAAATTAACCTGGGAGTTCAAGATGGAGGAAAGCCTGACAACAGATAAGAGCGAGTTTACCAACACACACACACACACACACACACACAGACACACTCCCCACCACCCCACATTTCCTCTGCGCATGTACGTGCGTGCGCACGCACACACACACACACACACACTTGTGGCTGTGGAGTGGTCAGCAGCATGGCTTTCATTATCATCAGACGCCATTTTCTGCCACAAAGATTACCAACTACCCCTCCTCCAACACATCCACACACACAAACACACACACAAAGGCCTGCTCCCTTACTTCCTCACCCCTCATCCCCCCACCACAATCCCCCACTCTAGAGTCTTTCCAGTGGCCAATGCATGCATATGCACACACCTCCCCCAGCAGTGACCCCTGCCTGCTGCTTTGGCCCTCCCTCATCCTCTGGATAAAAGAGGCTGAGAGGAAAGGGGGCAGGGGTACTGAGGGGGCTGGGACACACCAGAGAATAAGGGCTTTCATTTGTCCCCATCAATAACCACATCCACCAAAACCTAAATTAGTCCAATTAAAACAACAAAAACCTAACGTTGAGAGAACAAACATTTTACTGCTGCCCATACTCGACGTGCCCAGCTCAGCTAGAGGTTTCAGTGATTTCAGTAAATGTAACGGCTGTTAGCTGCTCAGTTTCACTCACTGAGTGCATTTACATGGACTTTAGTAACCGGGTTACAGTCGGCTTTCTCTGTACAGCAAATTTCATAAGTGTCACGGGGAAACCCAGTTTCTGAAATTGGAGGGGATTAGGGAAACCTGGTTTAAAACAAGTCAGATAAGTCACTTTCCCCCGTGGATTTCTAACACTCAGGCTGGATGAGTTTTCCTTTTTCTCCCCCTGTGCTGTCACTCGTGCTGCGACACGAATACACACAAACAGATGCAGAACCGTCATACAATTGAAATCTGTGTGCCAGGCTTCTGAAACATGTCCGAGGAGGTGAGGTAACCAGGTTCCTCTTGTGCTGCATGCATATGCGGGTTTCCCGTAACCGGGTATCTTCAGTGCATGTAAACACTGGTCCCTGATTACCCAAGAGAGCTGGTTTCTCTCAGCTACCCGGTTACTTCAGTCCATGTAAATGCACTCACACCAAAACAAGTCAGTGGTGAACTTAACACCATGGCCAAAAACCCAGACACTACATGCAGTATGAAGGAGTATAAACGCTCACAACCTCACTGGCCAAACAAAAAGCTATGACCAACCCACATCCTACAAGAACGAAAATCTATTTTCACACTATATTTATTGCCATTTATGTTAAAATAAGCCAAACTCATGATGGGTGCTTCAACCAATAAAAAAACAAAACAAAAAAAAAAAAAACATTACATAAAAGTTATCTGCAAAGTGTGTTCAGACATTGCGCAACAGCTTCTTGAAAGGAAAATTTCATGATCAGCGAGAGCTGTCACTTCAACCTTTTGTATTCTTCTTGAAATGTCTCGACAAGGCTTCAAACATGGGCAAAAAGGTAAACGTTTCCCTGACAAAGTTTGGTTTCTAAAGACACTGCATGATCAGTGTGAGGGAGCACCAACTTCACATGCTTACTTGCATCTTGGTCATCGCGCTGTCACTTACACGTACATTTCCTGCACTTTTCTCTGACTGGTGTCTACTGGCCAGCCAATGAACATTATATCAATACAATTTTTGAGAGCAAGTGACATTGGGTTAATTATGAACACCTGTATTTCACACAGAACAAGCTGAGAGTGTGGCTGGTCGTAAGGACGGCAGGCTTAAAAGCACTGAAAAAACTTCCACTGGGAACTGGTCCCGAACGACTGAACGTCCACTACAGTGCTCCTGTGACTTTGGAAGCCAGAGTGAACGAGACGAAGCTGACAGTAGCTTTAACCCTGTTGATCGCCATCTTCATCTTTCTTACTAGTAGCCCCTTAGCTTCACCAAGCACTGTGATGACTGCCCACCTAATAACACATTTCTGTTTTCATATATGTGGCACTGAAAATGCCACACTTCCATTTAGTGGTTAATGGAGTCAAATGTGTGTTTACAACTTTGACACTGTGAGCTAACACAAAACCAAGCAGAGTTAATGGCAGTTAGTGAGCCATTTTTTTTCTCATTTGAGGAAAATAAGCGAGCTTGTGCTTGTGTCATTCACAAACACTGACTACAAGTAACTGTGCATGTACCTGGTCTTCTTGGGGGTCTTAGCCTTGGGCGTGGAGCTCTTTGCTTTCTTCTCCTTGGGTTCTTTGGGGGTCTTGGGTGTTTTGGGTGTCTTCGGGGTCTTGGGTTCTTTGGGCTCCTTGCCCTCTGTCTTCTCCTTTGGTTTCTTTTTACGCTTCTTCTTCTCCTCAACCGGTGGTGTACTTCCCTCTAGAGTTCCTGTGTCAGTAACCTGTTGACCTGAATCACTTCCTGATCCAGGAAATTCTGATTTTACATCGTCCTCTGTTCCTCCTATTACCATCTTCTTCCCTCCATCTTCTTCCTCCCCATCCACTTGTTTAGCTTTGTTCTTTTTCTTCTTTTTTGGCTTGGTCTCTTGGTTGCTGGGCTGCTCTGTGCTGTTAGGCTGGCCGGGTGCACCAGCGCCAACTGTTGGCCTGTCAGGAAGCATCACTGAAGCATCACCTGACGGATCTGTGGGGGAATGCTGGGGAAAAAACAGAAGATATTAGTTAATCTAGTTATTCAGCAACTTTGACTTGTGCTGAAATGACAGTATGTCTTTGATGTAAAAAAAACAAACAAACATACAAGGTCATCTGCTTAGCAAAACTGTCAAACATTTACGGCTTCCTAAATGCGATAATGTCCTGCTTTTTTATTGATTGTAAAGTAAAATAATATCCAAAGTCAGAAGCAGGATATGCATGTCTGCTTATGTTTTGGGGGGGGATAGGGGATCCATCTATCCATCAATGCATTCATGCACATGGCTGGTGTCTCCTCCCTCTCCCACTTACCGATACTCCCTGTTGCCACATTTCTACACCCTCTTGCAGGCCAGGCTAACCTTAGTAAACAACCCAGCTGACACCTGACTTTGTCTCCCATTTTTCTCTCCCCTGCAAACTAAATCCTCTCTCCTTTTCCTTTCACCCCCTCATTGCTCCCAAATAAGCTTTCTGTGACAGGAAACTGGTTACCAGCTGTTGGGAGCCTCTCCAGCTGCCTCTCCTCTCTCTCCCTCTCTTCCATCCCTCCCTCCTTCCCTCTTCCTCTTTCTCCAGCTGCTCAGGGTCCCAGTAGCAGATGGGAAATCAGGCATCATGACACGAATAAATTATCTCCATACTTCAAAAGGCGCAGCAAGGGAGTATGTGTGCATGTGTCATATTAGAGTGAGTGAGAGAGAAAGACAGAGAGAGAGAGAGAGAGAGAGAGAGAGACGGAAACAGAGAGAGAGAGGGAGGGAGAGACAGAGACAGAGAGAGAGAGAGAGAGGGAGGGAGAGAGAGAGAGACAGAAACAGAGAGAGAGAGAGAGGGAGACAGACAGACAGAGAGAGAGACAGAGAGACAGAGAGAGAGGGAGGGAGAGAGAGACAGACAGAGAGATAATGAGAGAGAGAGAGACAGAGAGTGAGACAGAGAGAGAGAGGGAGGGAGAGACAGACAGAAACAGAGAGAGAGAGAGGGAGGGAGAGAGAGAGAGAGAGAGAGAGAAACAGAGAGAGAGAGAGAGACAGACACAGAGAGAGAGAGAGAGGGAGACAGACACAGAGAGAGGGAGAGAGGGAGACAGACAGACACAGAGAGAGAGAGACAGAGAGAGAGAGAGACAGAGAGAGAGGGAGGGAGAGAGAGACAGACAGAGAGAGATAGAGAGAGAGGGAGGGAGAGAGAGAGAGAGACAGAAACAGAGAGAGAGAGGGAGGGAGAGAGAGAGAGACAGAAACAGAGAGAGAGAGGGAGAGAGGGAGACAGACAGACAGAGAGAGAGGGAGGGAGAGAGAGACAGACAGAGAGAGGGAGGGAGAGAGAGACAGACAGAGAGAGGGAGGGGGAGAGAGAGACAGAGAGAGAGAGAGAGAGACAGACAGAGAGAGAGGGAGGGAGAGACAGACAGACAGAGAGAGAGTGAGACAGAGAGAGAGGGAGAGACAGACAGACAGAGAGAGACAGAGAGAGAGAGTGAGACAGAGAGAGAGGGAGGGAGAGACAGACAGACAGAGAGAGAGAGAGAGAGAGACAGAGAGAGGGAGGGAGAGACAGACAGACAGAGAGAGAGAGAGAGAGAGAGAGACAGAGAGAGTGAGACAGAGAGAGAGAGGGAGGGAGAGACAGACAGACAGAAACAGAGAGAGAGAGACATGTGCCTGTGTGTAATGTTCATGTGCGCTTCTGTGTCAACAAGGTGTGTGAGAGCATCAGCAAGTTTACAGCAAAATGCCATGACAGCAGCTTCCGTCTCTATACAGCCAGACGCTTTGCTTGTGTTCAGATGGAGGAGGAACGAGTTGGAGAGTTGGAACCATGAGTCCACTTCCAGCAGCAGAATGTTAATGCAAACACAGTCATTTCACACCAAACAACTGCAAGGTCACATCTCATGCAAACTACAGCATACAAACACTCACTGACACACAAACTGAGCCACTCAGACACCCGAATGGGGAACAGGGTGGAGATACAGTGCCAAGAGAAATCTGTCCTCCTGCCAAGCTTCCCAGATAATCAATCATAGAATGACAATAGAGACACAGACAAACACACAAACAATGACACGCACACACAGGCTTGAGTTCTGCATTAGGTCTGATGTCTGTAGGGTGACTTTAGTATGCTGCTGGGTTTTGTTATGTCTTCTATAAGCATTAATCTTTCAAGAATGGCAAAAATCTACTTCTCTATCATCATCATTATCCAAACCCAAATGAGGTTGCATTACTGCCACCAATAACTGAATTTCAGAAAGATCTTTCGCTTTCTGCGTTCAGCCTCTAGAATTTGCCGTTGTGCTAAACGGACACTTGGAGTAAAAGCCAGGATCTCTGCCTTACAACTGAGCTAGAGCCACATAATAACTACGTACACGTGTAGTGGGAGATAGAAACTTTAAACTAAAGTTTAAGTTCTAAAGTAACTGGAATTGAAAATATTCATGTATAAGTTCCAAAACCTTTTTTGAGTCCATTTACATAATTAGGCTGACAATGTGCTGCTCTACAGGAACCACTGTTTTAAGAGTGGCCTAACAAAGGCCAATACTGAATTGGATGTGGCAACCCCCCCCCCCAGTATATAAAGACCACCTAGGCTGGAAAGGCTCTACTTTTCCCCCTTTTTCAATTTGATCCTAAAGTACACAAATGCAAGTTTTGGCCAACCCTGCAACAACTGCCCCTGTTGCCTTCTATTAATTGAGTTCAGGACGTTGTGTTTTATTTATGTAATCATGTTGTAAATCCCCTGGTCCAAAAACCGTATGCTTAAAATAAAAGCGTGGTGCGCGACACATCCTAAACTCAACTGCAGTGTTTCACTGCAGAAACTGTAGGTCTCTACAGTGGAAACATAATATCGAATCCGATAATTTAAATAATTAATGAAGGTTAGCGACCTAAATACACAAACGTTAAGAAAATTTTAAAAAAATGGAGCTACGGCCTACATTTGTTTTGAAGTGAGACTTCCTGAAAGCCTTGATGTTCATAACAAAAGGGCAATTAGTAAAGGAGACCGAGCAGAGCTCCTGATATGTGATATCTGGCTGAGATGATGGGGATGTTTATGGGAGTGTTGGAGTTTAAATGTAAGGGTCATGGAGGTTTGCATATCGGAGCTCATCAGGACATGCTTTAATTTTAGAAAACACTTTTTTCATGTTCACACTGTTTAGCTATCACAAGGCGACCGTGGTGTTATGGTAAAAACTGACATCTCTAAATATTTCTATAAATATTCATAATTTGTGCAAACATCTGCAAGATGGACAGGTGGAGGACCTGCTCTGCTCAACAGTGAGAGGTTGCTCTGAACTACCCTGATCCCAAAGCTGATAGGCTGTTGTGTTCCATATTGCATTATCACTTAATTTGATAATAATCATCGACATGTCCATCTCAGTTTTATCCGTTTTGACAGAAAGATGACTCAATTGGACTAAACGTCACATAAAGAGACAAAAAAAAACTTTGAGAAAACTGAAACCTGAAAATATTTTTACTGCACAAAACGAGCACAAATTCTTGATGAAAGATAAAAATATGTTTTCATTTTGCCATTCTTACAAACGAGCAGACAACAATTACGTATCCGAAGCATCTCCTCAAAGCTGCGTGACCTTAGTGTGCGATATGATGAGGCAGCTCACTGACAGCGTGCGTGAGCGGGGTTGGGGTAACAGGCATGTTATGTGTGAACTACTTTTTTCTGCGCATGTGGATAAAGGTCACAGCACAGAACTCTGCCAGAGCTGCGACCTTGAGCTGCTGAAAAGACATGTGCATGCACATGTAATAACCATGCTTAGTGAACAGACGGAGCTTAGAGTACCAGACATACAGTCATCATGACTGACTGGCCAGCTTGATGTGTGTGTGTGTAGCTCTTTCTAACAAGTGCATCAGGGGGCACACAGAGAACTCCTTTCCTGTGCTACACACATACACACACACCACTCCAGTACTCCTCTAGCTTAGATATCCTATTTCCCCAGGCACATTTGCCATCCTATTCCAGACCACACTATCCCAAGACACACAGGCCTGTGTGTGGTTTTGTGTATGTGTGTAATGATGAGGGATGCTTGGCCTAGAGCCAGAGTCAGGATGGCACATGCAGCCATGATGCCAGTCAACCTGGCATCTAGGTCAGCAGTGCTCGATAAATTAAGTATGACGGCTGAAATGTCAACCACAAAACACATCGATGCAGGCAAAGAGGTGGGGCGGGGGAGTAGGGAGCAAGCAAAGGAGTGGTATGGAAGAGAAAATGTGTGTATGTTTGGCCACAGGGCTGCTATTGTGTGTGAAAGGGTCAGGGGAGAATGGGAGTTTTGAGCAACAAAACAAGCTAATGGAAGCCAGGGGCACGTGATGCAGGCAGTGGTGACTGTGCATGCTCACACACACTCACACACACTCACACACACACACACTCACACACACTCACACACACTCACACACACTCACACACACACACACACTTATACATCCACACACACAGCAACTAAGAACTGCTAACCTCTTCCCACAAGCCTAGCATTCCTTTATAGGATCCTGGACTCCTATTCTTGAGACCTTTGGATGTTTTCCCATTTCTGCTCTTAGTATTTCCCCCCTCCCCCAATCTCCTAATCCCCCCACAAAATGTCTGTGCACATCCGGCTACACAATATGAACCAAGAGATGACACCCCTGCAATGGCTAAGACAAACACTCAGACAGACACATAGGCAGAGCGGAAAGAGAGGAGACAGGGAGGAGGGAGAGACAGGAAGGGAGGTTTCCTCTAAAGAGGAGGGGGAGATGTGGGAGCAAGAGGGAGGAGAAGATTATGCTGGTGGCGCCTCTGTGTGTGTGTGTATGCGTGTAGACACACACTGCACACGTGTCTCAGGATATGCAGCTCACAGGAAACAAACAGCTGCAAAAATCCATTTCCCCACACACACACACGGAAACAACCACACACAAGGCCAACAGCGGAAGACACAAAAGGCAAAAACACACTGATATGAACAAACACATAAAACCCCACTGAAGCGGTGCCTAATGCACCGCTGTGCTCTCAAATGTCATGTACATATGCACGCGCACACAAACACACTTGCCTTACACTCCAAACACACATTCCCCCACCCACATGAAAAATAAACATTCAAATGAAATACACCCACACATGAAAACAAATGTACATAGTCTCCGTCACATTCTCTGTCACGCGCACTGTGTGTTTGTACCACATCAAAGCATTTGTTTGACGAAGACTCACCTGTATGTGAGGCACTTTCTGTGGGGTAAGAGGAGGTGAGGAGAGGGAGTGAGAAGTGGGAGGTGGAGGCGCCCAAGGGTTGGCAGCCTGGTTGTGCTGAGGGGGCGTGCTCTGCAGGTGGTGGGGGGGCAGGTGTGTGTGCTGTGTCGGAGCATTCTGGGCAGCCGGTGGTAAGCCTTGGTTTGGAGCTCCATGCTGACCGATGGGAGGCCCCTGAAAACCCATTGGAGCCGGCTGCATGGGTTGCCCACTCCGCGAGACCGGCTGCTGCGTCTGGAGCAGACGCTGGTCTCCCCCCTGGCTGACCGGAGCTTCATGCGGGCCTGGGAGTATAGACACAGAGACCAATATGTTTTATCACAGGCCGCATGACTTTTTTAAATTGACGTTTCAAAATCCAAAACAATTCGTATGGTAGTATAAAACGAGTAGCTGACACACAGTAGGTCTACTGCTAAGGAAGATGGGAAACAATTGAGTCTCACATTTTTTCAGCCATATTGCAATTTAATATGGCTAATTTAATATTATGTATTGCAAAAGATCATGAAGGTTTCAGTAGACTAGCCCCTCTTACTTTGAGAATAACTCCAACAGATTAGTTCTATGAAACACACCAACAATGAAATCCAAGCTTCTCCTATTGGAAATCTGCAGCATTTTAATGAAAACTGCAGCTTTTAAGATTTAAAGATTGTGTTCTAATAAATTCTGATTAGTGTAAAAACAGTTGTTCAACTCTAGTTCCTAGTAAGAGAAAAACTAAACAAAAGAAGCGATTTTCTTCCTTCCACCCATATTTGTAATGTTCCCAAATACACCCTTATTCAGTTCCTAATTCCATGCTTTAGGGTCTAAAAGGAAAATCACAGCTACTTTAATGCTGAAGTTCAGTTTTTTTTATTGACACGCTACATACAAGGGAGCAAAATAACAAGTACAAGCACCTGGATTGGTGCTACTAAAACAAAGCTGCATGGGACAGCATAGAATGTTTAGTGCTTACCTTGTTGCTGGAGCTGAGGTCTATTTGGACCCATCTGTGGGGGACGCTGTTGCCCCATGCCAGGATACATCTGCGCTGCACCTGGGGGCATGTTATGGGGCTGCTGTTGGTGGGGGTTTGGGCCAGATAAAGGGGTTTGGGGCGTTCTCTGTGAATGGGCCATGGCATTGGATGGGGACTGCAGGGATGAGTACCCTGCAACCTCTGGGGGTCCAGCAAGTCCTGTACTAGGGGGCCTGCCTTGCTGGGGAGGAGGAGTTGGGGTACCCAAAACCCGCATTGGGGACATGGACGAAGGGGAAGGGTAAGATCCCTGAGCTGGGGGTGCAAGGTGAGACTGGGGTTGGTTTTGAGACTGGGGGAGGTTCTGTGGGTGTTGGGGGTGGTTTAAGGGGTGCATAGCCTGGCCCTGCTGCCCTGTCTGCTGTTGCATTGGAGCAGAATGGGTCTGAAGGGGTTGAGGTTGGTGTGCTGGTCCAGGGGGGTATCGCTGCCCCTGTTGCCCAGGAGCTGGACCTGATCCCTGGTTAAACCTCTGACCTAGCTGCCCTGGTCCCATGGCCTTGCTGGTATTTGCACTGACATTAGCATTAGCACCCATCCCAGGTCCAAGGGCTCCGTACGGAGCCGGATAACTGGGGAACTGGCCTCCCCCAAATCCCCCCATGCCCTGTTGGTGCTGGTGGGTGTGTGCGGGCTGTCGTGAAGGGGAGTGAGGATATCGGGGTGTGTGACCCATGTTGGGATAGCCCTGGGGTTGTGGCTGGGGCTGTCTCATCTGGGCCCCTCCCATTCCAACATGTCCCAGGTAGTGAGATTGGTCCTGAGCAGAAGGGGGTGCCATGTTTTGTGGAGGGTAGTGTTGGTTCATGCAAGCTGCATTGGGTGTAGGTGGGCCTTGCATTCCACCATAGTTGCCTTGAGACATCTGGTAGCCTCCTATTTGATTGGGGCCACCACCTGGTTGTGATGGAGACTGCTGATAAGCTGATCTGGTCTGCGGCTGCTGCTGGTTCCAAATTGCACTCCCACCTCCTCCACCCGCAGTTTCACCTGGGTATCCATGGTGGGGGTTGCTAGAGTTAGCTGGATTATTATGGTAGTGAGATGCCATGCCGTTCATTGCTGGATTCACATTTGGTGGAACCTGGCTGGGACCATTCTGGGCAATCATTCGCCCTCCAGTGCTACCAGACTGATCGTAACCTGGGTAAGGATTATGGTCATAGATTTGCCCCATTTTAGGCTGCCCTGGACCAGGCCCAGCACCGTGCATCATCCCCTGGTGATAACCCCTATTTCCTTGGTGCTCATGGTTGAGAGAGGGATTAGTCTGCTGGGCAAGAGGGTTTGATTGGCCAGGTGCAGGCTGCTGAGGAAAGCAGTCTCCTAAACCATCTAATCCATCTGAGAACAGACCTGCATCGTCCCCAAATAGACTTAACATCCCTGGGTCTGCCATGGCTGGGTGGGAAGACCACAGATGGAGGGGAGCGGATGCAGGGAGTTGTGTTGTGCAGTGAAAAGCTTATCAGCTAACTGCCAAGTTCAAACTTATTACTCCATGGTCGTCATTGTGGTTCCTAAAGACAAATCAGACGGAGAAAATCATTATTATATTGAATCATATCAAGTCTTTTTATATTATGGCTAGCAAAATTACTAAATTCACTGTTCTACAATGAAATTTTTTTAAAAACACTGGACACATCCTAGCAACCAAAATAACACAGCAACTACATAGTTATCTCTCACCACATTGAACTCCATATTTACTGTTTAAGACAATGAATACGTTTTTGGTTATGTCTTTTTATCTTTTATAGAAGAAAGACTAACCATGCAGACAAGTAAAGTGATGTGAAATCCTCACAATTAAAACAAAAATACTGTACAGGACAATTTCTAACTTAGTTGTTAACATGCATATGTCTCTTCCACAAAAAGAATAGACAAAAGACATGGAAACCAGAGCCACATTTACACACCCCAAACAGAACCTTTTACATCAACACTGCCAAGACCCTCCCCCAACTCAACTAAAGGGCTAGGGAATGCTGTATGTCAATGAGTGTCCTCACAACTGCAGAAAGACCAGTGTGTGTGTGTTTCAAATCGCACACACACACACAAAAGGCCAGAGAGTCCTCATCACGATAGAAAGACCAATGTGTGTGTGAAATAGAACAAAGAGCCCAGCAGATGCCATTCTGTTTGAACAGCAGCAGCTGCCATCCAGTCAGCCAGCGATACACTGGTCAGCAAGCCATTCAACTGCCTGACTGGTCAGTCACTCAGCTCGAGCAGATGTGAAGAACAAGGGGTTGACCACATGCTACCTGTTCTACCAGTGGCAAAGGCTTTAAACGTGCCCTGAACAACATTAATAATTACAAACTAGCTGTATATGGGTTACAAAATTTGAGGTGTTTAAATGCACTCAGAACTTTCCCTTGTCACTTGCACAGAATGCTGTTTAAGGGATTTATAAATGGCCGAGTGTCCGCCGTAAAGGAGGTGACCACAAAAAATAAAGCAAGTCTTAGAGATTCCGTCTTCCTCTTCACCGCTGAAAAAAAAACAAGGAACTTGATACTGAATTAGATGGGACCCAATTCATTCCTATAGTTTAGTGACACAGGCTCCCCAGGCCGATAGCACGTGAACTTGCGTTGGGGTGTCCGATACCGTCGACACACCACACACAAACCAGATCAAGTTCCAAAAATAGTATGTCATTTTGCTTAGTTTGCACTGCGGGTAAAAATCTATCATTAAATATACACACACTTTGTTTTCCAAATATGTTGTAGGAAAAATGCTTTTTAGTTCAAATAAAGGTTATGTTCACAATTGTGACATAATTACGTGGCTCTAATGTGGTTTTGTAGCCTGTCACGAGCAAAGCGGTTTTTAACAGGTTTAGAAGTTGAACAAAGTTCAACACCAGGGAATGTTTGTTGTAAAGGGCTGTAACAAACATGGGAGCATCTCAGCAGCTTTGCGTCCTTTAGACCTTGATGGCATCAGGCCGTGACCTGCTCAATACCACGGATATGGTAAAGCATTGTTGCAGCAGCAGCACGAAGTGTAGGAGCATCTCAGCAACAGGGAAGAGTGGTCAACAGTGACCGAAGGATGAATGGAGCCAAATCACGACAAATCAAAAAACAGGTTGCTCTACGGTAGAGTGCACCTGGCCTAAAGCTGGGGCGATGGTTCAACTTTGACCTGAAGCAAGCAACCAAGACAACATCAGAGTAGCTTTGCAGTGAAGACTGCCTTTTTAAAATTCACAATTTTAGCGTGGGCTCCATTTTATTTAGATGGAATACAAGGGTGCAGTATCGCTCCCGCCTTTGTCTTTTTATGCAATTTTCAAATGCATGACGTCATGTCAATGTTTTAAGGCAAAACTTCAGTATTTGGATCAATTAGCTTGCCAAATATAAGGTGCAAAGTCAGAGTACAGATATTATATTAATGCACCATGTACACATTTAATCAATATGTCAGTTTTATTTTGTTTCTGCCATTCATTTAATTCTCTGGTTTTATCATTACATGTGATCAGCATCTATGTGTCATTAAAGCCCGTTTCAGACAAGAACTCCAGACAATGTTAGGAGAATTCAACCTCTGACAATATCCGGAGTGGCATTTCAGAAATGCAACTCAGCGGGTTATCGCCCGAGTGATTTTCCTCAGGGGTGAAAATCCGCACGATTTTTTGTGCTATTGGCGCACACAGGAGGCACATTATGATATAAAATGTTTAATTTACAGCACATTAGACTGTGCAACTAAAAGAAACAGGTTCAATCATTCGACTATACAGGCAGTTGAGTGATAGAAACGTCATAAACACGCACGCTTTTAATCCTCAAAAATGCACAGAGCAGCATGCTTAACAAAGGTCATAATCAGGACAACGTCAGCAGCATTTTAGCCAGACATTTTTGATCACAGATACGTCCCCTCCTAAGAAAAGTCACGCCTGAAAGGGAATGAAGACCGTAGTTCTTCCTACCTTCTAAAAGTACAAAAACACAGATATTGAATGTTTAGGAGCTTCTTAACCTTTCGTACAAATGCTTAAGTTTGAAGAAAGACTCAGTAACTGATTCAAAACTAAAAGCCCTTGATCACAGAAGTAAAAATACCTTTGACCCTGATATTAGTCGACAATCCTTTCTACTAGTTGAGCCTGTTTCCCCAACTGTAAAATATTATTTTCTAAAAAGTATTTTTTTTCCCTTTTTCTTGTGTTTTTTAATATAATTACCCAAATCCTTTTTATTTTTTCCATTTGGACAAATAATGTTTGAAAAGCTTAATGTCAAGATCCATTTTACTGTCATTTATGTGTCTCGACAGGCACACCTTTATTTTTAGTGGTTTATTGGTGGTCTAATAATTGCTTTATCACTTCCACTTCTTGTCAACTGTTAAAATTCTTAAACATGAGTAGGGGTGGATAATGTGTCAGAATGGGCTATGTAGTAATATGAACACATTATGATCAGAGGGAGCAGAGGGAGTATTCATCGGTGCCTTGTGGGACCTACATTTTTTTATCATGACAGCAGCAGGAGAAAACACAAGTAACACAGGTACAGCAAATGCATCTGTCTGAAAATGAATCAGTAAGACCACATTCATATGCTGAGTGTACAGTGGACATTAGCATTCTTTATCAGCACTACAAACTTAAGGGCACACATGCAGGTGTGCAAATACCAAGTTTTGGGCTACGCAAGTCATCTGTGTTTCAAAAATGCAAAGCACAGTATTATGTTACTAATGGGGGGAATTATTAATTTCAAATTGACACTGAGGTTAGCCTAGTCGACATCCATCTGTGGCATAATTGTGTGACTTATAACAAAGACTCAGCTTTTACCATCTGTGGGAACTGGAGAAAATCATTGGGCAATGCAGGGTATGACTTTTAGCTCTTCAGTTATTTTTCAATATCTATCAGCCCTAGTCAGGAAAAAATACCAATATCAGAATTGAGAACAAAAACAAAATCTAAATGATCCAACATACAAGAGTCAAAAAATACTTTACTAGAGCAGTCAGCAGGCTTTACTGGTGCTGTAGTGCTGACACAAACCCATCATGCATGTTACAAACAGATGGACCAGCTTTTGCTTTATGCTGAAGCAATATTTGGAGCCACAGGCAGCTGTTATGGCTGCTCTGATGAGCACCAAAGTATGAAGGAATGCACATGACAGTTGGCTGGAGTTTTGTGTTGTTTACAGTCCTGAAAGTGTCCCTGCTGTAAAGCTTTCAGTTAGACATCCCTGTATTTTAGACAAAAGGAAAAGACCGGTTTCAAGTGCTCTGAGTAACTGTACTGACATGACTACAGAGTGTACCTGTACCTGTGCTGCTCCACTTTTACCACGTTCTAGTCAGCAGCAGCCCAGGACAGCCAGCCCATCAGCCCCAATGGTAATACATGTGTGAGAACTCGGGGACGCAGGCGTAAACTAACACGACAAAAAGCTGATAAACCTGCCCCCAATTAATTAGTTGGTGCAGCCCAATAAGCAGTCAGCGACTGTAGTCCTCTGAGACTGTGGACCAGTGATAGGTAACCTGGTAAATGTAAGTTTACAAATACATGCAAAAGAAAAAAAATCTGGTTTTGCGTCCACCTCTAGTAATTTTCCAGATGACATAAGTGATTTCCACTGTGCAGGGACAGGAGATTATCCTTCATTTTCTTGGGCAGTGTATGTATGCGTTTAAACAGACTGAGGGTAATGAAAAAGACAAGCAGACAAACTCAGAGCTTTTCACAGCACAAACAAAAGTTTATAAGCCGTTTTCTCACACGGACTCTAGATCTCGATCGATTCGCTGGACATTCGCTCGAGTTGCCCTTTGGGAATTGTAGCACACAAAACAAGAATGTCCAGGTCAGATGAAAGAGATTCTCCTGCTCTGTCTGCTCCGCACACATGATCAGTTTTTACATCAACATCGTCCAGGAGCATTTAATGTCCAGGCTTGTGTTCTCCAGGTAACATCTACACAAAAATCACAGTTCCATGCATATCTCAAAAATGCTTTAGACTTCGACAGCCCGCTGTACTTTAGTGTCAGTTTAACTTTAGGCAGACTCGGTTCAACTCACCGTAACACGTGTACGGTAGGTTTAACCAGAGATTTCAAACAAGCAGCACTAGAAATTTAAAAAACTATTTCACCACTTTGCTGTCAACTAGATAAACATCCTGTTTCTTCTCATAAACTAGAGTAATGGTGCCGGTTTCACTAACGTAAACGAGAACGCCAACACTGTTCAACTGTTGAGTCTAGCTGGGTATGTATATGAAAATTTGTTAGGCCTCAATTTTAGACTGAAATGAAGGTCAGCCAGCTCGTCCTCGCCACCTGTCTGCAGAGCGCTGTGTGTGCATGCGTGAGTAAGAGCTCTGACACACCACGCTGTTGTCCAAAAACTGATGCCAAACTAGACCAAATGCTGTGTCAGCTCACGTCACCTTCATCTGGGCCGTCGAGCGGGGCTTGAACACAGCACAAAGGCGAGAGTTGACGAGCACTGCACTTTGTGCATTAGAGGAAGAGAAAGTGTAGGACCTGGGACTGCAAATGTACGAGCTGTCAACAAACAGCGTTAGCCTTCTGTTTTCACACTGTTCTCATTCACCAGAGTATTGTGTGTGTGTGTGTGTGTGTGTGTGTATCTTAATACACGTGTATGTGTATATAAAGATCTATCGTTGATTAGAAGTACGTTCAGAGTGTCTCTGGTGAGTGAGAGTGTGTATATATACACGTGTGTATATATATATATATATATATATATATATATATATATATATATATATATATATATATATATATATATATATATATATATATATATATATATATATATATATATATATATATGTATGTGTGTGTATATATATATATATATATATATATATATATGTGTATATATATATATATATACATATATATATATATACATATATATATATGTGTGTGTGTGTATATATGTATACATACATATACATATATATGTATATATGTATGTACACACACACACACACACACACACACACACACACACACATACACACACACACACAGAAGGCTTAAATAACTATAACGCAAGAAGTTGAATTTGCCAAAAAGCTGCCAGCAGGAGGTCTGACTAGCACCAACAGTGTGGGACACAGCACAAACACAGGGATGCTGCACATCAGGTAAGTTTATTAGATTGGACCATATCAGCAGATTCCCAGTATTACGGACTCAAGCTGGCTCCAGTGCACCACACTGTAAGAAATTGCACATGCAAGATTTTAAATTAATAAATACATTTTGAAAAATAAATGTAAAAACGTGTAAATTTCCCCAATCGCAGCATGCCATGTTAAACTTTAAAAAATCCACACAGTAACGCATGCAGAGTCACATCTGAGAAGCATCCAACAAATGTTTGGCCTGAAACAGCTTTTAGCAGAAGTTGAGAACTACTGCGGCTTGTAGATACCTACCAGTATGAGCAACCGCTTTGTTTCACTGTTCAGTTACATCACTTCCTATTCATATCAATCACTACACTCCGCATGTGAGCAAGTGTGTGCGTAGCAGGTCAGAGTAATCGTGTGTAATTTCACATCCTTTGCAGCAAGCTACTACGAAGGCAACCGATTTCCTGTCAGCTCTGAGCCATGCACACTACAACACAGAATAGGTGTCGTTTGAGATACACTTGTTGACTGAGGATGCATGTCCTGCTCGCTCTGATGAAATTAGGTGAACGGTCAGTGTGCTGATTTAGACACTAAATCTAATCAAAGGATGAGGCATATAGATCACCAGCCCCCCCCCCCGTTGCTGTAATGCACGTTTGCTGAGGAGCCTAGAGACTCTCTCTGTACGATCAAGCATTGAGAGACAGCTCATGCCATGGCACTGTGCAGTTCGGCCTTATCTGTGAACATCAGGATCAAACTGCAAGGAACTCGAAAATCTTCCCAGTGTACATTTATGAAGTCAAAAAACATCTGTGCTTCTTGATTTATAAACTTGTTTAAGTTATGTCACAGACATAAGGGGGCTGCACAGTGCGAGCACTTCACTCACATACGCAAGTGACATGTAGAGTGTGCATGTAAAAAATTATTTAAGCCCACTGGTGCAGTAGAAATGTAACTCAACTAGATCTCAACTGGGTGAATTTTAGAGGTAAGATGAGATGTGGGTCCAGCCTCCTCTGTGTCTGCTGCCTGTGACCGAGGCAGGGCTCCGCTCCAGGCAGCAGCAGGACTACAAAGAGCTGCACAGGTGAAGGCAGACATTGACAAAGTTTATTCTTGCTAGGCAATAGAAGTTTGTCGTGTTGTGTCGAAATTTCAAAGCGTGTCCTCTGTATACTCCACTCTCCTTTTTCACTTGAGGAATGAACAACCGTTAGCTGAAAGACCGACGCTGTTGTAAGTGATGGGAGGTTTAATATGTTTGAAAGGGACATGTCAGATTACTAGGGTTAAAGTGCAGTAGTTGGCCTTAAATTTTAAATCGAAAAGTGTTCAAATTGTTTTTTATAATTCTTTTTATCAAAGTCAAACATTGTCTTTCATAACCAGCAGGAGTTTTCAGTTGAATATACCATCAGCATAGATGGATAGTTAGAAGGGGAACATCACAGAGGGCGCAAATTGAGACATACAGGAAGAACTCTTTGCGTGCAAAGACTTTGATTTGCCTGACCGTTGCATGGAATTTACCAACCAAAGGTGACACATAAGAAATTAATACCCCAATTTTATTATGTGTGCGCACAAAATCTCTATTATCCTCTAGCGACTGAGCCGGAAAAATGTTTTCGAGCAAAGACTGGAGGATGTAACTTGCTGCAGATATTTGTAATTTTATTAAGCTACAGAGAAAAAGACTATTTTAACTAAGTCTTAGTTAGTTCCACTGTAGGTCCTCTCAAGAAAATACTATCCAGTTTTATTTAAACCGGTCATAGAGGAGTTGTATATAATATTTGTGCAAAATGGTGCTGTTACACTTTGTGGGGTAAAATGAATAACACAAAGTCCTATTAGTTCAACAATATCAAAGATAGTGTCCCCCTCATGATCATACAGGTAAATCTGCATATTAAGATCTGCATATCAAGATTTTTAGAAGAAATGTATATTGTAACATGCATGAAGTGAATAAACTGACGTTTGTAGTTTGATCATTTATAAATGTGTGTGTGTGTGTTTTTTTTATATTAAAAAAACTGTGAGGCAAAGAGAGAAGAGAGTGAGGAGAAAATACTGCAGTAGTAGGTCAGGAGAGGGGACGCATTAATTGCTGTGGCTATCCTGGCCTCTAGGTTCTCTTAAAGAAGCACTACATGTTCTAATATTTTATGCAATGTATTTAAAAAATAAAATAAAAAAAAACACAAACACACACACTTGGAGGAGCAGTGCAATGACTACAGTGGTGGTGGTGGTGGTGGTGATGGGGCAATGGGGTGTACACTCTTTCAATATGGTATTATCAGAGGCATGGCATTATAAGCTGGAAAACCCTGACTGGATTGCTAAACATTTAAGACAGAAACAGTTCATACACAGTTCAACATGTGCATTTGTCACTATGTGAGAAAGGTCAGATGACTTATGTGAACTAAACTTTCAATTTCAAACCAGGCTTCAGTGGCCCTTTAGGCATCAAAAGCTCCTGAGAAACACACACCACAAAGCAAATGCAAACATCCCCATCTAGTAGGGATGAGCATAAATAATATTAAAATAAAACAAGTCAATACAGTCAAATACCTAATATAACATCGCAAATAACAACATTTTTAGAGCCATTTAGTTTTTACATCAAAATGTGGAAAGTGGAACCAATGTTAAGAGACTGTTTCCCTGTGCGCTACACAAAGAGCACATGGTCCGGCAGGACACAGGAGAAGAGCAGACTCAGCAAAGCAAAGCAAAGCCATTAGTCAGATGGACAAGAAAACTCAACAGTCAATATGCAGCATAAAGCCACGTTTCCATGGCTCTACCTGCAGGCGACCTTAAATGCCTTGAGTATTCAACTTCAAAAACAAATTTAAATTACCAGCAACTTTAAATCATATTTAGACTACCATTACCCACCTGTCTTATTTATTATTGATGCATTTAGGTCTCATTTTTGTGCTACTAACAGAAAAAATGCACACTTCATGTCCCTCTGTTTCTTTTCTGCAGACACTTTTTAATGATTTATCCAGTGACAGCAAATAAAAAGATAATCACAGCTCAGACGCGGTGTTCAGTTGTGTGGCTTCACAAGACCACACTGATGTTTATCAGTGTTTTCAGAGGTGACAACCCTATACGCACACGACTTCTACGCAACTGGGGGTCAGTGATGACTCAAACATTACCAATGTGAGAAAGCCATTCCTCATCTCAATTATTAGTGCATCAATAGCACTTTCACAAGTGATTTATGAAGAGGAACCCTCAGCATAGAATTTGTATTTTATGACAAATATGCACTCCATGTCCACATCAGCTGAATATATGACAAGCTTTAACATAACTAACACAAGGCACTTTGCAATTTAGTTACGCATTTCTAAAACACACTGAAATTATTACACTGAAAACAGAGCAAGGACAGCCCAGTGTCCAGTGACAACTGGACATTTTTTAGACCGATAGAATATGCAGAAACAGCCTCCAAAACGAGAGTGGGATGTACATTTAATAAATGTTTACAGTGAGCCTAAATAAAATGCCAAAGACGACAGGAGATGGAATGATGTTTGCTACAGTAAATACAATAAAAATCACTTCCTCAAAAACAACTGTGTGTATTGGTGATGCAAACAAGCGGTGAGCTGAGACGTCACTGATCACACCTGCCGTCTACCGAGCTGCACACCTACATATAAAAGGCATTCCACACCAAGAGGATCTGCAGTCTGCTTTCGTGACCTGGCTTGGTGGTCATTTCTAACTTTATTTAGCACTCTCCACTTATCATCTGCCTGGCAACACACATTTTAAAGTGTAAACTGTATGCTGTACCAACAGGGTTGAAACTGACGGCTACGTTTTAATATTAATTTCATTTTTAGAGTCACCTCACAAGGTGACATCTTCAAATGCAGAAGAAGCAAAGAGTGCATTTAGTGATCTAAAAAAGGAGTGTGTTGAATCCTCACAGAACCTGGAACAATCCGAAGTTTGGAAGTTTCATTATCAAAACTTATATTTTAAATTGCTAAATCAACTAAAACACTGAGGCATCAATTGACAGGCAGCACGGCAAGCTAACTACATTTGTGGACATAACTGCCATCAGGTCAAAGGTGACCTGCCAACTTACAGTAGGCCACTGGAGTTGTAGAGTGGGACGAAAGAGGGACTTTCTTCTGTTTGTTGAAACCCCAAGCAAACCGTGTCCCAAAATACAACTTGAGGCACATATCAGGCCTTTGACCTTGAAGGGACTTAACTATCCAGTTTAAACAAAATCAGACAAAACATACAGAGGCATTTGGTTCAGTCACTGCTGGAGGCTCGCATGAGTCTACACGTTCCTCACCTTAAACCATTAGTAATCACTGAATGGCTCTGACGTACATCACCTTAGCTGACTCTATAAACGAGCTAGCCTCAGAAATCTCCACTGACCGTGCCGCTCCGTCAAAGAGAAACCACAGAATATCACTGCCGAGGTGATGTGACTAAACAGCCTCTGCAGCATTACAGTCATTCAGTGTAGTGCTTTTGGGAGTTGAGACTAACAGAAATCCACGTATAAGACTAATGAAAACAGTCATCACTGCTCAGCCCCAGCACAAACTTTTCATACGGATTCTCTTAATACTCAAAAGATGCTCAGAGTATTGTACAGTTTTAATAAATGTCATCTACTTGTGCCAAGATCTTTAATAGTTATTCAACACTATAGACGCTGTGTGCACACACAGACGTGGCACACTTCAAGCTTTCATTCCTAATATCTCAGCAGGCGGTCAACCCACTATAGCAAACCTTTCCTATTTCTTGCTACAAACATTTTTTTAAAAACCTGAATTAATTGTCATTTCTCAGTCTATATTTCATGCCCCCTTCCATGCACCATGTCCAAAATGAGAGCCGACAATGCTTCCTTTCTTTCCGTTTTTTTAACCAAAATATGTGGCAAAGTAAGGAGTATTTTGCATATTTTATTTGTCCTAACAAATCTAAAATGTCATTAACTGACCATACAACTTATTCACCCAAATTCCCTGTGTGTGTGCAGTGTTAAGTCTGCGGTGAAGGAAGAATGAAGGAGGAAAGATTAGCCAACAGCAGCTCAATGCAGTCCTGTCTGGTCTGTTGACAGTTTGGCAGCTAAACTGTCTGTAGCCTCCAGGCTTTACTACAGGAAATCTCTGCCATGTCAACACCATGTTTCCTCTGAGACAGGCAGCCAGGCAGGCACAGACAAACAAAACCAAGCCAAAAAATTAACTATACCAAAACCTCAGCAGACACAACTTAAACAGACACCTGAAGGAGCGAGTGATCTCCCTCTTCCTCTGGAGAACACGTGTGCACCCATCCACTACCCATTACCACAAGGATCTAAGGCGCTATAATTTATACCTTTGTTCCCAAATGGAGGACAGCATCCAGGAGCTGGCTAAGCTGTGTGTGTAATTACGCTCAAGTGAGGGGATGCAGGGCCGTGTGTTTGGGGCTGGGATTTGAGGCCCGGAAGGAAGGAAGAGAGAAGAGGATGGGGGGGTGGGGTAGAGAGGGTGGGATCAAGAGAGTGAGAGAAGAAAGAGAGAAGCACTGAAGCTAAAGAAAATCTGGTCATTTTACGCACGGCTGCTTCGTTAATGGATAGTATGTGTGTGCGGAGTGCGTGTCGGCGAGTGTGTTTGGAGGAAAAAGCCTGGGCAGCGGTGGTGGGTCAGCAGGAAAGGGCTGTGTTTATCCAATCTGTTCCCTGCCTTTACCATGTGGTAGGAAAAAAAAAAAAAAAACCTACTGGCCAGCTCTCAGCTTGATCCCAGAGGACACAGAGGCACAGGAGAGGACGGGTGGGGGTGATGAAGAGACATAGAGAGAAGTAGGCCACAAAGGGTGGCCAACGAAGCTACTAGTCAGGGTGGGGGGGGGGAGAGAGGGAGAGAGAGAGAGAGAGAGAGAGAGCAAGCATGTCATGGTGAATGCACGTGCTCACTGAGCTAAAGAACCTGTTCCTGAAACAGCCTAGTCTATGGAAGTCACTTGAACGTTTCAGTGTATTCAAGGTGAGAGATGCATGTATGTGTGTGATTATGACACTGACGGGCAGAGATAAAAATGTGGGGAAGTCCAATGCAGAAAAAAATTGGATGTATTGTTACAATGATAATTAGTGTGAATTTTCTGCTTTACTGTCTTCTTCCTTTTTTACTCAGTTGGCTGCTGCACCTTGACTCTAAGCGTTACGTGTATTCTTGGAGAAAGGTTTTAATCTTGAGCTGCTTGACCAATCAGCACGTTGTTTTCCCTTCATGTGTTTACATTGTTGTGTCCATGTGGTTAGATTTTGTTCAGTTTGATGATACTGCTTCGTGATAATATAGTTGGATCTGCTTTTGACCAAGTTCAGATTGTTGCTGTGGTAATGTGCTTTAAAAAAGAAACCTGCAAGTGCATTTACCAGGCTGGAGTGTTATGGTTGAACTAACTTCCCCAACCACCAAATTAATAGTCACCTTTTCCTCAAACTCTGACAACACCTGGTGACATCAGAGGTATTACAAAAATGAATTATTGCTCTCAATTATATTGGTATTGGAAAATGGAAAATCAGAAATCAAACTGCTGCAGGTGAGGGGGAATTTGTTGCTCAGTAATGCAAATGAGTTATCAGAGTGGCATACAGCCACTGTTACAAGCTTCGGGGAAAACCCTGGAACTCCTGTAAAACTTTCAAATAGGCAGACAAATTTGTCTCTAACCAGGAGCCTACTCAGTTGTTCAAAAACCACTAAATGTTTTCAGTGGTAGAGAGACTTTGTCGTCCCTGTGTAGAGAACGTAAATGAGGCACTTGAAGCCTTTGTGAGCAACAAAACCATCACAGCCAATACCACTAGATTCTCACTCTAGATTTCCATTTTGATACACAATATGAATATGATGAGCTTCCAAAGAAATGTTTTATGACAACTTTCCCTCCTTGCAGAAAACACCTAAATAGGCTTCTAAGCAAGAGCAAACAGGAAGTCGCATACAAACAGTGCAGACCAAGCTTTTTAGCATGCTACCCCTACACCTCCCTAATCAATCACTGCTACTGCCATGTCCTTTCTAAGCCAATAGGGACAGGGAGGTTTGAACAGTTTCCCCAGAGATTGGCCAGCTGCCTTCACTGCCCCACCTTCCTACTTGTTAACAACCAATTGACTTCCAGAGTCCTTCCCATAAAGCTTTGGGATAACTTCTCTCCTGGGACACACAAAGACCCACGCCTTTTTCCTGAGTCAATGTGCTCTACAGGAGCAAACGTGCTGCTGCTGGGGGTCTGAATCCAACACAGGATGTCTTTAGCCAGGTTTTACAACTACAGCCGAGTAATATATTTCAGCAAGATGAACACTCAGCTAGTACACTGGCTTATCTAAGCTTATATTTGTTATTAAAACTCAACAACAGTGTACTTTTTTTAAAGAAGTGTAGTGGAAACTGACATTTTTTAGGAGAATACATTGCTCTCTGGGATGAACATTGTTCGTTGTTTAAACATCTCTCCCCTCTCAAACTTTTCATCCATCTTCTTAAGTATATGTTGATTCCAAAAGCAACGCAAAAAAAAAAAAAAAAAAAAAAAAAAAAATCACAAAATGAGGAGGAGAGGTGCAAGAACGTGCATATGCCAGAACTGTGCCGTTACACTGCAGTGTGCACCAGGACAGTGCTGAAGGCGTTTTTCAACTAAAGCATTCATCGGCAGCTGATGACACAAAACTCCCACATATTTCCAGCGGAGAGTCCCGGGTTTTAGATTTGCTTATTTGTTTCCCAGCAGCAGTGAGGTTAAATTGTGTACAAGAGCTAAAGCACAAAAGGGAAAAACAGGATGTGCCACATATCAACATCAGAGGAGGTCGAGGATAGATTAAAAGGCACATACACATATGGGACAAAAAACTACTTGACAGGCCATCTCCAATCACCGTCATCACACACGGTGCACACACAAACCCTTGAGAGCTGTATTAATGCCAGACTCTCTTCGCGGCAAAGCACTCGGTCCAGAAGGCCCTCGCTGCAGGAGGACAGTGGGGAAGGCAAGTGCAGAGGTGGGGGGTGGCAGAGGGAGAGACAGGTGAGAGGAGGAATAAGAGTGCACCAAGGAGACAGTGATGACACTCTGCTATGAATGTCACCGCGGCGCTAAAGACCCCCGCTAACCTTTTGGCTGGAAATGAGAGGACTGGAGGAGGGAGAGGAGGGGAGTGAAAGAAAGAGACAGGCAAAGGTGGAGAGATGGAGAGAGATGGGGAGGATGAGAATGAACAGTAGAAAGAAGAGGAGGGAGCTCATCGAAGGGCAGAGAGGGAGTAAGTGGGTGAGGGGGGAGAGGTGAAACCATAGATGGCGAGATAAAAGATGGGAGATAAACAACATCTCTACTAACAGGCCTGCCATCATCAACACATGATAGGAGACAAAATGGCCACCCTAACAAACAGCAGGGCTCAGGCTCAGACACCAACACTGAACTGTCCAACAGGAGCACTGCAGGGCTACGGAGAGAACAAGGCGCTGGCTCGACGTTTCACCACGCTTTGTAGGCAGCGTCATCCACCTTTAAATACATATTTCAAACTGCCGATAGAGAGGGAACGTTTGTATAATCAATTCTCATGTTTCAATTCGCATGTCTGACCAGAGAAATACCTGCAGCTTAGAAGCTTCACAAAGTTGGTAAAACTTGCTACGACCTCATAAATACAATGCAACAGTTCCCACACTATGCAAATCGCAACTGAACGTCAATAGTTCATGTTTCCACCAACCATAGTTTAGATTTTCCTTTACGGCTCACAGACGTGGCATTCAAACTGAATAAACAAGTTGTGGCTCAAGCTGCTAGCCAAGAACCCAATTCGCCTTTTTCCCGGACACCCACCTACTGTATGTGAAACCTAAGGCACACAAAAAAGGACATACACGTTTGTTGTACTAAGTTGCCTTATTGATTTTGGTTAGGGTGGCTTTTTAATAACTGTTTGGGAAGTGTAAAAGTGAGGTTCGGTACATACAACTTGAATTTGACCAACTTCTGGGATATCCTACATGCAAAGCAGGAATTACATCCTTGGTGGTAGTTATGTTGGGGAAAAAAGAGCTGAAGTGGTTTTTCATGTGCATTGTTATTCCAACAATTGAGCAGTAGGATTATAGTCCATTTGACAGTGAAAAGACTACCGTCCCATCATAAACCCCATGCTGTACTGGTGATAAAGTCCTGTCCCATCAAGTCAAGGCCTTTTACTTTGAGGCTGCAAAAATACTTTTTTCCTGCACAAAGTAAAAATGCTGATGTGTCCAGTCGGGTTTAGCACCAAAATGAACAAAGTTTGTCTGTAGTTGCTATTTAAGTTATATAAACGCAAAAATCACTCCAGGGCAAAAAAAAAAAAAAAAAAAAAAAAAAAGTCCTGTTGAAAGTGAAAATGTGCTTTTGATCTAAACTTCCTCTACAGAGGGGGGAAAAACTCTTCCCCCATCACAGACTTATAGCTTTCTGCTCTCTGTCAGGTTTATCCACAAACCAGAGTAGAAGAAAAATGAATAAAGAAATCACACTTTTGAAGGTCTTACCGAGCTATGTAACTTAATTACAAAAGACAACCAATGAGTGACATTAATAAATTACATGTAGGAGGAAAAGAAAAAGACATGGAATGGACACAATTACCAACATCACCAGGAGTCGTCTGGCACAAGTTATAGTGCACTCAACCTGCCATAGATGCACTGCTGTCTGTCATACACAAACACCTCGATTTCGCTTCGGGCCACTCGTCATCTGGTCTGCTCTAATTCACTTACAATGTTTATGTTAATCATGGATGAAATGTTCATGATTATAAATCTAATAATTCATAGTTTAATAAAAAGACAGGGATGGCATATTCAAAAACAACACTGATAGAAACAGAACAACACAGTCATGCAGGGACATGGGTAATCTTAATTGCACTTAAAATCAAAGTTTGCACTGGCTAAAATGGGTAAATAGGGGAAACGTAGAGAACAAAAGCCGGTGTGGCTATTTACCGGCATCAATCTGTCGATCTAGGCTTTGCTGGGAAATCTTAATGCTGTGTTTTTTAGGGAATGAGTCATTCGCCTGCATCTAGTGCATCCCCACATCTGACCCCCAGTGTAACGTGGCAGGGATTTCCCTTAGCTGAGGCCCTGTCAGGGACTGGCCAAAAAAAAAAAAAAAACTTGACAAAAACCTCTTTACTGAGACAATTATTTTAAAAAACACACTGTGACTGAGGCAGATTGTGTGTTTCACTATAAACAACAACGATCTAAAGTAAAGTTTCCGCAGCGTTTGGACCGACATCCAGTTCAGGCCGTTTTGCTCACCCGAATATGAAAGGTTTTTCCCACGGACCGGGTCTACTGGGTCTACCGGGTCTACCGGCCATGCAGAACCTGAACCAACGAAACAAGGAGCGAAACGACGTGCAAGTCCACGTCAAGCGATCCTGGTTCACAAAGACTTTCAAAAGACTCGAACAGCTGAAGAAGATCGGACTCGTGTCCACGATCCAGCTAGTTCAGTTCCGACAAACCAAGGCATCACTTTAACTGAAACGGGAAAGAGTTCCTCAACTCTAACCACAAGAAAAGAGAGACAGACAGACAGAGAGACAGACGTGAAAGCGACCAAACAGTGCTGAGCGCGCGCCCGCACGTGTGCGTGTGTGTGTGTGTGTGGTCGGGGCCTCTTGTCTCTCCCTCTGTGGCCCTGTGACTAGCTGCCATCTTGGCTCACAGACACAAGGTGGTGGGGGTAGCAGCTCCTGGCTGTGTTCTATGGGGGGGGACGGGGGACTCAGGACACAAAACAACTCAGGAAATAAAAGCCGCGTGACAATAACCGACCGAACGTTCGGCCGCTCTGATTTAATCGCAGCCAAAGTTGCGTGAAAGCGGCGGGGTGACCATTACACAAGTTCACCGATTACAGCACACACACACACACACACACCCTGCAAACACGCACGCAACCACACGATCCGGCCAAGACACGGTGTCGAGCCGTTGAGTAACCGGGGCAGTGCAGGTTTTCGGGCTGCGCCGGTAACAAGTGGAGCCGTGCGCTCCTCAAACTCGGGCTCGCACAAAGTAACATTCCAAACAAGCTCCGACAACAGCGAGACACATGGACGACACGCACACGACACCACTTTGATTCAGAAGCCCCACGGAAAGTGGAGCGAAGCCGGCGCAAAGTTGGTTTCCTTCCAAGGGCAGTGCACCGACCGATAACCGCCCCGGGCGGCGTCGCGGCTAGTTGCGCGGAGCTAATGAGTGGCTCAGTGGCCTGAACACAATAAGGACTGTAGCCCAACTTGTGCGTCCTAGCACTGGGCTAACCTCCAGCGGCTAGCACGGCTAATTAGCCCACGAGCGGCATTTCGCACGTCGTTCCGGACCAGGGAACGACTTGCTCATCTCACTTTTTATCCCGACAAATCACTTTTCTGTCTGTCCCGAAGCTGCGAACGGGCACCACGGAACCCTGCGGACACTTTGCAGCGGCTCCCGAAGTGGGAAAAGGGGAAGAGGAAAAGCCCGGCTGTGTGGAATGACCGCTTGGCCTCACAGCTCCCCCTCCTCTCCTCCACCGCTCCGTCCCTTCCTCCAATAAAACCAGCGACTACTACGGACACTTCGCGCTGGTCCCCGCCGCTTATGCTCCACAATTGCACTAAAGACTCAACTACCGCCGACACCCGTGAATAAAAACCCTGCGATTGAGCCACGCGAGTCGCTTTTGGGCGTCCGTGCCAAGTGTTCTCCGCCGGGAATCTCCCTCCGAGCTCCGCTCATTCAGTCGGCCAGTGACTCACCTCTACGCTCGAGCCACCTCGTGTCTCCTACAAGCTCCAACACAATTAGCTAACGGGGCTAACAGTCACTTTAAGACGGACTCGAGTCGACATTTTCCATGTCGAAATTCAACAAGTTGCCGGAACAGAGTCGACAACAGAGACGCTGCCCGCGTGGGGCCGGGACGTTTCTTTCCACTTTTCAACGAGCCCCGGGACTGTTGTGCGTGTGCGAGCGATGCGGCGGGTGGCAAAGCTAAACTTGCTATTGTTAGCATGTCGGCACCGCAGCTACACGGACCTTCAGTGACTTTCTCCCGAAATGCGGCGAGTAAAAGAGACGGCGAGCGGGGCTGCACTTGCGGACCCCGGGTTCGCAGTGAGGTGGCCCCGAACGAGGCGCCCGTCCGGCAGCAAACCCAACTCGCACGGCGGCCAAAGAGTCGGACGGCGCTGGGAAAGTGTGGAAAACTTGCTGCTCCGTGGGGATAAAAACGCTCTGGAGTCGCCGCGAAAGCCGCGCGCTCGGACGGACTCGTGCACTCGGTCAAAGAGGGATTTGTTAGCTTACCAGGCGGCTCGGTCACTTCGGGCTCTCACCCAACCAACTCCGTGTTCGGACGCTCCGTATCTCCGCTCGCTCGGGAAAAAATCCACCGTGGTCCGTGTTGGGTTGAAATATAAATAAAGCGAGAGGAAAAAGTTCAAGTTTGCTGCGTTTTATTCATCAAATGCGGCTCCGCTGCGCTCCGCGTCCGCGACCTCGCCGACTGCCGCGCGTCGCTCGTCTCTCCTTTGTGTTAATTTCACTCAAATCGAGTTTAATCCGATCGATCCCTCGGCTGGTCGCGCTCCCGAGTCCTCCCCTCCAGACACTCGCTCACCTTCCTTGGCCAGGGGGGGCGCGCTCCCGAGGACCTCATACAGATAAACAGGCGGCGTGCGCGGTCACTGACCCCGCCGTGCCCGTGACGCTCGCGTTTCGGGATGAAAACACGCGTGTGCGACGACGACGCGAGGATTTCAAAAGCCGAGACCGCTCGTCCAAGTTGCGTTTTTTCTTGGCTTATTATTCTTTAATGAAAGACGTAATAACACAATTAAAGTCACGAAGCAACACCAAGGGAACGCGGCTCCTCTCCAGGTTCAGAGGCTGTTCACGTATTTAATGGACAAATAATTACCAGAGCCTTCACATAAACAGCATTTACATTGTGGAGGCCGTGATCGTTGTAGCCAGACACACCTGCCACGTTTCAAATGACTGACTATTTTAAAAGAGGTTCCCAGTCCAAATCCAGAAATGTGTGTTTTCTGATTTTTCCCTGGTGTTCGACATGTGTATGAGCGGCGTCGGAAAACCAGAACCGGCCCTGACCAGAAGCCTCTCGGTAACCCTGCAGCCACGGGGTCAGAAAGCCTCCGCTGTCATGATTGTGCAAACAGGAAAAGTGTGAAGCCAACAGGAACAGGAAACTTCATTTGAATGTTTCAGTACTGATTATGACATGTATGAATACTGTGTGTCTGCAAGGCAAAATAATATTGGGGTAGACCCTCGTCTTTGTTTTTAAGTAAAAGTATATGATATACAACAATTTGACCATCTATATCTGTGTTTGGTATAAAAACTAACCCTAACAATTCTTATTTTTATGTTGACTTTGATTGATTAAAGGACAGGTTATCCTTTCTGGTCATATGATATGATGACAAAGTCTTGTCCAAGATAATATGTGAAAACTGTGTCTTAAAATGTCTGAATAAAAGAGAGCTGCACTGATTTAAATCAGCCGATTCTAAATTTGACATTTGTGAAAGAAATTGCACAGTATGAATATTTCTGTGTCTCCAGACTCCAATAAATTACCTTCAGCGTCATCTTTTGAGTTGAGGACAGTTGGGTCTAGGGCCTAGTGCGGAGTTAACGTAAGCGAGTCTACCAGACCTTGACCCCAGAGGCTCCGCTGGCTTCGAATAGCGCGACACGCCCAGATCTCTTGCTGGGCTGTGGGTAATGTAGGCGCCAGGCTTTGACGAGGAAAGAAGTCAAAGGACGTGTGCGCCCTTCATTCGGCGCCATAAGGCCAGTGCGAATACGTGGCCTATTTGGTGTGAAATTGAGACGAGTCATTATTATTATTTGACTTTTAAAATCTAAATATAAACCACATGAGCTTCTATGGAGTGGCAAGGACTCACTTTAGCTTCCAGTCATGTACATTTCACCACAGCAACCCGTTTTAAGCACGGGCGTAGTAAGAATATGGAAAGTCAGACAGGCGCACAGCCCTGTCTGACTTTGAACGGTAAACGCTTCGGCAGCAGCTCGGCCTGAGCTGAAGCGCTAACCTGTTGATGGGTATTGCAGGAACACCGGGGACTGGCAGTAACTCAGCCGTCCCTGACACAGCCAGGAATTTGCTTATCCTGACGATCTGACCAGGACACAGGAAGTGAAAACAAATGTTGAAAGTGTTTTTGCAGTTTCTCGTCTATTAACTAAAACTGATACACACTTTACATCATCGCACCTGTGGTTTCAGCACCTTTCACTGTGTTTTTGCCAGAGTTAGAAAATCCATCCCCACGAAAACTGCGTCTGCTTTTATTGCAGTCCAAGTCGACTGAAAGTCCTTAGTACGAAACGTACAGACTCCATTAGCAAATACTGATAAACTGACTTTGGAAACATGGTGCAGCTCTGTCTTCTTTATTGGTCTTAAATGTACATTGGATGGTTATTGTTTATTCTTCAACTATTTAATCCCACGCTCCAGCAGCCGGCTCTCTACCAATCAGTGGTTTAACCGGTGATTTTGACTGTGTTGACTTTTTCTTTCAGTACCTGCTTGTTCTTGTTTTATGCTCCTTTATACTGTGACGCCGTTACAATTCAGAGTGAAATATTGTGCACCGTATAATGACAGAATAAACTATCCAACAGTAAACAAAATCACCGTAATAGGCTCTAAATATTATATGTCCTGACAATCAAAACATAACTTTCTGATGATCATTTTTATATTTAAAAAAACTATTTTTTGGACATTGTCCCCTTATTAAAAAACCCTTTTCTTAAAAGTGAACCACTATTGATTGGTCTATTAACCATCCCTGATAGTTCGACGAGTACCTAGATAAGAAGGTTTGGTCAACCAGGGGCTTTAGGTCACAATCCCTCCAACTGAAGGATATGAAGGAGGTTTAGTTCTGATAACACCACCATTACCATCACTTTGGTAATAAGGCCACAATATGACAATGTAAGGAATGAAGCTACTGTAGCAGCAGCACGAGCCACGGAATTAATACAGGTCATAGCTGTGTGAAATTACACTAACAACAAGGACCAGAAATGATTATGGCTTTCGGTCTTATTATGAGCCTATAAGTTACTGGCCTCCTCTGATTGGCTACAAGTGTGAGCCTCGCTCGAAAATATTAAGAGGTGAGATTATACAGTATAGATATTGTTGCCAGGCTGTTTGATGAGTTTGGGTCAGAGAAGACCTTGATAGCACCTCTACACAGTCAACGTGTGGTTTGGAAAACATTATGGCAGTCCTCACCAGAATTCAATTTTAGATTCAGTCATGTCGCGTTAACGCTGCCCAACTGGAGCCTGCAAAGTGATGGGACCTCAGTCAGTCTCCTGATGGGACCACAGGGAAAATTAACATCTGGATCAAAGTTGACCATTAAAAATCACGAGATGAGATGAACCTTTATTCGTCCCACAATGGGGAAATGTCCACCCTGCTGTGAGATGTGTTGGGGTCATGAAGCAGGATGAAACAGGCTTCATTTACCAGCCTTGCCTAATCTCCTCTCTGTGCACCTTCAAACATAGAACAAAATGGTCACATGTATGTTCTACCTTTGGCCCAAAGAGCTAATAATATGATAGACTCTGATGTGAATGTTTGGTTAGTCATTAACAATGCAGCACTATGAAGATACAGTTTAAAAGCTGATCTGAGGTCTGGAGTCAGCAGTATGCAGGATGGTAAGGACAGTTTGAAAATGGCATAAATAGTTCTTGTATGAATCTGTATTAGACAGGATTTTACATGCAGAGTAAACGAAATTTTCTAAACTGGATTAAAATGTTTTTGTGCAACACTCATTTTACTGTTCATTTGTAGTTAATTGTATTTTACAAACACAGACAGATGTGTGTGTCTGTATATGTATATATATATATATACAGACACACACACTCACACATACATATATACATATAAATATACATATATCCTCTTTGATAAAGCTTATAGTTGGTTATAGTCAGGCTGCTATAGACTTAGACTGCTGGGGGACTCTGCACTGAGACACTTCCTCTTCACTCTCTCCTCTCACCCCACATCTATAATGTCACCACTGTACGACATTAACTCTGTATCTTCTTTGTCCCGTAGTCGTCTCTCTCCCTCTCTGTCCCCCTCTCTCTGTCCCTGTCTTCAGGTGTCCCCAGATTTGGCGCTTTGTGTCCTCCAGTGTGCAGCTACTGGTCCTATTAACCTGCTCAATGTTTTGTTGCTGCTTTTGTTGCTCTGTTCTTTTCTCTCTCCACTTTCCACTCAGCCCAACCGGTCAAGGCAGATGTCCGTCCACCCTGAGCCTGGTTCTGCTGGAGGTTTCTTCTGTTAAAGGGAGTTTTTCCTCTCCACTGTTGCCTATGGCTGCTCAAGGGGGGTTTGTTGGGTTTTCTCTACATGTTTGTATAGTCTTGACTTTATTAAGTAAAGTGCCCTGAGATGACCTTGTTGTAAATTGGCACTATATAAATAAAGTTGAATTGAATTGAATTGAATATATGTATATATACATACACACACACACACAATGCTTCTGTAATGCTTCTTCATGTGTAGGACCGTGCATGGAACCTTCAAAACAGGTATTAATTACTGCGTTTTCTTGTTGTGACAATTGAAAAAGCAGATACATTTGAAAAGCTGGAGAAAACTACACGGCAAACTCGCTAACAAGTGTAACATCTTTGAAAGTGCTGAGCACATTATCTGGACTTTACTCAAAGTATAAAAGTAAAGGAACTCCACAAAGAAAACAATGTTTAAAAAAAGAATACTGATTATGGCAAGAAGAGTAATTAATAAATATAAGGGTCAAAGGTCAAGGTGGAGCTGACATTTAACCAATGTGCTGACAGGTGGATAAATGATACATCAGCATTGTTTAGTTCATTGCGTTTTTATCAGGGCAGGATGGTGGCGGATCCGTTATCACTGCGGTCCCTGGTTCAAGCCGACCGGCCAGCCGCTGCCTTTCCGTGTTCTGTCCGTGCCGTGTGGGTTTCCTCCCACATTCCATAGACATCCACATTAGGTTACTCATGTGTGAATGGTCGTCCGTCTGCGTTGGACCCGAGATGGAGTGGACGCCTGTCCCGGCTGCACCTAGCCTCTCACCCAGTGACTGCTGGGATACACTCTAGCCCCCTTGGTCCTGAACAGCAGATGCGGTTAAAGATGCAGGATAGATATTTGTTTGTATTAATACCAATCATTGGCATGTGCCCAACCCGTACATGAATTGGCCTGAAGGTTGGATAGATAATAAATCTGAGGGACTTTGACTTTTTCTTTACCATGAGGTTTACATTTGTGCCATTTGAGGGAAATATCTCAAATGCAGTTGCCCGCCTCAGGTTCAGGCCTTACTCTGTGGTTCAGATAATTTGCAATCATTTAGGTGACCCTGATCCTAAGGGAGGACGCCAAAGTCAGGCATCAGGTCAAAACTTTAAGGTCTTCAGCTACTGCAAAGTTCATAACTAAATACCAGTGAATAGTGTTACTAACATAATTGCTGACCTCAGCTGCTCTTTACGTAGACGCTTAAAGCTCAGCATGCTAATGAGCTAATGTAAGACCATGAACAGCTCCAGATGGTTCAGTGGTTTGATTTAGGCCCAAGATCAGAACAACTGTACAATTTTGACAGCTCGATACATTTCAATCCAAGAACCTGACAGACGTGACCTGTTAAAAATCAGCACGAGTATGCTAAAACTAGCGTTTAGCCAAAGCACTAAAAGCACCTGCTACGGACTCCTTTCCAGAATTTAAGTGGCGACACAATATGAATTGAGACTTTGATATAATTTAAAGGGCTGAAAAGATTAGACAGGTTTACTGTGAATCCTTGAAAGATTTCAGGTTTTACCAAGAATTCTCCTATTGTTCCCTGGCTACAACACACACTAACACGTTAGCATCTAAAACGCTCATGGCGCTCCTCTGCTAACGTGTTAGCAGGACGCGGATCCAAACCCTCGCTGGCTACACAGGAGTTCAAACGGCGTCTCTTGGTAAAGTCGGCGCTCAGCCATGCCGACCTTCCTCGGGCAGTGTCCTCTCCACAACGGCTGGAGGTCTAAGAGCACACAAGTCCCCGTCTGCTCTTTTTAACGGACAGTTCAAACTGCTCCCGCAACGACTGAGTGACTCGATCCTCAAATATAAAACAGGTAAAAACGGCTGAGAGCACGGACTAAAGCAGGTGGTAAAAGAAAAATTCAGAATTTTCCCATCTCCACATAACCATGAAAATGACATGTTTAGAGTTTAGAATGTTTTATTATAGTTTATTGTGATAGCATTTTCGTTTTTTCCTTTTTATCTTTATTTTTTCCAAAGAACAAACACAGCAAATTACATTAAGGGGGGGAGGAGGAGAGGCAGGAAGAAGAGGGAAGAGCAAGAAAGGAGGGCCACATAGTTAAGATAGACGAATCAATCCATAGATCGACTGATCAATAGACAGATGGAGCCGTAGGTGTGTCAGGTTTGGCTTAATCCCCCCCCCCTCCGGAATCCCTCTGGGTCCACACACACACGCACGCTCGCACGCACACGGACACTACATGTTGTTTTACAAAGAATATCATCATCGGAATTAGATTAATAACTGTCTGAATATATCTAGGAATTTTTAAAAAAGAAAGAAAAATAAGAACACGCGGTCAGTCACACTGCTGTGAAATCCAAAAGCTCCCTACAGTTGTACAGTTAGCCTGGAGAGAAACAGCTCGATTAGACAAAGCCGAGCACAGGTATGCATGCATACTGTATGTAGGCTGTGTCCGGGTGTGTACGCGGAGAAGAGAAGCAAATATCAATAACTGTTACAATAAGGATAACGACGGGTTTGGATTCGTTTGGATTTAGTGAAATTCAAGCTAGGCCTGCTTCTACGACTTCACATCGCTCTCCAAGTCTGCATCTGTGTGTGTAATGCATCGTCGACTAGATCGGAATCATTTCATCAGCTGTCCAAATCTCTCAGGGGGTGGAGTTAAGGCAGACAGCTGATTCCACATCTAATTACAGCGGCTTAGTTGATTTGATCCTTGTATTCTTTTGACAAAATGCAGGTAAACACAATAATTTGGCATTAAAAAAAGTACAAAGCTAACGTTACCACATATCTGAAACAAAGAACAAGGAGGGGATGAAAGATAAATAACTGAAGTTGTAAAATATGATTCTAATTGTCAAATGGAGGATCTGGAAGCAAAAGCTACGCGGCAGTCATCGTTCAAGCTCGAAACAGTATTCAGTATATATCTGCTGAGTAACTCTAAAAGAGGCGCTTTGACATTTTCAGTTCGAGTCTGCTCTCCACCGGGGAATTTCGAAGCCTCTGCGCAACCCTGTTAACAGCCTGTTATCATTCATACTTGTCATTTAAAAGAAAGGGCACCAACAACCCTCGTGGAACAGGGTGGCTCAGCACCTTTGGGTTTAAATGACAAAAAAGCAGAGCTGAGGTCCAAAACGGTCTCTCTTCGAGCCCCACAACGACATGCCAAGCAAAAGCTACAGAAACCTGAAGAACCATATATACACAGAAATGCGCCCGATAAATAACGTGTAGAAAATAAAATAAAAAATATTAATAATAATCTCAATTATCCTTGAACTGTTTCACTTCGTAATGGCAGCCGCTGCTCTTAACATCCCTCAGTGTTTCTTTAACGTTCCTGCGTTTCTTTTATTTCGTTCCTGAAGAAGATCAATTTTCACACTCGACAGTTTGGTCTTTTATTCCCTCCCCAGACAGATTAAAACACTTTATGAGCCACAGCCAATTTGTAGTGTTCATTAAATACAAATCATCTGCAAGTCAACGTATAGGACACAAAGACAGAGAGAGCACAAAATAACAGGACTAAAAATAGGGAAAGGAAGCACAGCATGACAGAACTTGCACATTGTTTTATGAACAGAAAATACAGAGTGACTTGAATGCTTCCTGCACCTTACAACGGGACATTTGGACTGAAATGCCTGTATCACCCTTCTATGCACAGGCCCGGCAGGAGAAGTGACTTTAGCATGTGGAAACACGTCCTGCTGCCGACGTGCTGCGTCATTTTCTGCAACAACGTGCTCAGATGTGTGCACACGTTTTATTCCATACAGTCATTCACGTGTTTAATCTTGAACCACAATCCTGTCTATCTGGACAAAGTCAACTCACTGTTACCAAAAATATAGATATTTCTTTTTAATATTCTGAGGTACAGAAATATTTCAACCACATTCTTGTGAATTAAGAATTTTAAATAAAAAAAAGAAGATTAAAACCTGTTTTTTTGGAACAACAACAAAAAACAAAACTGATAATCTTCAGAATTTGGTGGGTATATCTGCGAATGGAGCTGACTCTGTCCTAGTAAGACTGTAGGAAGTGGGTCGGTTCATGACAACGCAGCCCCTTGACTCTTAGGCATCAAGGAGACTCAGGAAAAACATCGCTGAAAGACAGAGAGAGATGTAGAGCGGGAGGGACGCACGGATGGATGAAACAATAGAGCAGGAGAGAGGTTAACAAACTGTTAGTGATCCTGGGCAGCTCTGTAGAAATGCAAGGGAGGGTCGGAGAGGGCGAGGACGAGGAGGGGGAGAAGGAAGGGGCGGGCTCGAGGAGGCGTGTTTCAGGGCTTCAGCAGCAGCCCCCTCCAGCCTGTTGGCCTCCCTGGCTACCGGGCAGTGTGGAGTTGGTGGTTGGGTGCTGGGGTCCAATCTTAATGCCATTAGCCTTTGTTGAGACAGACACAGAGAAATCGGTTAAATGAATTGGCCATAATCCTGATGACGCCTGTCCACAATAACATGTGAGTAGAAAGACCAACATAAAGACGATCACCAGAAGGAGTGTCACACACACACACACACACACAAACAGTCCTGTGTCTGGAGTCCTACATGTAAACGGCACGGGCCCAGGAACCGCACAGAACCGAATAAGAGGCCCTGCACAAAGGCCCGTTTTAAACCGATTTACAGGTATTCCGACTTCACAGCTTCCTTATGGACACCAGCCTGCACTTTTCTGCTCCTCCCTCTGTGTTGACTTATTGGGCTTCTATTCCAAATGTTTGGATGCAACAGAACTCTGGGTCCAGTTATCCTTCAAATGAACTATGATTCCTGCCTTAAAACAAATACACTGAGGAATGGGTGTGTCCGGGCTTTCAGGGTGAGATTAACCCTGCACAATGCCGGCAGGGGCTCCTATTAGATCACATCATAGAGGAAGCAACAGGTGCTGCTGCGCCGCACAAAGGCAAAGGAACCACCTGCAGCACTCAAGGACGTGTGGAGCGAAAAAAGAAAGACACATGAAAGCAGAGCGAGAGAGAGAGAGGCAGGTGGGTGGTAGAGAGGCGACTCTTTCATCTGCCTCGCTCATCCTTCTCCTGTGTCTGTGGAACGTGGTGCTCGCTTTCCCTCTCTGCGTTTCATCAGCTCTCTCTCTCCCCCTCCGTCTCCGTGTAACTCCCCCTCCTACGCTCGGTAGCTGTAGTGCCTCTGGGAAACACTGTATGCCTTTAAATCACATTTATTGAGCTAAGGCCGCGTGTGTGTGAGTGTTTTCTCATAGTGGCTGCCAACATTTCTGCTGGGGCTTCCCTCGCAGCCAGTCAGCTGATGTGGTTTGGCCAGGCCGCCTGCTCTCACTCCGTCTTACCGTTACTAATAAGAAAAACACTCGCTGGCTGACTAACAACAGTCCTGTCTGACTTCACATGTGCGCTCGCTGGCTAGCTGAGCGGAGGGCCAGACCCACTCGGAAACAGAGCCCCGTCTCCCCGTACACGCATGCATGTTTGTTAGTGCACGTGGTCATATTTCAGGCACACTGACAGCATATTTAGCAGGCTTAACGGGCCTCATTATTAAAAACATATGAGGCTCTTTAGATCGGGCTTTAAACAATAAACAAGAAAAGTAAATCTTACAAATCAAAACCCTTTGAGTCATTAGCTTAGTGAGAGCAGTATCTGAACGGGAAGAACTGATCCTATTGAAATAAAGTAGGGCAAAAACGCGAGACCAGTAGTTGGTCTTTCAGGCTCATCCATGCTCCTTTCTGGCCGCTGATTGGTCGACTGATAAAGCCGCCGCCGCTGCGTCAAAAACGCTCAACGCAGAACAGCCACATGAAAGCGCGTTCGCAGAGAAATATGACTGAAATATGAACTTATTGCTTATTTTTAACACACCCCAACCCAAACGTTTCAGAGAAATTCAAACAAAAGTAGACGTTTAGTCTCGACAGTGAGTGGGACCGAGGTCACACACACAACAGCAGAGAACGCAGACTAAATTAGGCTCCACTGGAGTGTGTGTGTCGGACATTGACAGGCGTGACAGAACACGTGCAGTTCTTTTCAAGATCAGTGCCTCCAGGAATTATAGATGTTGTAGTGACAACAATTACTGCAGGAGTTTGAGCTGCTGTGTGTACGGCCGTGAGCTTCGTGTTACTTTAAAGAAGCTCGTGCTCCACATGTAAAGGAGCGATGGTAGATAAAAGTGAGCGCTAAAGCCGCGCAAGGCACATGACAGTGTGTTGGAATACAAAGAAAAGTCATCAACTAACAATGTTCTATTGCAACACGACACTGATCACTGCATGTTACTGTAACATTTTTTATGATTTATGTATTTGAGTGTAATACACTGGACGTCTTTTCCAGTCAATATGGGCTCAGTTACTCGATGTGCTTCCATGACAGGCTGTGAATGTGCATAACTGAGAACACTCAGTGTTTTTTGCAAATTCCACTTGTTGCACATTTTTATCTCAACAATCCCTAAACGCGACACACAAACGTAACTTTTTTTAACATTGCAGCTGCAGGAAAAACAGGAAATGTTGTGGAGGTCCTGAAGGGACGGCCTAATGCAAAGAGCCTTTCTTGGCTGCATGTGAACGAGACGTGCCGACGACAACATGCAGTTTTTGTCCTGAACGGGTGTTTTCCAGCCCGACGACACAAACTAAAGCATTTAGCGCAACTTAATTCAGCTGGACAGATAACGAGGTGTGTGTGTTTTTTCTGACAGTGGAAAAAGTTAGAGCAGAGGTTTCTACCAGATGTACGCTTGTCACTGACAACTTGAAAGTGGAAGCAGTGCGACCAGCTCTTACACCTGCTGACAGGTTCGCTGACTTGGCTTTGACTTAGTAGCTGTTTCGCTGAGATGATAGCCATCTGGTTGACTGGATAGTTGCGTAGTTACTGACTGGCTGCAAAGGGAGCTTACAGACAGTTTGTTTTCTTACAGAATGACTGAGACCTTGTGGGATGTGTGGAATTTATGAGCTGGCGGGATGCCGAGAGAGAGACGGACAGAAAGGGAGAGAGACAGCAAAGTGCATACATGCTGCTGGAAACCCTGAACAGAGGAGAACAAAGACTGGAAGAGAAGTGAAGACTCGCAAGAACAAGGGGTGGGGGGGCAGTGGAAGAGTTCATCTCACCTCATTGTTGATATCAAACACTCCCTCCTGGATTTTCTCATAGATCTCCTTAGCTGTGTTGATGAACGCCTGAAAAAGACGGGGATAAGACATTCGCTTTACATTTGTGTGATTGAGATTGATCATCTCCTGTGAAAATGTTTTCTCAAAGCCGCCACGTATCACTGGGAATGGAACGACATGAATCAACGCCGATTCAGCGACAGCAGGCAAATGTGTCCTGTTCTTCTGCTCAGACACGACGACTTAATACTGTTTAAATGTAATGTTCAGCCTTGCATAAACAGATGTGAACAGACTTATTTATTTCTTTGTGGAACTGTCAAAAAAGTACAGCCTTCCACATTTAAGACTTGGCTGCTCAACACCTGTGCATTCCAAAGTTTTGTCGATGCAAAAACACGCCCTGCAAACTCACAATCACTAAAGTTGGACGGGAAAAACTGACGTGGAGCTAATCAGTCAACATGTGTCGAGCTGAACATGAACACACAGTACGTAATAAAGTCTGCATCCACGAGCGCTGATGGACATCATGTGCCAGACGTAACGAAACTGTGTTCAGATTCACTGCATCACTGTCAATGTGACGGACTGAATATCAGCTTCATTCTTAAATAACTGGTGTATTCCTCACCATTTTAAAAAGTACTGTGTTTTAAATATAATTTACTTCAGCTTGTCCTTGACTCCATGAGAAGGGTGGGACAGATGTATGGACAGACAAACTGAAAACATAAGCTATAATAAACATTCACCGCATTTGAAGCGTTCAGAGAATAGAAAAGCAAACATGAGACAATGGCTGCCTGGGACACTGGGCACACTTTAGGAAAAGACGCTTGTACGTGTTTTAACATCGACTGGAAGCAGGAAGAAACAGTTGGCCTGTTTTTTTTTTTTATGCGACAAATGAACAGAAATTTCCCCTGAAATAGTTCAGGTAGTCAGCTTACGAAACATTAACACGACAAAACAAAGACTTCTGACAGCCACCTGACACGCAGCAGCCAGCAGAAATAGTTAAACTTAGCCAGCCTGATCTTTATGCTAAGTGGATTAATAGAACCTGACCTCCGCTCTGCACACGCTGACATCACACTGATATTAATCTCCTCCTCTAGTAAAAAAAACCTGACTAATACTGGATTTTTGAGACAATACTGATCTAATACAGTACGGAGCCAATAGAACTCCCCCCGTCCAGCTGTTATCACGGGCACGTCTGACCCCACCGCAGACTGCTGACTTACTCATGGACAACAATGTTGTGACTAAAAGTATTTTTTCAAAAGTTCCTTTCGGGCGAGCCAGTCGGCTGGAACACTGACACTGAACTCCAAGTCTACATTATTGTAGTTATGACCTGTAGTATTTAAAGACAACACGTAATAATAAAATGAACTGAAGATGCAGATGCAGAAGACACACGTGTTCCATGCAACCCTGTGTTCCCTCTCCACACACACAGACACACACTCTGACAGGGCTTCCAAAGGATCAAATACGTTGGCATAAAGAAGAATTATGCTCCCTGAGCAACCAGCCTATAACTGTGGCCCGGCATGTCTCCCGGGGGAGAGCTGCATCTCCTTCAGTCTACCGCAGAACACGGAAACATCCAACACCTTCACACACACCCAACTTTGTCAGGCCACAAAAGTCTTTCCGAACTGAACATAGGACCTGAACTCCAGTCTGACACCCTGTCAGAAATAGACTGATGAGCCCAGCGGCGCTCTCTTTTCTTTTTAACACATCATGGCACTAGTTCCTTTACATCGTCCTATGCTTCCATTCCTTGAGTTAGATGAAATATTGAGACGATTTTAGATGTGTTTAAACTGTATAGACAGGGAATGATGGTAAAATGAAAAAACTGAGCACATACACAAACAGAGAATGTGGAAAAAAAGACCCGGAGGAGGAGAGATGAGAAAAGTAACCAAGAGTCAATGAGAAAGATGATTTTAACTTTAGGAAACAAAATTGATGATCGGTGGGAAAAATACTACACGAGAGCCCAGGAGGTTCAGGAACAGAAAAAAGAAACATGTAGAGGCTGAAGACAGGATTTTCAAGGAGTGAGGGAAGGATGAGGAGATACAGGAAGCTCTCTCCCTCTCTCTCCCTAGACCATCCTCTTAGCCCTGATGTCCACCCACAGACCCTGACGACAAACCCAGGAAAATGATTGGCTGCTGGATGTCGCTGAGGGGAGGCGGGGTGGAGGTTATGAATATGTATGAACTATAACTGCTTGATATACTGCTGGAGAAAGAAAGGCAGATGATATAGAGAAAAAAATGGGGGTGGGGTGGAGGAAGATGTGAAGGAGAAAAGGGAGGAAGACGTGTGGGAAGGTGAATGAGGGAGGAGGGTGGTGGCGAGGTAAAGAGCAAATGATGGACGTTAAGGGATGAGGAGGGAGTGAGCTAGGAGAGATGAAGGGACTGGGTGGAGAGCAACGGTATCAGGAGGATTCTGAGGACACTAATGAGACGAATTAATCATACCACACACACACACACCTCCCCCCTCACTTCAACCCTAGAGAGAACTCTACTCAGCAGGAGTGTGTGTTTGCATGATACACACCAAGCAAAGGAGCACACACGTTTGTACAGCATTACGTGTGCGGACTCTGACAACACAATCCCCAAGCCTTCTCCAAACCGTAACCCAAACCTGACCCTAAAACCCAGACAAACATGTCCTCAACACTGACAACGCCCCACAGGTTTACACTGCTGTCCCTGTGAGGACCTTTACCCTAACGTGCACGTGATTCTAAGCCTGACCCAAGAAGGGGACTGGTCCACATGTCGTCACACGTGTGAAGCTCGAGCTGGTCCTCGCGCCGTGTAGGATGGGATTATTTACGTGACTGGATAAGTGCGAAAGGGGTCCCAGAAGACAACGCCATGCATTTATTACACGCAACAACACCAGGGGCGTGTTCTCACTGTGCTGACTCGGGCTAAAGCGTGGCTGGTGAGATGATGCTGCAGTGTGGCGAGTAGTGACGCTACAGGGGCAGTCAAGTCACCGGGTGGTGGGATTCAGAAGGAACAGACCATTCTGACACTGGAGCTAGAAAGTTACACTAGTAAAACAGTCAGGAAGCAACAACAGCAATCGTCATCGTGGAGCTAAAGTAGCATGTATGATAGAATATGTAAGGCTGCTATATTATTGGATGCTACTTCGTGCCTGACACTTCAGTTTCAGAAAGACTGTCTCTCCACAGACAGACACGCAGCCATCGTTACAATGCTACTTTTGAACTCACTTTGATTTCTTTTAGCTTTTTTTAAAGTGACTTTTTCAGGCACTAGTTCAAAAGGGGAAGACATTGTCATGCCTCATCCTGCAGTTTAATTTAGCAAATGAACAGTCACTACTTTAAGATTGATATTTAATATTTGATTTAAACATCACACATCTCAAAAGTAGTTCTCACTGAAGAAAGAGCAAGTGTTCTTTAGGTTCTTAAGTCAGGAATGGGAAGCAGGTTGTACGCCTGACTTTTATTTTTCAGATCATAAAATGATCTTATTTGTAATCGGCTACACCACTAATATTTGGTATGTGTCATTGCCCAATACTGCTGTTTAGCCTCTGTTGATTCCAAATATATGTAGAGTCTATTAGCTGGGCTACACCCAGATATTTGAATATATGGATATTTGTTGATGGTCTTTACCTTAAAACCCCATCCAGGGTTTAAAGGTGAACTTTTGCTGGCCATTAGTATTGCAATTCAAAAAAATCCTTAGCTTATCATCTTAAAATATTCACATGATATGAATAAAATAACAAGTGGGAGAACGTGACTTCTGAAACTGACATGACGGGAAGGCGTATCAGTCTCCTTTTCATAATTCTCCGTTCTAGGGTTTTACTGCAGTGTCATGGAGTCATAACCACTGGCTGAGCACAGACAGCATTTACTCAGCGGCTCATAGTTAATGTTCACGTTATGTGCTGATAACAGGAACTGCACCAGTTCAGGGTCACTCGCCCGTCTGCCCAAATTATTTCTCACACACTCTCCTGTGCTACTGAAAGCAGCGTTTTTGCGTGTGCCATTACCTCCTCTACATTAGAGGCAGTCTTGGCTGAGGTCTCCATAAATATGAGCCCGTGTTCTCTTGCAAACGCTTCACCTTCTTCTTTTTTCACCTCTCTCCTCGACTCCAGGTCACTTAAAGAAAACACACACACAAAAACAATGTAATGACATGTCTTCAGACAGGAAATAGGTGCTCTGAAAAAAACTACAAACATAATAAAGTGAACATGACCCATGTAACCTCAGGTGAACTGCAAACTACCAGAGATTTTGTGCAGTGGCAAACGTCTGTCTTTCAATTTGACAGCACCAGTGTGTACATGCAGTTAGTTCGGTAGGAACACCTTGCTAAAACTGTGTCACTCTAACGCAACATTCCTCCTCCGTGAAGGTGATGAGGTTCAGTTTGTGCTTTGTTTCAGAGAAGACTGGATTCAACTGTAGGACTTTTGTGGAGGCTCTACAGTATAAAGACCAGGCACAGGCATTCCAACTTTCTTGGACAAGTGTAAAACAAATTACATCACAATTCTGGTGAACTGCACTGGTAGCTGCCACGTCTTGTTGATGGTCTGAGATTATACAGCGCAGTGCAATCATGACGCCAATGGATCTTGCAGCAGAAAGGATCTTACCTCTTGTTGCCAATGAGCATGATTACCATATTGGAGTTCGAATGCTGACGAGCATCTTCTAACCAGGTTGTCAAGTGGTTGAAGGTGTCCCTTCTGTAGAAACACACAGATTTCATTCTAGTTTTAGTGTTCAGTGACTTCATGCTGCGAGTAATCAGCTGTACAGAGGTGAGAGACGAGGATGCCTGCAGACTGGCGATTAGGTTAGTTTTCCGTAACTGAAGAGATACTAGCCCGTTTGAGATCGTCCGAAAAAAGACGCATCATCACATGTGAAACTCTGCAGAAATATTGTCCCTCATTCTGTGCGTGATCACAGGAGGCAGAATTTGATATAAAGCCTGTGGGAAACACCTAATATAAAAAGGTTCAGATCACCCAACAAGAAAACCCACAAACCCCCCAGTCGATCGCTTTTAATCCTTCGGACAATCCGGCACACAGAGCACCAGCTCACGATATAGTCTGTGTAATGTTCGCAGTTTTTCCTAAACAGAAGTCAGGGTAAGGTCACAACCCCAGTGCATGTCTGGAAGAGGCTAACGATTTAGCCAGCCTGAAATTCACACTGTTACACTTACGTCCCTCTAAAATCAAAGATCTAGCCTGTGACAGGTGTTTCAGAGACCTTTGTTTTATTCATAATGCGGCTTAATCAATATCAGGTTTAGCAACATAACATACACAGCTGAAAGTGTGTTCGCTTACATGCTGAGTTGATTCTCAGCACAGAATCATGCAAGAAAGGACCCAAGTATTGTTATAAGAGACTGAACCGTAAGAAACTGAACGCAGTAAGGCCACAGAGTGTGTAGACGTCCACTTGACTGGCTGATACCTTGTGATGTCATAGACTAGCAGTGCACCTGCAGCTCCTCTGTAGTAAGACCTGGTGATGGACCGGAACGACTCCTGACCAGCCTGCAGAAACACATACATATATTATTACATAAAAATGAAAATGTGAATTATTGAAAAAGGACATGAACAACTGCTGGTCCTGCTGAAATCGGGCTCAACAGGCCTACAGCACATTGTCCCACGAGCCCTGGTTGGGCATGAATCCCGTCGAGCCTCTAGCGAGTCCAACTCCAGGTTTTCCGTCAGCTGAGGAGAGGAGCGGACAGAGCAGGGCCTGTAACTGGATACAATGGACAGATCTGTCTTTCTTTCTCTATGTGTCTGTCACACATCCTTTCTCTCTGCTCATGTGTCCAACCTCAGCTTCCTTATTTATGACCAACACAGAAAGTCACATCAGGTTTGGTGCTACGTGGATTAAAGCTGTAGCGTTATAAATAACAGTTTATCCAGGCCCAGGTGAGTGTCCGTTATTGTCTCATCTCAGCTGGACCAACTCGTGCTCGCATCACTCATCTTTTTATCCCTTCTCTGTGAATCCCTGGACCTCCCCTCTTTCCATCACTCCTTTCACCACGTAGCGTTCCTAGCACCCCCCCCCCCCCCCGCGTCTATTCACCCTCTGTCTCCGTCTGACGTACAGTAACAATGTGTCTGTGTTCTGTGCAGGCCACAGCAGAAAATAAGACCACGCTCTATCCTCGCAGCTGCAGCCGTGCCACTGCTCAAAGATCAGCTGAGAAGCGGGACAGTCAGAGAGTCAGTTAGACAGGCCGGCAGGAACACAGTCAGTCGTTGAATCATTCAGCAAGACAGAGGACCAGGCTGCTAGTTCTTAACCCAGGAATTCAGTGTGTTGGTCAATGGAACAGTCCGCCATTCAGGGGGCAGTCAACCAGCCAGTAATGCTATTAGTGAATAAATGATAAATAAGGGTGAAAGAGAGGGAACGCTGGGTCTGCCTGCCATCTGGTGTATGCTTACACACACACACACACACACACACACACACACACACACACACACACACACACACACACACACACACACACACACACACAGATCCAACTGGCTTCTGGAACCAGTTGGTGGTCTATCAAGCAAATTACAGTCCTTTGGCTGTGCTGGTCCTCATTTTAAACATTTAGCAGCATCCAATCATCTAATCTTTGATATTTAGGCAAGGTGACAAGGTGGAGGTGCCTCTCTAGCTGGTATATTAAAGTACTGAAAGACAGAGCTGACATCACTGCTTTGGACTTTGCTTTTCCTCTCAGCTTGCATTCTTATAGAGGTCTGGCTCCATCTGTTGGCCATCAAATTCACTGCATGTACGGGAAACCTCGCAAAGATGCACTTCCCCAGGACAAAGTCCAACATTACATCATCTTTCATGATCTTCCACTTGATATTAAGAACCAGTCAAAAAAAAAAAACTGTCAGGAGAGTTTTATCAATCACACAATAGCGTCAGTAAGACATCTGATGGATTTCACATGTGCTCTGACAATGAGACAGTCAGTGTCAGTAAGTCACAGTCAAGAGTTTGGTGAGAAATACTTTATGAAGCTTAAGTGGCCCTCTGCTATGCAGGATCAAAAGTAATGGAACAGCTGGATGCTGAGCTGCTCCATGGCCAGTTGTACACTATTCCCAATTTAGTTGGCTTCTAGGTTAGCAGAAACTATTTCTAAAATTGTGCGTTTTACTTCAAATCTAATTTGATATAGTGAACTCAAAAGAGCCAGTGAAGCAGGAGCTCAGGAACATAACAGTGAAATACCACAGTAAACAGGTGTGGTGGACGACAAGAGATTTTTCCTGGTGAGGAAAGCCTTCTTCACGACTGCTGGCCAGGTTAAGAACACCTTCGAAAGGTGCATCTGTGACAAGGTCAAAAATCAACTGAAGATTTCCAGAGAGCGAACACAGCGGGTTTATCACAAGACGAAAGCCAGGAGGCTCAGGTTCGGAAGAACTGCTCACGAGTCTCTAAGGCACGGTGGGGGAAGTTTTATTTGGTCAAACACTTAAAAAAAGGACAAACGGACTCTGCAAAACTTCAGACTTTAGGGCAGGGGTGTCGAGCTCCAGGCATCGAGGGCCGCAGGCCTGCTTGTTTTCCAACTACCCCTGCTTTAGGCCGAAGAACAGGAATTCTAGTTGTCAAGTCAATCACCTGGCTTGAGTCCACTAAAGCTCAATTCACTGGCAGAAGCCAGGATTGAAGGTAAAGCCCTCCTACAGTATCGGAGTATGTACAGCCCAGAAGAATCGCAGAATCTGGTGAGGTCTATTAACCAGCCAGTAACTGTCACTCACGCAATTAAACTGATCATTTGCATTACTGTTATGTTCAGCTTGACCAATTACCTTTAAAGCTGTAGAAATGACTAGAAATGCAGCTCCCACATAATTCATACATTATTTCTGACCAGATGCTTCAATTAAAGCTGACAGTATAGACTTTGTTTCAAATCTTGTTTGTAAACCCTGTGGTGGGGAGACGTCCAAGTGAAGACAGAGGATTCCCACAAGAAATTCAAAGGACAACAGGTCCAAGCTCTTTGAGTACGTCAAAAAAAAAAAAAATTAACAGGCAAAGAGTGAACGAAGCCAATAGATTCAGGTATTTATCTTTGCACTGCTACTTGTTGGACGTGGATAACAGAAATGATTATTTCTTTGTCACTACTCCCATTTGGGGGGAATTCCCTAACAAGATTAGAAATGTTTCCAAGGTGAGCACAAACATTATGAGCAAGCTTAAATGTTATATTCTTATTTTCCGCTTGATATCCAGAATCCCTTCCATTTATTAGTTTAACAGCACATTTATTACCATCAAGCTCAAATATTTATATTGAAATTCAATGTATATATTGACATCAGGCTCTTCAACATGTAAAGAATTTGACCTGTTTATTAACTTTTAATTCACTCACCTTCATTAAGTTTATGTTTCAAAAGCACTCAGTACTAGAGCTGATTATTTCGAGACTAATCAATTTTTTTCATCTTACATGCAAATTGTCTCATTTGAAACACAAAACAAAGACAATGAGGTATATAGACAAAAGTAATATTACCGTATCCCAGATCTGCAGTTTGATTTGTTTGCCATCTATAGTAATCATCCTTGCTCCGAACTCCACACCTTGGCACAAAGATACAGAAATGAACAGGCGTTAGTGAACTACAAGAAACATCCTGCTAATTTAACTTCTGTAATGTGTGTAATCAGCTGGTAAGAACTGACAACTGACCAGAAAATGCACTTTTTGACTCATATGTTGCATGTTTACAGTCAGTTTAGATGTATACATGAAAATGAGCAATTATAATAAATGGGTGATCAAGCGGGCACTTCAAAAGCAGAAATAAAACACATCGAGGCCTTTAACTCCTGAATGACGTGTTGACAGTGGTCTGTACACGCAGGTCTGGGTGACGGGGCAAATAAAGATCCACCATCACCATACAGTCAACGTGCTCTAACCTGGACGCGCCTGTTCTTCTGTACCACAGACCTCACGCCACTCCTCTGGGCGACATGCTGCTTCTTTCCAAAATCAGTAAGACATACTTTTAATGAACGATGTGGTCTAACATTGAGACAGTCCAATGTGCATGCACGACCTCTGCAGTGGAATTATGGGGATTCTATTAGAATCATGTCATTCAAGAAATGTGGCCTAGTCGAGTCGTGTGTGTGGTTGACGTCTTTAATGTTTTCTACACGGAAACTGAGGCCAACAACACAGACACACAAACTGAAAGCAAAGAGGACTTTCACTCTTGATTTTGGACATAACTATTATTTTGGAAAATTCATTAAATTAAGATATATAAAAGCCTGCTGTGAACTACACGGTAAAATGGTCACTTATGAACAATATCACTATCTGCAATAAAGCAAAACCAGAACTTCCAGCACAATTTCACCCACTGGGATGTGGAAGGTTCATGATGAGAGAAAGCAAATTTGAAAAGACTAAACTACAAGGCAAAGCTTGTTGGTCTAATGATAATAATAATAATAATAATAATAATAATAATAATAATAATAATAATAATAATAATAATTATTATTATTATTATTATTATTATTATTATTATTATTATTATCATCATCATCATTATATTATAATAATATATAATAATGACTGAATCTGCAAGAGTTGCTGGAAGCTGGAGGCTCCTGTGACTCTACATTTTACACGGGCAGGTTTTCAGTCTTACCGATGGTGAGATCGTGGACTGGCTGAAACCTCTTGTCTGTGAACTGTAGTAATAGACATGACTTTCCCACACCTGAAAAACAAACACACAGACAGTGACTTATGCATCCCGGTTGAAGCAGTTATTAGTCAGTCAATCATGGACATGGACACACACACACACACTAGCAGAGTGATGCTTGTTAAAAACATTCTTCCTGCAGGTGACATAAACCAAAATCTTTGGTCTATGCAAGTTAAGTTGCTCCTCAACACTTTAAGCTGAATTAAAACAAATATATGCCAGATTTTGAAAGTTCTACAGATGACCTTTGTCTGCACATAGCATGTCTATGAGCGTTGTTATCGTTCTTGAGGTTTATGGAACTCTGGCAGTCCGAAACATCCAGAGCTGAAGTCATATGTGGAGCGCTGCTAATAAGGAGCAGATTCAGCCGTGGCCTTTGGAAAAACCACAGCGACATGAGCCACACACAGACGCCAGCTGGTCAGTTATCTTCTCACTGACAGTTCGCTTGACAGAGCGGACAGAGCTGACTCAACCTACGCTCCCTGCTGAGCTTCTTGATGACTCCAATATTCCCATATTTAACTTGCAAAAGACAACAATTATTTACTTCTTTGTGAGTTTTGTCACCTGGAAAGAGTTTTGTGGGTTCTGTGATGTGTGGCAATTTAGAGACTGAAAATGGAATCCATGTATTATATTGATGCCGGTGTGTCTGAATTTCGGTTCTCAGCATATGTGTGACCTTTGAAACTGTATGTGTTGTAGAAAGACAGACTCCAGAATATAAATGTGAACCTATCCTTGAATAAACAGTGGCTGCAGAAATAAAACAAGTGACGAAGCAAAACCTAAAGAAAGTAAATCATCTTCACCTGATTCACTTCAAGTGCTTCAACTGTACAGTTTTAAAGACCAAGAGTGTAAAGAATTTGTAAAACACAACAGAGTTATTGAAAGACTGGGACCTGGATTCATAATCATTAGAGGTCTGAGGTTAGGGAGCGCATTTTTATACGTGTATATGTGTGAGTACGCAGACAACTATTCACACTCAACATGCATGTCTTTGGACTGTGGCGGGAAACCGGAGGAAAGCCACGCAGAAAGGCTGGACTCGAACCGGGAACCTTTAACTGTGAGACTACCCTCTCCAACACAGCGCTGCCGAGACTCACTACATGACTAACCCACATTCCGCTTCCTTCCACTGTAAGCAGGCTACAAAGCACATGCCAACAATGACAGCTTCCACGACAACGTTAAATGGGAGGAATTAACGGCATGTATCTTAGCAACCCATTTAAAGTGTTGCTTTACAAACATCTAATAACCCCGGTGGAAGCTGTACACTCGCACCAGGCAAACAGCAGAAGGAAAGGCTGCACACGTGCTTAAGTACAAAACTAGAAGATTAATGTGACTGCTGATGATTCAGCAGGGGCCTGGGTTTTTCAGGTCTAGAAGGCAGGCTTTAGCTGTTACCACAGCAACAAGTCCTCAAGCCCCTAAAAGGCATTCAGTGTCTTAGAATTCACCAACTCACAGAGTCACGTTGAGGAGTAACGGGTGGACCAATGGAATGACCAACACCGCTACTTGAAATGTGGAGCAGGTCGCTGCTACGCTGCTGCGCTGCAGTAACCGGAGGCCCAGCAAGGTCAGCAGATTGCACTGCAGTCCCTGCTGAGGAACGTGACAGAAAGTCTGTCCAGTTCAAAGTCCCAACACAACAAGTGCCGCTGGGAGTTGCTGCCTTAAAGCTGATAACTCATCTGCAGCTCATGGACCAAAGCTGCCGAATGACCGTTGTCCCTCAGGACCTGTGGTACCTGAACTCCCAGTCTTAAAGTACATCTCTGAAGGGCTTCCGAAAATTTCGGTTTGTGTTGTGTAATTATTACAGTGTCGTCAGTTCTGAGCTACATAGACAAGGAGAAATGTGCGCATGTTACTACATTTGTTTGCATACCAACTGATCTTTATAATTATAATTATAATTAACTCTTTGGTCAGTTTCTAAACTAATCCTACCATCAGACCATCAAGACATGCCGACACTAAAACCCACAATATTTACTGCGCTCACGAGGTGACATCTTCCAGTCTGCAACCTGGAGCAGCTCTTTTGTCAGAGATGTTCAACTCTATTTTAATATACTGATACAATTGTGGGTTTTCATAGGTATGAGACTATAGGAGGAATGTTAAAAATATGATTCAGAACATGATGCAAATTATCCTTTAATACCATTAATGAGGTAGGAAACATGTTTGATCTCTTAGACAAATACAATTTTATGATGTGTACCACAGAAGATAAGCACTGTTCGCAAGAAAACTACACAACAACTTTCTATTGACTTTAGGATTAAATTATACATAAATCCCGTCATTTGTTAGCATTCTAAACAATGAATAATTTACTCTCTGTGCACAGTGAAAACCATTTTTGCTGCTCTGCGTTCTATGAAAAGCTGATTTAAAGCAAACATATTCCATCACAGGACTTTAGACCCAAAGTGACATTTGTAAACCTGTTTTTCCACTGTTCTCATGTCAATGAGGTAACAGTTGCTTGCATATCAAGAGGTTGAAAGTTTTCCAGTTATAAAAATTTTGACATGACAAAAGCCTGACACACTTCTAACTTGTGCAAAACAGTTTGACACGACTTTCACCATACCACCACTGGATTATAGGCTGGGGGGGTTCATGGTGTGAAACTCGCTCATTTCATTTTCTCATGCAGTTTTTATGTCAAATATTCTGTTTCATAAAGGTGTTGTCAAATCGTTTTCCATAGTTGCACTTACTGTTGCAGTTCAGTACAGAACTAAAAAAACTAAAGGAATGTCTTCTCCTAGTTACCAGTAAGCCGGGCAACAGGCAGGGTTTCCCAGAGCAGAATTTATTTTGGGAGCTTTAAAGCACATACAGAGATGATCATTTCCTGTTAAGTACTTCTGCGAAAGAGATCTATGGACAATTTGGTTGCCGACCACACCAGTACCAGTGTGGTACTGGTCGGAGTTACTTGCTGTGGCTTCAGGCTTCAGGCCAGCGCTGCTGCTGCTCTTCACCAAATGCCTGAAAGCTTTCGTGACGATACAGAGACAACTGAGCATTGGGCAGGACGTGACACCTGTGACAAATGTACTGTATGGTCGGTGGGCTTGGGGTGATTGGCAGGATAAAGATATCTGAAACTTCGTCACTGGCAGGTGGCCTGGTGGCCTTGATGAGGTAGGAGTGGTTGAAAAATAAGACTCTGCTCCTGGTTACATTTTGCAGAAGCTACATGCCACGTCGGATGGGAATTGTCTTTGGAAATTGCTGTAGTTTAAATGGAACCTCAAAGTAAATTGCTAATGTGATTGAATTCCTCTGACTGAATACAGAAATACTACCATAACGAAAGGCCAGAAAGGTTTGGTGGACATGGAAGTAAACTTCAAATACTGCTGGAAACCAAATAAGATGCAGAATGATTACAGTATGCTCTGATTTCTATATAAGAACATGAATAATGGCTAGATTGTTGCCTTTTGATCAGTAACCAACATGAGGTTAGAAGAACTAATCTGAAGTGGCAACTAGTATCAATAGTGATGAAAATGTAATCTGAGGGGTGGGAGGAATATCCCATCTGTAACTGCCAACGAGGTGCTGATGACAGAGTTGATTGGCTAATTACAGTTGTTGGCAACACAGAGAGTGTGAGTTCACTGAGAAAATAAGCAAATCAGTACCTGGCAACCAGGTGACAGTAGTACAACCAGCATGCGGTCGCTTTAACAGTACTGATAACAGTGCAACACAATACGTAACCTGGCGCCACTATAGCAGAAAGAGCAAGAGGCAAATGAAATGTGATTTGATTTGCATTTAAATTTGTACTCTTATTGCTTCTGGCAATCTATAGTAGCTCAAATCAGATCTCACTGGAGTAACTGCCAACCATGGTGGCGGCAATGTAAAAGCAACGGTTGCCAGAACAAGGGAACTGAGTGGCGATATAAGTGGGAACCGGAATGTGATGGCAACTTAAATGAATAATGTTATAATAATGTTGACACTAACTAAATGTGTTCATATAGAAGAACATATTTACAAAAATAATTATTGGAGATCGAGTAAATGATGAGTTTAAATGTCCCATAACATTTTAAGAAATACGGATCAGGCCTAACTGAATGTGGCTTTGACTTGGAAACGGTCAATCTTTTTGACACTGCGCCCTTCTGCTCTTGACTGAGCATCCCGGCAAGGTTTAGTCCATCCGACACTGTAAGATCCACAGTCTGTGCTCCAAGAGACGAAGAAACAGTTAGGACAGTGGACATAGACACATTGTTTATACCGTAGCCTGTTCTCATGCACTGAGCCAATCAGAGTGGTGTATCCCATGGCAATGACGTCTATTTTACACGCTGAATCGGCTAAAAAGCCACCTACAGTAGTCAAACTAGTGCCAGCGGTGTGGGACACACTGTAAAAACTTATATGGCAGATGCTTGCCAATAGCGCGAAAGAAGAAAGAAAGAAAGAAGACCTGAAATAGACCCACTGGCCACGTTATTAAGTGAGTGTTTTCACATGGGGGAAAGTCAATGTATTCAGGATTGTAGACATGGCCAATACGATCTGCTGAAGTTCAAACTGAGCATCAGAACGAGAAAGAAAGGTAACTTGGTTGTTGATGCCAGAATATGTAATGTCAGTCACATGACAGAAACTCTGTATAACTAGGCAGATGAACTACTGTTGTTAAAAAGAGGATCTCTGAATCCACAAAACATCGAACATTAAAGGCTACAGTTAATTGAATTTCCAAAAGTAGAATGGGAGGTAGAGCCCTTAGCTATCAAGCTCCTCTCCTGTGGAACCAGCTCCCAGTCCAGATTCGGGAAGCAGACACCCTCTCTACTTTTAAGACTAGGCTCAAAACCTTCCTCTTTGATAAAGCTTATAGTTGGTTCTAGTCATGCTGCTATAGGCTTAGACTGCTGGGGGACTCTGCACTGAGCCACTTTCCTCTTCTCTTCATTCTCTCCTCTCACCCAACATCTATAATGTCACCACTGTAGGACATTAACGCTGTGTCTTCTTTGTCCTGTAGTCGTCTTTCTCCCTCTCTTTCCCCCTCTCTCTGTCCCTGTCTTCAGGTGTCCCCGGATTTGGCGCTGTGTGTCCTCCAGTGTGCAGCTACTGGTCCTACTAACCTGCTCAATGTTTTGTTGCCGCTTTTGTTGCTCTGTTCTTTTCTCTTTCCACTTTCCACTCAGCCCAACCGGTCAAGGCAGATGGCTGCCCACTCTGAGCCTGGTTCTGCTGGAGGTTTCTTCCGTTAAAGGGAGTTTTTCCTCTCCACTGTTGCCTATGTCTTGCTCAAGGGGGATTTGTTGGGTTTTCTCTAAATGTTTGTATAGTCTTGACTTTATTATGTAAAGTGCCCTGAGATGACCTTGTTGTAAATTGCCGCTATCTAAATAAAGTTGAATTAAATTGAATTGACGAGAGCTCACCAAATTTGGACAGTAAAAGAATGGACAAACATTGCCTGGTCTGATGAGTTCAATTTCTGCTAGAGATATTCAAATGACTTCTAATAGCTTCTCCCAGCAGAACACATGCCATGTCAAAAGCTGAAATAATTTCAATCAATTTTTTTTGGAAAGCGTTCACTGCACTCAAGTAGCCTCCAAAGTCACCAGATCTCAATGCAATCCACCGCATCCCAAAGACGCGGGGATGCAGTGGAAGGAAAGACTTACATCATGGATGTGCACCTGACAAATCTGCAACAATGTCTAATGCTATCATGTCAATATGGACCAAAATCTGAAAGGAATGTTTCCAGCACCTTGTTAAATCTATGCCGTGAAGAATTAAGAATCAAGTCCTGAGGGCAAGAAGGTAATTAATCTCATACTAGCACGGTGTACCTAATAAAGTGGCCTGTGTTTAGTTAGTCGTAATGCGCTGTGTCAACATTTTATGAATTAAACTTCATCAAATTAAAGCATTAGTGCAGCTTTGCACAAAACCTGATGGACTGCTGGCTCAGGTTGATATTGCTCTGAGTAAACATTTAGACAGACGCCATTAAATAGGAATGATTCAAAACAGCATGCGATATGCGTGGTGGGCAAACTCAAAAGGCTTTTTGCTTAACATGCCAGCCTATTTTCACCTTTGTAATTCTGTTCTATAAAAGCCTAATTTTAACCAGCATAACTGGTGTTGACTGAAATCACATGATCAAGTATTAGCAAACGTCCTTTAACCGCAGAGTCTTCTGAAGTGTTTAGCTTTGACTCTGGTGCTTTCCAAAGCTGTAGCGGTAGCTAACCTCACGGCCTAATTATTGCCCTGTAAAACTGGAGGCTCCCTTCTCAAGAAACGTGAGTTTTTTCTTTGTTCAGACAACAACTAGTTGATGCTCACGCAGAGGAACTGGAAATCTCAGCTGGAATATAACTACAAACTTTTGTTAATGGAGCATAAAACATTTCTTCAATGGTGTAATGTAATACACAAAGAACACAACCAAACACTATGGGATTACATGAGTAATATAGAAAAACTGCCTTCTCCACACAAGAAAGTAAACATGCCGAGTTTTAAAACTACATTAGTGGCTATAATTTTTACTGAGATATGAAGTATCTACATGTATTAGATAAGAATCCAACAAAACAACAACCACAACAAAAACCAATGAGGGACAAGTGTGACATTGGCAAAATAAAGATGGTCAGCGTTCAGGGAAATCTGACGGGATGCCAAACCCTAACAACTGAAAGTTACGGGCAGGGAAAACCGACATTTGATGAGATTGATTATCAAATCAAGTCAAGGGTGTGACGACTCCCTGAATGCCCCCAGAAAACCCAGGACCTCACACACAGCCATTAAACGCTGGCAGACTGTCCCCGTTGTATGAATACATGGGATCCAGCCACGCTCGAAAATAAACCTGTTGCACAATAACTCTGTGGTAAACATGAAACGAGGATCACCAAAAATACGGTTTCTTTTCCTGATTATACAGTCTGAGCCTGTAAAATGCCTGTAAACACACTTATTCTTTTGAATTGACATGATGATGACATGATCCTAACACCTTTGTGTTTCTCTTACACCTGCGCTACGTCATTTTCATCCAGCAGCATTGCAAATCGACCTGCTGCCTCGCTGCAAGCTAACGCTTCTGCTCAGGCCAGCTGGCAACACGAAATGCTGCCTCACATGTTTCCTACAGAAAGCTGCTCAGATATTACTGCTCCTACGCCATTTCAGGGAATATTAAAGCCTGACGATTTAGCTTGAGCTTCTGGCCTTGTTTGACAAGACGCTTAGCTAATACAGACGGCGCCGTATCGTCGTGTGCATCCACCACAGACACGACAAACACACGCTGCAACAATCCGTCGCACGTATGAAGATGTCGTGGCTCTCTGATTAGCGGCGCTTTATCTGCTTCATATCTGCAACAGAAATCACTGGCTAGGCGGCTAGCTGGACTCGCTAGCTGTGACACCCCCACCCTCGACGCTAGCGGACAAAAGGCCCAGCATACATGAGCTGCTGTCAACTCCTACGCCAAACTAGAACAGGACGACGCCGTGTTACAGGGGCCGTGTATAATTGTCTGCCTGTGTCAAGGTGTTTGAAGCATTATCCAGATTTATTGCTGGGGGACAATTGGAGCTGTCATCCCACCTCTTGCGTCTCTGCTTTTACCACGTCATTGGAGCATCCAACACTGCGGAAATGCACCGCTAGCTAACGGCTAAGCGCTAGCGGAGTGCTAACTGGCGGTCCGGCGGCAGCTCACCCGTGTCTCCGATGATGATATATTTGAAGAGGTACGCGTACGCCATGGCCCCTGGTTCGTACAGTCAGCTGTGTCGACCGCTACGCCTTCGTTAAACCAGCCGTTAACCGTGTGGAAAAGGAACCTTGCAGCCTGTTTTTCTCTGTCGGTGCTCAGGAAGGAACAATAAACAGCCTGAGCCTCCGCTCTACGTCACAGGTTCCGCCCTCATGGCCCGCCCTCGCCACGCTACAGTATGAGGCGTTCGGGGGCCACTCGGACACCTGAGCACTCCTCATCCGTAGGCCGACAAATGTCAGAGTAGCTCCCTGCAGTTATTAGCCTTTCCATCACGAAATTCGCTTTACTTTGAAATCAGCACCCAGGCAACAATGAACTAAAGGGTCACGTTCATTGCAGGTTCATTACCAAAGAAGTAAAAGAATACTAAACTAAAAGCAGGCTCTGCTGCCGGCATCATGGTCCGATCTCCTCCGGGCTGTGCGGTTCCATGAAGCCAGCGCAGACACAGGTAGGACGTGACGTGCGGTCCCAGCAGCAGAGGGTGTGTTGGGAAAGGATTTCCCCACAATCGATCCCCTCACAAGAGTTGATGTATCCGCAATAAGTAATCGGTAAACCGACGGTGGATTTGAGATGTAGTTGCTAATTGTTTCCTGTAGGGAGAAGCAAAGTCCCGAAGGTTTCAAGTGTGTGTGTGTGTGTGCGCGTGTGTGTGGTGGGAGAACTCCCACATCTAGAGCTTTGGGATAACAAATGCATCTACACTTGCAGCATGTGGGTCTCCTACAATATAAAGTTTAAAATGTATTTAATTGATCAACTACGTCTAATAATGTCTAAATCCAGCTGCAGATAATATCAGCACCCTGATGTTTGCACAGAGCTCTGGCCACAGAGAGCTTCCTGCTTGGCTGAAGACCCCGAGCCTTGCAAAGAATCTACAATTATTACAAAAGAAGGAACAAGAGATTTTTTTTGGCCATGGGAGCAGCAATACGCTGCTGTACAGCACAGGCCTCCAGGTATGAAGAAGCTGCTTGAATAAGCAGCTAAAAATTTCCAACCACAAAGAAAGATGTCCAGTTGACATGACTCAGCCTTAGGATGACTTCAGGTATGGATTTTTAAAATTCAACCACAAACGCTGACAGTCCGTCAAAATACTCAAAGATCTGTTTTACTTTAGAGACTTTGTGTAGAACAAAAACAGCAAAGCTCTTAAAGATTGACTGGATTTGAATCATTTTATGTGCTGGCAGGTGGTTAATTAGTAGTAATACACCATTTTTAGATGATTATTTGTATCTGCAAAATAACTAGGGATCAAAGCTGTCAAACAGTTATATTGCAGTAAAAGGTAAAACATGTCTCTCTGTATTGTAGTTGTACTAAAATATTCCAGTAAAGTTTGTAACATTAATTATAGCATCAATAATATGATACTAATCAAGTGATCACTTGAGAGCTGACATGTAAAATAACTTTTTACTGCGGATGCCCATCACATTTCAATTGGTACATTTGATAAAGTCTGATAAATACTAGTTCTGCTCTCCATCGGGCTTCAACATGTCACAGAGTTGGTTCACAGGCAGAGAAACTACAGTCCATGTTCTGCTTTTAGAGCCAGGGTGGAGACTGGGAGCTCTCCTGCATTTAGATTGCTCAGAGGACACTTTCCTGATATGGAATGTAGGGCAATTAATATCAGCAGCCTGGAGGATATGGATTAACAAAGAAAGCTTTGGAAAAAGTAAGAACAATTGACGGCAGATTCCCTTTGCACAACTAACCTCAATAACCCGACATGTTGTCGATTCAACCCAGTGGAAAACAACCTGTGAGGCTAAAACGTGAGTGTGGCCAAGTTTAATCAGCACTCTCTGAGAGTTCCTCTGTCCATCTTGAAGCCATCGAGGCTGAAGAGCAGTGTGGCCCTTCACACTCTTTATCCAGCTGTTTTCTGCCTGTTTTCTCAACCACTGCTGACTCCTTGACCCAAGGGTGGGTCTGCGGCCTTGAAACGCCACCGTGACCTTCCTGCCAGCATTCCAACACACATTTAACCAGAACAGCCAGCACACACTCGCAGCAGCAGTAGGTTTACAGGGAAAAACAGCCGTGTCAAACCACATCTAAGACACACTATGAATGTAATAGGAAGAGGAAGAACTGAAGCTGATACTTGGTTTGTTTTCAGTCACGTGAGAGGGAGAAGAGAGGGACGAGGAGTGAACAAGAAATGCTGGTCTCTCAGTATTTGGGAGACAGCCAAGGTGAGCATGCACACCTGCAGCCTGCAGAGAGAGACAGAAAGGAAGACAGAGAGCAAGGGGAGCGAGGAGGGGAGGGAGAGAGAGGTAACAGAGCAAAGAGAGAGAGAGAGGAAAGAGAGGAGGAGCGACAGAGAGTAAAGAGAAGCAGCGAGAGGCAGAGAGCTCCCACACATCAGTGAGCAGCCTTCGGAGGAAAGAGCAAGAGAGGCAGGAGATGAACACAGAAAACAAAGAGGGAGAGAGAGAGAAGAAGGGAGAGTAAAGGCGCAAAGTAGAAAGTTGTTTCCTGGCAGGAAAACGACTTAGCGACTTCAGTCAGTGTCCAGTGCGACTGGGTTTCTCCTGGGGGGACAGACGGACGAGTTTTCTACCCACAGCCAACCTCTGCCAAGCACCATGGCTGACAATGTGAATGAGGAGTCGGATTATAACCCGGGGAAAGATGAGCTGGACTGGGGCTATGAGGAAGGTAGGCTGGACTTCATCAGCCACGTGTGGTTTTGTGTTAGTTCAGTGCTGAAAAAAGGAAATAATTAGCAGTTACTCTTCTACTTTGCAGATTAGTGTAAGACATAAATCGTTTGCATTCATGATTTCTACAGTGCAACGATTTAAACAGTAAAAACAGCGTCCCCTGGTCAAACTAAATTGAAAGTGATCAACGCAGCGCAAAGAGGTGGATTTGATGGAGTCCCTCAGTGTTATGTGGACAGCATCAGAATAATACTACATCAACAAGGGCGGATGTGGAATTGAAGGCAGGAGCAGCAGAAGCACGATTATACTGACCGACAGAAGCATGGCACACACTCCACTCTGCTCTGTGAGGTCATTTCACGTTTTTCTCTCTTGCATCTTCAAATGTGTCTCCGGAGTTTTATAATCCATACAAAAAGCCCTAGGTTTATGTTTAAGTCTCTTCATGCGACGATTAGTAGACCTGCGCTGCACGCGGTGAGGTTAGAGAAGCCTCCCCTGACACAGATTCAGCCGCTCTGGCAGTAGTGCAGAGATATTCACCTCAATTCAACTTTATTCATATGTCTCCAATTTACAACGCCATCATCTCAAGGCACTTTACAGAATAAAGTCGAGACTGTACAGACATTTAGAGAAAACCCAACGAATCCCCCTCGAGCAGCCAGAGCCAACAGTTTCTGAGTCAGCTCGGTTGCTACTTATTTTAAGGTCCTAGTTTCAACATTAGCACCTCGTTGCTTCGCTGTGCCCTTCCACCACCACCGGTAACTACCTCATCTGACTTCCTTCTTTGCTGCTGTTATAGTTGGACCTGCCTTCACAGGACTGACTAATGTGGGTGGGTGCCTCTAGTCTGCCCACTGGGACTTGGAAGTGAACTGTCCACCTTGTGTGCTCTTTTAGGAGTATCAATCCTACAGTAAAGGGAAGCAACCCCAAGGTTATTTTTCTGGACATGGCAAGAGAAAGGAACAGCTCCATACACCTGATATTTCCTTTCTAGTAGGAAACATCTAGATTTTGGAGCCTTGACATGCATATGAGTAAAACACACTGTGGTTATGGGTTGGTGTGTGATTATCTCACTCTGTTTTTCTCTTACTGCTGCCTGTGCTGAGCACTGAGGGATGTACTGTGATACTGACCTGTCAAACCCTCACTGTAAGTATACCAGCTGATGAGTAACAGTGTAAATAGAAATTAGATACCAGTGCAAACGTGGACAGATTAGTGAAAAGGCCTTCTGGGGACAGGCCCAGGGCCTCCCGCATCAGGGAGGAGTTACTCTTTGAACAGAGTAAAGACACACACACACCAAGACATCGAAACATAACTCCCTAAAACCAAATAATGATCAGAAGTGATCAGTTAAAAGCCGAGACGATTCACAGAATTACCGAATGGAGACAAAGTTAAAAACAGTGACCAAAAAGTGTGTGTATTTGTGGGTCAGTGTCTGAGACTACGCAGAGGAAAACGCTTCAATGACACGATACATAAATAGAATCCTAGTATTCTAGTATTTGATACGGTCTATATGAGAATGAGCTTTAATCGACGGTGATCATTACAATGTTACAAATGTGGATGGGATTTTTGAACGAGGTCTTCTTCTAGGTTTCTTCTAGGACTAAACATCAAAGTTCATGACAGCAAACAAACCAGCCAAAGCTCTTTGCTTTCTTCGCTGCGGTCCAACATGGTCTCACATCGAAATATATGACAGCTACTCGTAATATGGCTGCCCGTTCTTGTGACCGTGGTTTAGTTGATCGTTATTATGAACATTTAGCCAGAGGACTGTGGGAAGACACCTCAGCCTTTTTATTGCCATGGCTGGACCACAAACTAGGTTCCAGCTGATAAAATGACCGTCTTTGTAACACTGAATATGAAACTTTCTGGGACTGTTTTGTTTTATCATTGTGTTAGTGTTGGGAGAGACAGAATATTCTCAATCGATGTTCATATTTGCATATTTATGTTTCAAGGCTAATGAGAATTTTCTTTGGACAGTTAATGTTATTGAGAAATGTGCACCATTGTTTGCCAATCTGTGGTTACCTGTGCAGTGAGATTCTGTGATGACCTCCGATTTCTGAAAGTGTTTTCATCATCAGTTCTAGAAAAAAAACCGCTACCATGGCCTGGTGAAGTTTTTAAAGTCCCCTGTGTCTCACGCGTCCCCTTCCTCAGTGGGCTTCCACATGAGCAGCCAGTCTTCATTGTTTAGCGTGTGCTTCGCAGTTGGAAACGTTCACCTTGGTTTCTGAGAAATCTGTAGTTTTCCCTGGGTGCTGACAGCAGAAGGCAGCAGCATCAGCTGTGTGCGCGCTGGGTCCCTGCCCGTCTACAATCCATCTCAACTGCTGCTGATCTCTGAAATACTGTTTTAGTCAATGTGTGACTGTAGAAATGCAAACGTGCTCCTCTGTAGTTGGGTTTGTCCATAAGTGGCTGCGAATATTTCAAGAGAAATCATCAGGTTTCTTTAAGATCCAAAAAACTTACAATGGTAAACATGAACATCTCTAATAGAATTATTCCGCTGTGACAAATATAATGAAACTATTAAAATACTTTTTTTTTCTCTCATCTCCAGCATCTACGCTAATTATAGTGAAATGAATTTTCTAGGATTCAGAGATGAAGGGAAAATCTCAGCAAATGGACAATAATAAAAACTGCCCCCTCTCCTTGTTTACACGTCATTTTGAATATTTTTTTGTGTAATTTGCTGATGAGCGCTTCGGATTTAATAGACTAATTGGTATTTCAGTGGTTTAAATCTAGGATTTAAGTTCCTGCTGAGGGATGGTAGTTTTAGCAACATTTATTTCATATGTGCTCACTGACAGTTGCATTTGCTTGACGATTTCTTTAAGCCTAATGAAAACTAAGCAGTAAATGAATAAAACGAGATGACTGCTGACCTCCAAAATTTTTAAATAACACACAATTATTGAGTACAGCTGCTCAGACATGCACTTGCGTGCTTAATTGCTAATACAATAATCCGAATTGGCTGCTCGCCACACATAGACACATTTTCATAGACATGACAGAGAACACATCAGCATCACAGCAGAAAACAAAGTGGACGTTGTCGTCTTGGACAACGATGCCCCAGCTGATCTACACCTGGTTTCATCACCATGCACTTTTCTCTCCTGAACGTCATCCTCGCTCCCTGTTCTATCTTTATGTTTTCCTTCTTTTAAACGGTTGTGTGTGTGTGTGTGTGTCTATAGTGTTCCTGAGTTCAGCAGTGTGATGGTCTGGAGTAAAAGCGGTCTCAGAGCTCGCTGGATCTGGTTCTGGTGCTTCGGATGGACACACTGTAAACAGTCGGTGTTTTGGGCTCTTGTGTTGTTGTAGTGTGATGATTTTTCCGGGTTTTCCTCATGAATCAGACGTTTCTGCAGTCGTCTGTAATAACAGAAATGGTGGAAAACCTGTACAAATTAAATGGTATACATTACTTTTCATTAGCTGCAAAACATAAAAATTTCTTTTTTATATACACCAATAAACATAAATAGGAAATTGTGTTCAATAAATTCCAATTCATTTTCCTCAAAAATAGTAGCGTTAAGGTGTTCAGTCCAACTGTAGCTGTCCAAGACGGCAGAACAGTGCATTCGCCATTTTCTTCAGTTTTCACGGCCAGAAACTACAGTCAGGAGTTGTTGGTGGAGGTCAGTCGAAAAGAAAAGACACAATTTTACAGCTCAGTGAATCGATTGGGCTTTTTGACATTAGCTATTCTCTGAAACGTGGCTAGACCTATGAAAGCAGTCATTTAAACTTTAAATTCACGGTTACCAGTCAGTTCACGTTCCAAACCTCATCTATGGTCATGGTGTAGTGGCCGAAAGAATGAGACCACAAATACAAGTAGCCCCAGTCACTTCCTTTCTACTGGATGTTCAAATTCAGCCTTAACGAGAAGACACAGGATTCGGACATGTGGCTGCAGCCGAAGACAAATGCTTGGACAAACCTAAGCTGCAGCCACAATCGCCCAACTGTGGGTACATGGAGAAATAGAGTGTGTGCGTTTTCACTAAAAGCTAAAAGAGATTAAAGTTGAAATATGTGTGCTGCGTTAAGCTGCTGCTCTGATCAACGACAGCTGTGGCAGGTTTTATCGATAAATTTAGCAATGCCCAACAAAGGTCATTTTTCTCAGGCCTACAAGCCCCACACACACAAACAGGCTTTGCATGTGTAGCTCTCGCTGCCTTTTGTAAGTCGTTGTCAAGGATTTAGTTGCTGCAGAAAGAGGGAATGCGACGGGTCGTCTCAGCTGTGGACTCAGGTCTCTGCTGTTGCAGCACTGACCGGTTTTTTGGAGGATGTGGGTCTATGGCTCTTTGCCCAACACTTCCTCACAGTGTGCGTTTGTTCCCTCCTTTTGAAACATGCAATAAACTCCACACATCTTACGGCGATGTCGTGCTGAATGTGCTGAGGGGCAAACTAAACACCCTGTGCACCACAGTATCACTTTCCCTGCACTTTCACAAGACCTTCGCTTTGTGCCACTTTAAAATAACGCCTCTTTTAGCAGGACACAGTTTCCGCTCTGTCTTTCAGATTTTTGGTCCCAGTTAGACTCACAGACCAACTGCTTCTGTTGTCAACAGAAAACGCTTTCCTTCCTTTTCTCTCTCTCCTCAGTCACTTATCAGTAGGTGAAATCCTGTTCACTGGGAATGAGTGGAGGAGTAGAGGGAGGGAAAGGCCATTAATGCACAGAGTTCACAGAGAGACGAATGATTTCTGCTTTAGCCACAAACGTTTTCATATTTCCCAGCCATAAACATCACGACCAAATACCTGAACCTAATCTAATTAACCCTAAACCGAGTGCTAACCCTTAAACTGCCTTTCAGACACAGCGAACTGTCTTTGTCTGTCCCAACCTGGTGATAAAACAAAAACACCCACACTATATTTCACCGCAGTATTTCATCATTGTGAAATTGCTTTTATCCAATGTGAAGCCTGTCTCACAGGATCCTAAATACATATTAATCCTGGCTGAAGTTTTGATCAGTTATACTGTGTATATGGTGTATATGGCAGTATATTGCCATGTCCCACCGTGCTGTGTAATGTGGATTTTTCAAATGTACTTTAAGAAAACTTTAGAACAAAGAACACACCACTAGGGTTTCAGATACTGAAGGCCAGCGCTGCAGAGCCGTCTCACTGAACGTGTCTGTTGATTTAGTGCAGACATGCAACCTGAGACAGGGAACTCACCTGTGGCTCTGGGGGCCACGCACGCAATCACTTCACACAGTCACTTCATTCAGCACGTCTTTGAGAAAAAAATCAAACCTGTTCAAGAAACGGAGGCTCTCCTTGGTAAGCGTTCTACCTGTAGTCGAGCTGTAATTCCTGCCGTCTACAAACTTCTCATTCAGTCATTCACCGTCCTCTTATGTTGAGCATTGACCTTTAACCCCTAAACATCCAGGGTTTATAGGCAACTGTAAATAATACAACCCTGAATTACGGTTGATTAAATGTGGCTTTTTTTTCACTGCTGATTGGAACATGTCAGCGTGTAACATGGAAAGTAGATCATCAACCTGAATCATCGGTGATGCAGCCAGTCGAGTTAAAAGAACACTCCATACAAATCATCTGAGTTAGCGGATCGTTCGCCGCCTGCAAGCTAAGCCGACAAGTTGACTACAGCAAAGCTGGATGCATCCGTCATTCAACTGTCTCTGCCCCCAGTTACGGATACACCAGGACTCCCAGCCCAGAATAATAATAATCTCATGTTTTGCACAAAATGTAATGTTCGTTCGTATTATTTCGTCACCAGCTGTGTCAGACCTTTCAGTGCCACTGTAAACCAATTTCTCCTTGGTTATGTTGCCAGTGCCGGATTTGCTCTTACCCTGGTTCTTGTGGTCACGGACAGGTGTAGAGTGGGGGCTCCACTTTCCAGCAGCCAATGGCGAGTATCAGTCTCCCATTAACTTGAACTCCAGAGAAGCTCAGTATGACCCGTCCCTCCTGGACGTCGGCTTGTCTCCGAACTACGTCGTGTGTCGGGACTGTGAGATCGTCAACGACGGACACACCGTTCGCATCATTCTCAAGTCCAAGTCAGGTGACTCTCGTGTCAGCACGTTATTCATTTATGAAACAAGTGCCGGAAAAGCAGGATTTTCTTTGTGTGTGTGGTGAATGATGTCGGCATTTTAATGTGTGAAGCCAAAAATACATCTAACTCAGTCTACTGTAAACGTGTCCCGCTCTCACTTTCAGTATGACTCGGATTTCTCTGATGTGTCCTCTACTTCCTGTGTGTGCTTGCACCTCACTGCCCTGTTTCCTGTGCTGTTTCAAGTGGTTACTGGAGGTCCGTTGCCCAGCGATCACGAGTATGAGCTTCATGAAGTTCGATTCCACTGGGGCAAAGAGAACCAGAGGGGATCCGAGCACACTGTCAACTTCAAGGCTTTTCCTATGGAGGTAGAGAGTGCAAACGCACACACACACACACACACACACACACACACACAAAAAACGAGGCCACGATCACGGAGGGGACGCACTTTGAAACCACACCAACAGTTTCAACGAGTGTAAAAACTGTTCGTAGGTTCGGACTTCTGGTGCAGTGCCTTGCAAAATTGTTCATACCCATTAAAATTGTCCACACTGTGTCACGTTACAACCGCAATTGAAAATGTATTTTATTGGGATTTTATGTGACATACCAACACAGAGTCGTACATAATTGTGAAGTGAAAGGCAAACGATAAATGGTTTCCAAAATGATTTGCAAATAAATGTCTGAAAAGTGTGATGTGCATTTGTGATAGAGCAGTGACTGACTTCATGACACATGGTTTTTGGATTATATCGGTTTCAAAAAAACCTTTAGGAAAGTAAGCTGTCCTATGATGAGCATATTCTGTGCCCTGTCTCCACCACGCTGCCTGTGGTTTCTGCAGGGGAAAGTCTCTCTGAGTGTCCCTCGCACTGATCCACCCTCACCTTACTCAGCTTTAGTCACCAGGGGGTTCAAATGGATTCACCACAGGTTACAGTCGTCGTTCTCAGGAAAGCTCAGTTCCTAACGGTCACGTGACCGTGGAAGCTGCGGCATCTGTGATTAGGGAAACCCGTTTCCAGCGGTAGATTTCTGTCTCAGAGCCTTGATTTCTTTGCCATGTAAATGTGCACAAACACGACGGTGAATAAAAGGAGAGATCGTTAACGGGCGATGCCACAACAATTCTGTCTGAGGTCTGACAGCAAACGCAACTAACACAAAGCCCGTCCAAGTCTAAATAAGTCACTTTCCTTTTTTAAATTCCTGCTGTTCCAGCATGAACAAACACACACACCAAAGTCAAAGTTGGTTAAATACCGTTAAATTGTGTGAGCCGGTCTCTTAAATCAAGTCTGACACGGGGCAGAAATCAGGTCACTCTGCATATGCAGCTTTTTGGGAATCAGTGACGTAGTCCTTCTCTAACAAGCACCAGTTCAGTTTGATGTACACGGAGGTTTTTTGTAAGGCTTTCCTTTCTGTTCGAAAGGGGCCAAACCCAAGACACCAGCTGTGTGTTCCTCTCACTCTCACTACTCAAACCGGCCGGGTTCTGTTGTCTCTCCATTCAGCTCCATCTGATTCACTGGAACAGCACCCTGTTTAACACACTGGAGGACGCCCTCGGGAAGAAGAATGGAGTCCTAATCATAGCTCTGTTTGTGCAGGTAACATCCACCATGTCAAGGTAGGACCCCGGCTTCATGTCAGCAGGACTGCAGCTCCACATCAGTTAACCTAACTTAGAAGCCGAAGTGGAACAGCAATTTTATTTGTACATGTACAAATGCTATTTCTAAAATGTACTTTAGTTGTGGTCCGGCTTGGCATGAAGTGCTTAGAACGACTATTTCAAACAACAAAACCATTTCAAATGAAATGTCCCAGCCCTCCGGTAACAATACCACGCTGGGCTACCGACGTCGATCGCTGCTCTTCCATCTCTCCCCTCTCTCGCTCTTTTCTGCTCTGCTTCGTATGTTGATTAGCTGTATTTGTCTGTTGCTCTATTTATCTCCTTGCACCACCCAGTGAAGACGGCAGACGATGCTCCGAGGCCGGTGGTCCACTGTGCAGTGGGTTTAGGAATTGCACCTTTGACCCCATTAATACTTACAAAAGTGACAACCTTCATTTTCCCAGACGACTAAGCAGCTCTTTGTAAATTGCTGCCTCCCGCTGGTTCAGTTGTGTCATTTGTTGCTACCGTACTGCAATATTTTACGTTTGCTTCACTAAAAAACATCAAGTAAATAACTAGTATGTTTTTGGTAAGACCTGAGGAAAGTTAACGTTTGGATTTCACAGTTTCAAGTCGTGCGTTCTCTGATGAGATGGGAAATTCATTATGAATGATCATATTTATAACAGCTGACACAGCTTTATTTTACTCAGTAGTCTTGGATTACCTGGAAATGTGATTAAAACTCCATTTAAATACATATTTATGCTGCTGTTTGGATTGAAATAGGAAATTAAACTAAGATTAGAGTTTCATTACAGCCCTCTGCCAGCCGTTCACGTTGCAGTTTACGTTCATGGCACAGAATGACCTGAATATTACAACACTGCCAGCTCTCATGGCCCACAGTCTTAAAAACACGGACTTCTTCAGCTCCACTGCTTTTTCCTTCCTGGGATTGTGAGCATTGTTGTTCTAAATGAGTGAGCAGGTTCATTCCAGATTAACGTGATCCACGGTGTGAAAAGTGTGTCTGCTGTGCGAGGTAAAGGCCTGTGAAACTCCCTCATTGTGCGATTAATGCGAGTTCAGCAGACCAGTCAAACTCTGGTGGATAACTTTGCTTTGGGGAGGTCTCAGCCCCCCCAGCTAAAGGAAAACACACCCAGTCAAACAATGCAGCCAACTGTCTCACTCTAGACCTCAGTCTTAACAACCTCACACGTCCTGGATGTGAGTTTTTCTTAGTTCTGGGTTTCCTGTTTTTGCCCGTCGAGATGCTTGCTTGTTTAAAACGTTGGTGACCTCTTTGATATCACGACCAACCACAAACCATCCAAACACACTGACATTGAAATGTGTTTTGTTTAAATCAGATTGGTAAGGAGCATCTGGGTCTGAAGGCCATCACGGAAGTTCTACAGGACCTGCAGTACAAGGTCAGGACAGAAGCAAAACAATCAGACTGAGCAGACACTTTGTGTTACGTCTACTCCTTAAAGGATGACAGTGATTTGTTGTGTTGCTGTATTTCCAACAGGGGAAGAGCAAGATAATCCCATGCTTCAACCCCAACACGCTGTTACCTGGTGAGCGATTCAAACGCATAATAGTATCAAGCATGCGAATATCTGAAGGGATCAGAATAAACCGTTGATAACTTGTCCAGCACAAAGACGAAATCAAAGCAGTTTTAACTTTGAATGTTTTTTAAGAACGTGTTTAATCTCCCCACAGACCCACTGTTGAGGGACTACTGGGTGTATGAAGGATCTCTCACCACACCACCGTGCAGTGAAAACGTGACCTGGATTCTTTACCGCTACCCTCTGACCATCTCACAGCTACAGGTAAAACATGTACGAACGTTTCTAATCCAAGCCGGAACGTTTAGCCACATGGTCTTCATCAAACCGTAACAGTGTCCGGTGACTTCGTCCTTACTCTTCCGTGTGCACGATTTTTGAACAGCTGCTGCAACAGGAGACTTGACCTCCTGGAGACTTTTACCTGTCTTGGTCTTGTGTGACCTTTTTCTCTTCTGTAAAAGCTGAACTTGCTTGAATTGAACATCTTCAAGAAACTTTAGCCTGTTTATGCTGATGCTTCACATTTATAATTTCCGGTCGTAAATTACCACAAATGCATGGTTTGTGTTGAAATAAGAGTAACAAAAACAATGCCATGTCTGGAAAGTTTAAATCATGCAATTTGATCAGTAACTGCAGGGTTACAATATGTTTCTTCAGTTTGACTTGGACAAACGTTTCTTATAAATTCCGAACAAGTCCGAAATTTCTTGTTGGACTGACAACATGTACTATGTGCACCGTTTGCAGAGCCACACAGGCAAGTGGACCATAACTGATATGTAAAACATTTTGGATTTAGGATCTTTTGGACTTTATTATGAATTAAAATGCCACTATGAGGATAACTACTCCAGTAACCTGCTACCTGTGCAATATCACACATAAACAGAACGAAAGCAATATTAATGTTTCCGCAGGAAGGACCCAGGGTGGCGTCAACAAAGGTATGTACAATAATAATGATTTACTTATAGAACACAAACTAACAAAACTCACTTCTAAAAAAGACAAGAAACATACAAACACACTAATCATATATCAAATTAAGTGACTGAACTACAACAAATGGATGAGGGAAAACAAAGAACCAAATTGGAGGGAATATTAACAAACCAAAACTCAACTATGACACAAAACTTGACTAACGGGGACTGAACTAGTAACTAAAAAACAAAAGGAGAGCAGAATAAAAAGAGCTAAACACAGACAAACTGGGGAACCAGAAAACCAGCAAACCTCAGACCAACGGCAGCAAATGAGACAGAGAAAAAAGAGGATTGGTACCGTGAGTGTGACATGTCAGATGAGACAAACCAGCAAACAGCGAGGAGAGAACAGCCTTTAAACAAATGGGAAAACAGGCAAAACCAGAAAACCTCAGTTCTGGATCAGTACCTGCCTGAGTTTCAGCTCCATCACAATTCCTTTGTTTGTACTGACAGTTAATTGTAAAACAGCTGCATGTGTGTTAGTGAGAGTAATAAAAAGTAGTAAGCAGTAAAAGTGTTTGATCAAGGATCATAAATACACTTGACTAACCAAAGAAACAGTAAGGCCACCACTTTTTTCTGCTTGCAGTTGCCTGGCAAGATGAAACAGAAAACAAGTCGTGACCATGTTTAACCTCTTTTCGCTCATTTTCTACACCCCATCCTACGTGGTCCGTATATCGGGCCCTTTGTGGCTTTCATAGACCCATGGGCCCACTAATCTGTGCCTCTCTGGCATTCAGGGCAGCACAGGAAGCCTCTACGCCCACTGCTAATCAACGAGCCAGACACAGTGCCTTTAGATTTAAACCTGAAGTCAACCTTCAGCTGACCCATTGTTCAATTCGACCAGGTTGTTGATCGTAAGACTCTGGCATTTATTTTAGTCCTCACTGCTGCCCCCTGGCCTGCTCACCCTTGGAAATGCGAACAGGAAGAATAATCGTTGGCTTTCCTCCTGCCTCTGGTCATGCCCAGTTTAAGCTGAATGCCTCTGAAAACATCCATGGCTGGAGTCGGTTACTAGGTTAAAACTTTTTTATCCATATCGCTGTAAAGAAGCCAGTGTTAGCCACAACAACCATTTTCAGCTGTTTCTCAATTTGCCAAATGTTTGATTAGTCATAAAAAAATGAACGGGTTTTCATAAATGGTTCCTCCTAACAAAGACTACATTTGGCTTGCTATATTTAGATTACCCTTTGGACTTGGACCTTGGAGACAACAGAGACTGGAAATGTGTTAAGCTGTTTTACTAGAATCTAGATGTTGCATGATGTTATCTTAATGCCACTGATAGGTCAGGGTTAGGGTTTATCCAAAGCGACTTACAAGTGAGGTACAGGCAAGCAAAGAATCTAACTCAAGGAGAAACCTTTATTTGTCACTGAGCACATATACATTTGCACATACAAGTTACAGTGAAATTTGTCCTCTGCATTTAACCAGCAGTGAGCTGCCATGGGTGCCCGGGGCACTAGCGTTCAGTGTCTTGCTCAGGGACAAACCTGGTGGGGAGGCTGGGGATTGCAGGTAGGCTGGGATCCCACACCGGGACTTGATCCCGCATGGTCTGGTTTGCCCTCCAGCGTCTCTACCCATCATCAAAGTAAAGTGCTATCGAAGAAGTGTTCCTGTTTCATGAAATGCAAGTACAAGAAAAAGCAGAACGTTTTTTGTTTGTGCAAAGGACGAGACGGAAGAGTTCTGTTTTCAGCAGTGTTTTAAATGTAGTGAGTGAGGTCGCTGAGCGCACAGAGTTTGGCAGCTCATTCCACCACCGTGGGATCACTGAGCTGAAGAGTTTTCCTTGGTGTCTTCTGTGTAGTGCTGGGACTACCAGACGTTGTTCGCTGGCCGAGCGCAGGGGACGGGAGGGGTTGTAGACCTGGATGAAAGAGTTTAAGTACGCCGGAGCTGTTGAGTTGACCACTCTGTGGGCAAGAGACAGAACTTTGAACTTAATCCTCACAGCTACAAGAAGCCAGTGCAGAGATCTGAAGTGAGTCCTTTTTGGCTGGTTAAAAATGAGGCGTGCTGCCGCATTTTGGATCATCTGCAGGGGTTTGGTCGTGCATGCCGGTAACCCCATCAACAGCGCGTTGCAGTAATCAAGACGAGATATGACCAATGCCTGCACGATGAGTTGAGTTGTTTACTCAGAGAGGTTGGGTCCGATATTGTTGATGTTGTAGACAGCAAATCTAAACGACATAGAGACTGAGGCGATGTGTTCCGCGAAGCTCAGTTGGTCGTCAATGAGGACCCCCAGATTTCTGGACGACTTAGCGGGAACAATCACTGCAGATCCAATGCTGATGTTGTTGCTTTCGTTGCTCTGTTCTTTTCTTCTTCCCACTGTTGCCTATGGCTTGGTCAAGGGGGATTTGTTGGGTTTTCTCTAAGTGTATGTTTGTTTTTATCATGTAAAGTGCCTAGAGATGACCTTGTTGTAAATTGGCACTATATAAATAAAGTTGAATTGAATTGAATTGATGTTGTGTGAAAGCTCTGGCAGTAAAGAAAAGAAATTCAGTCTTGGACAGGTAAAGCTGAAGATGTCTTTCTCTTATCCAAGCAGAGATGTCAGAGAGACAGGCAGCGATACATCACGAGACAGTGGAGTAATCCAGCACAAAAGACAGGAAGAGCTGTGTGCCATCAGCATAGCAGTGATAGGAAAAGCCATGTGAATGGACGATAGAGCGAAGGGAAGAAGTATAGATGGAAAAAAGAAGAGGAACAAGAACAGAGCCCTGCGGTACACAAGTGGAGGGGTTATGAGATTTAGAATCACGCCATGCCAGGATACCTTCCTCCAGACAACCAGGCTAGAGCTGGTCCAGAGATGCCCAATTAGAACGGCTGTCAAGAGGATCTGATGGTTCACAGTGTCAAAGGCTGCAGATAGGTCTAGTAGAATTAAGACATAAGAATTACCTGCAGCCTTGCAGCCCGTCTCTGTGGAGTGACCACTCTTGAAGCCAGACTGATTGACATTGTGGAGGTTGTCCTGGGAAAGAAAGTCTGAGAGTTGATTGAAGACTGCCCATTCCAGGATCTTACCCAGAAATGGGAGAAGAGAGACTGGTCTGTAATTCTCTACAAGGGATTGATCAAGAGAAGGCTTCTTCAACAGTGGAGTAATCTGGTCCTGCTTGAACCAGGTAGGAAAGGAAGGAAGGAAGTGTTGATGATCTGTGCAATGGCTGGTATTAGTGTAGGTGTAACAGCTTGATAAAGGGTGGAGGGGATCGGATCCAGAGAGCAGGTGGTCGGGTGATTCGAGAGGAGGAGAGTAGATATGTCGTCCTCTGACAGGGTTGAGAATGTGAAGTGTAATGCGTCGTTCTATGAAGATAGCAGGAGGTCATCAGGTGGCGAGAACTGGGAGCTGATGGCTGCCACCTTGTTGGTGAAACAGGTGGATTGTGGAGGTGGCGGTGGGTAGAGCAGTGACTTGAAAGTGGAGAACAGCTTTTTGGTTTCTGTGGTGTTGCTGAGCTTGTCCTGCTAGTATTCAGTCTTTCCCCCACGGTTCACTAATCTGGTCGGTTAGCCACGAGTTGGAAGCTGAAGAGCGAGCATGTCTAGAGGTTTTTTGGGCAGAGACTGTCCAGGCACGATGAAAGCGTGTTGCAGAGCCTGTCCATGGCCGCATCTGTGTCGAGGGTGGAGAGATGCCGGGGCGAGGGCAGCGTTGCAGTAACCAGTGAAAAGAACCGCTCCGGGTTAAGAGATCCGAGGTTACGGTGGAATGTAACCAAATATTCATTTATTTTCACCTATCTGAGTTTCATAAATAGATTTTTCCAAGTTTTAACAATGCCATTTGACGGAATACTAATGAAACAAAATGAGTTTTTAGTCCTACACACATTTGGACAACGGGAGGTCCTCGTGTCAGCCACAGCACAAGTGTCTTATGCTTATCTCACCATCAAAAGCCAGCAGACTGTTTATGTACGTATGGAGTCTACACGTCGACTATTACTCATAAGATAAGATAAGATAAGATAAGATAAGATAAGATAAGACTTTACTGATCCCACAGTGGTGAAATTCTTGTGATTCAGCAGCAACAGGAACAAGGAACAAAGAACCTACACAGAAACCTCTGTTTAACTTTAAACAAGAAAAAGAAAAACATCCGTTAACTGTGCAAACAAGGTATTAAAAGATTAAGGATGTATATGAATCACAGTATTTTATCTGGTTTTGTAATGTGTAGTTTTGCCGATGACTTAATTTTATAGGCTTTCGTAATCCACATCCAGGATGCCTAGAAATCAGAAACCACCCTTTAGATAAAGTCATCTGCCAAAAGACTAAATGTTAATATAAATATATGTCTCCAGTTAATTTTGGAGGGTTAGCAGCTGAGCTCTGTGCGTCACCGTTCATTAGTAATGATGAAATACATACGCAGTATATTTAACCTTCGATGGTACACACACACTGTCCACACACGAATGCTTTTGGATATGTTTTTTTGCCACTTTTGTGTTGTGTGATTTTAAGACTTATTGTTTTTATGACTCTTTTTCGTTTTCAGTTCTCTATTGAATAAAGAGATAGTGACCTGAACAATTCGTGCAATAAGAACAGAAACGTACCTCAGACAGATAGCGAGTGTTTGCTGCTAAAGACTGTGTGAGTGTGTGAGTGAGTGTGTGTCTGTTCTCTCTTCAGACAGTACACACCGGATGCTGACTGTAAGATTTTTCTCATGTGCGCACGTCTATCAGAATATTGTGCTGCAAACTAAGATAGCGAAGAATCTTCAGCCAGTCCTCGAGTCCTCTGATATCAGTAACCTCTTTAAACGTTTCACTATACTGATCTAACTTGTTAGACACAGAAATGTGACCCAGTTTAGTCTCCAAATGTCCACATGTCTCTCTGCAGATTGAGGAGTTTCGGAGACTGCGGTCCCATGTTAAAGGGGCGGAGCTGCCAGAGGGGAATGATGGGTTGTTGGGGGACAATTTCCGTCCCACCCAGCCGCTCAGTGACCGGACGGTCCGTGCTGCATTCCAGTGACGGTTTCCTTTCCAGTGCCAACTCAGACACACTGTGGGACCTGTACATGCAAGTTCAGAAGGTGACCATGTTAACATGCAGCCCACCTCAAATAAAAATGTTTGACAGTCAGACCTACTGTTGGCACAAATCCACCTTAACACATCAATAACGCATCACCCTTCATATCACAGGTTTTTGTTAACAGTAGCTGGTTAACACAGGTAGGAGGTACCGTCAGCTGTGAAATCTGTAAAGTAATTCAAATCATAACCATCAAAACAGTGTGCGAGGTTGATAAACGGAACTCCATCATTATCTGCTGCAAGAGTAAAGAGATGAGCACATGTAGAACAATACTGTCATATTCAGTGATGTAAAATAAACCATAGAAGTCAACAAGCACTTTAGCTTGTGGTACTAAGTATTTTTTTAAAGCTAATACTTGTGCACTTTCACGTATTTATCATTTTTGCCAGTTCCACCTAAGTAAAAGATTCGAGTTCTTCGAACAAGGCTTAAAATTAATACTGCAGCTTTAAGTTTCAGCATTCACATGAAAAAAAAAACTAAGGTCATTGCACCAGGACATAAATACATTTGGGTTATGAAAAGAACTAATGGGATTCAACAATGTATTTTTAGTTAGTTCAGCACATTTCATCACAAGGGACTGAGCTAAAATAGAAGTAGGTGTGCATTCCCAGGGCAATCTGGTCCCCTAAAGGCCCCGTACAACGGTACAAGCCCTGGAAGAACTAACCCAGTTCAATCACTAATTTGGGTCTTTTCTATATAGAGCGAAAAGTGAAAGGACGGATCCCGGATTTAGCGCAGCAGTACTGCAGCAGAAAGACGAAGCGAAATTAGGAGACAAAGGAGACCTTTACACTGAAGGGCCGATCTTTGGGCTAACGAGGGCCCAAGAACTTCCCAATTTTACATGTGAGCATTTACAAAAGGGAGCTGAGCAAAGGGGAAGGACGTGCGCTGTAACACTATCTCGGCAGGCTGTTCTTGTCACTGCTGTCCGGGCTTTGGAAGAGAATCGGGGAAGAAGCGTGGAGAGGGAGGGGGGTACTGCAGAGGAGGTAGGAACGTTATGGGGGGAAAGAGGAGGAGGCAGAGAACAGAGAGCCGCTGTTTACAGCGTAACTGGAGAATGATCGGCTCCCGTCAGCACCAAGCCACCTGCTACACGGCGGGAGGAGAAAGACACAGCTGAAACACGTTGAGAATGAGTCCAGAGGGGCCGGAACATTCCCACGGCTTTACCTGACATTGAGTCAGTGACAAGGAAAGATGCGCTGAAGCTCCTGTTCACCAAAACAGAGGTAGATGACAGAGATTTCAGAAGAAGACCCCTGAGAAAGCCTCGGCGAGGAGGTCTCGGGTTTTACCTGCTACTTGCATGAGTTTGCTATGACGTGGCTTTTTGTGGCCACTGGTTGAACTCATTGTGGCTCTGCAGATGGAAATGTGTGTTTTTAGAGCAGCCTTGATGCAGCCTGAGCTCTGACAGCTTGTGGAGCTACGTAACAGCTTTGGATGTATGTGTCTTCTTTTACAGGAGACAGGATGGAGGACAGGGACGAGTCGATGGGGTTGCAGACCAGATGCAGACTGACGCTGGACAAAACGTGTGTCTTTAAATGTGTGTGTGTTCTTCAGAAACTCTCCTTCCCCGTGTAGACCGCTGTATGTGCAGTGCAGGTACATTTGTCAGCGCGTTGCACTGTAAGTGTGTGTTTACTGTGTGTGTGTGTCCTGATTAAATGATAAGAGGCTGAACAAGCAACCCTTCCTGCTGTCAAAACAAGAGGAAACATGAACCACAGATATACCTACGCGCACACCCACACACCCACACACCCACACACACACACACACACACACACACACAGAAAAAGTGGGACATAAAGTAAAAAATTCAGACCGAGTCAAAGTGTCGCAGACTCACACCCAGTACACACACACACACAGCAGATTTTAATTTGTTGTTTGAAATGATCAGATCATTCATGTACTAAGACCTGAATTCATAGAGCCATTATTTTAGTGCCTCAAAAGTAATTGGACACACAAATAATGAATACTGTAATAATATTTTTCCATTTGCATTCATCAGCAGATGCTTTTCCAGACCTTAACAGTAACACGGGCTCTGAATGTGCAACGTCTTCTTCTCGAACGTACGATAAAGCTGAAGTGCACTTGGCTCAACCTTCCCCCGTGAAGCACACGATAGCAGGCTCTTCACTCACAATGAAGCACAGCTGCTGAATTCACAACATGGGAAATGATAGTGAATTCAAATAATAATAATTCTCATCCAGTTCACCCACCAGACCCCTGAATTATGGCTGTGTAGAGCCGAAAGGATGTTCCACTGCCAACATCCGTGCAGCTGACCGAGCCCGGTGCTGTCATGACGTGCTACAGTAGCAGAGCTGCTAGACCAAATAACACAAACTATGTTCTGAGTCCATGCTAAACAGAAGTGACATCCACACTACATTTTCTGCGTAATCATTCTGTGCTTTCAATATTACGTGTCTTGTTGTGATGAAATATATAAACATGAGTTTAGAAGTAAGTGGGAGGAAAATGAGTTTACAAAAGTACAACATTAAAGTGAATAATATGAGATGAAACACAACTGGACTTTTTCAGTGAAGAAGAGCACACTGGATGCGTCCTTCCCACACACACGAAAATCTAAACTCCTTAGTGATTGTTGTAGTCGAGACCTTCATAAGGACTCGACCATCCTCACATTTTCCCAGAGAGGCTTCAAGTTATGGCCCCACAGGCAAATCCTGTAGGTCTAAACCGCAAACCTGAAACTCACACATCACTTTCACATTAAAGGTATTTTAAACACGTAGGTGAATGACACAGGGCGTTTGCTCTATGTGTTACTCCAGTCAATGTCCAGCAGATTTCTGCAGATTACTCTTAATGTGTTACGCCCAACACTGCTCACGACATATTTTGTTTTTTGGACAATGTAATCCATCAAATTCTAAATGACCTCCAGCTTTGAAGCTTTTGCTTCAGTGTGAGTGTCTTTGAAAAATGTGCATATTCATAGGAAATTAAATAAAACAAAACAAACTTTTGAAACTGGAAAACACCCGAATATCAGTGTACGTGTGGGGAAACGGCTGCAAAGCCGTTTAATCCAACCCCAGTGAAAACAGTCAGCTCAGCTGATGCTGCAGGAGCTGCAGTTTCAACACGGGGAAGGACAGTGTCGCTCGGGGGGAGAGATCTTGCTCGAATAGTGTGTGGACACGCTCACGCTGGAGTCGATGTTTTATGGGTTTTAAAGTCAACAAACGTCAGAATGTTTTTGTATCTGTACAGCCCCTATTTTACTTCTGTGGTTTTTATTGTCAGTGTTTTAGTGCAAGTCAAATTTAAAGTAGGTCAGAAACCATTTCACTTTAGTCTAATCTACGTTTGTGGTGGTTTTACACTTTCACACCCTTTACGCCTTCTTCTGCTAAAGTGTTTTTAAAGCTACACTATGTCACATTTGGGAAAGAAATATGCTATAAGACTTTTCTTGATTTGGACAGAGCCTCACGTTGTCCAGTCTCACAGAAAGTTTTTAGGGAGGCTCACCCTGCTCCCCAATCAGAGATTAGTAAGTTTAGCTGCTTCCTGTTCATTGTGACTTCATATGGACGAATACCTGATGCTCTGGCAGATCGTGTCACAGTGTAGCCAAGCTCGGAAGATTGAGCTAGTGCACGCAGCTTTAAAATCAGGTCGAGCTGGTTACAGGTTGTAAGTAATTGTTGTGTGTGTTTGGGTGGTTACCACAGAAGATTTCAAGTACTGCTACGGTGTGTGTGTGTGTGTGTGTGTGTGTGTGTGTGTGTGTGTGTGTAGTCTCAGGTACTGTCTTACAAACTGTGACCAACTGATGACTGTTACTGTAAAGCAACAATAAACTAAGTCGTGGACTTGCTGACGCTGAGTGTGAAGCGGATTCGTTTTTCCATTAAACCGCAGCTGACAATGAGGCGGCTTTCATAAACACTTTCAAAATACTGCTGCCTCCAGTAAATACATTTGAAATAAAATTCTTTATTTTTTGTTTCAAGCCTGATATTATCTTCAGATTAAACTGTACATTTTGTTCCCCATCACTGTCCTATTCCAGGAGGAACCCGTGACAGTGCACACATGGGCATGTGACAGTTTTTTAAAATTGTCTGAACTAAGCCTTTAACTGACAAACATATTCATTATTTTGTGAACAACTAATTGATGCTAGGGTGGGCGGATATCTGCCTTGACCGGTCGGGGTGAGTGGAAAACGTTGGGTAGGTTGGTAGGACCAGTAGGTCTTAGTCTTGGGACACAGTTGCTGTTTCCTCTCTTGATATCAGCTGTCCTTGTTGCGTCCTGTACACGGCTGCCGTCCAAAGACAGTTTAAATCAGGCTGACGCAGTTCTCAGGAGCGCACACGGCTTTACATACACTGTGCACACCTTCGTGAATATGAATTGGTTTGTGGAAAGGAAAACAACAAACGGAGCTTTGTGGCGGATCAGGGTGACGTGGGATCCTGTGGTTCTGTCAGACTTTCTGTACAGTAGCTTCTGTCCCTCCTCATCCAAGGCCAGACTCCATTTTATGGATCACTTTATGAGCACTGTTAGAGTCTACAGGATGTTTCCAGCCGCCACTATCACACGGCTGCAGCGTTACAGGACACGCCTCCAGCCAATCAGAGACGGGCTCATGAAAAAACGAATGTTAACAGCTTTTATACAATCGGGGCTGTTTGTGAAGATGAAGTCAGAGAAATCTGAACAATTTGGCAAGAATAAAATGTCAAAGGTGTTTTTAAAATGCACTTATAAAAGTAGGTCAAAAAGGAAACCAGCTCTGTGAATAACTGCTAAGGTTTAGTGCATTTAATTACATTATGAATATATCATATCTGTGTCACTCCAACTTTTGATAGTAACTGGAAACAAAAAACTGTTTCACTCCCAACTCCATTATTTTGTGGAACAATCCAAGCTTATGTTCTTCCTAATCCCCACACATTGCAAATATTAGTTATTATATTAGAGATTATTGCAATTGTCCACTGGTTCACTGATACATTTAAAAGGATTTAAAGAAATTACATTTTGGTAGTTACTCAAATCTGTGAATTGATTCTGTGATGATTAAAGTTTATGCTGAAACCATTTTTGCATTTTTTGTGATTTCATTAATAGTTAGATTTTGCTGACTATACTGATAAATACAATAATGGCATCAGTTCCCCAGGAGTATGCAAATGTACCCATCAATAACTTTGATGTCAGTGCATAGAAATCAAATAAAATGAAATTCTGTTATTGGTAGGAGGGGAGTAGTTAGCAGCTTAAAAATCACAGACGTGAGTTAATGATCAGAACGCTGCCAATTCACTTCCAGTAGGAAAATAATGTTTTTTTTAGGGTTTAATTTGAATGAATTCTAATTCTAATGAATTCTATTTAATGTTTAATTTTTTATCAAACCTTGATTTTACCTTTAGATTGGATCTGTTTTCCTAGGAAGACCAGATAGTGGACTGCTGTATATTTTCTGTCGATAACCTTTTGAATTTGTCGTTTTGGGTAAACTGATGTCGTCCACGGTGACTTGATGAATTCACACGTAACCAGTCTGCCCTCAGCTGTCTGACGCCTGCTATTACACAGAGCGAGGCTCACAGCAACAACCTCAACCTCCAAACAAAAGACAACGTCTTTTAATCAAACTTGGTTCGTTTGCTTGTTTGACAGTATTTGCTGTGTGTTGTTTTTGTACCTGGATGAAGCTGGTCAAACATCATTCTTTGCACAGTCATCATTTGACTGCTGGCCTAATGAAAATATGAATCTCCCCAAACCTTCAGAAAGCCTAGTGTCTATTAAGAAAAATAAAAAATAAAAGTAGTGATAGAAGAATTGTGGAAACATAAAAAATCTCAGTGGGATAAGCTTGTCTTATACTCTCACCATTGGACAACTACTGAGATAAATGACATAAATAGCTCATCAGGTGCTGCAAAATCTTAAAAATCTGCCTTCCATTTGGCTTATTTATCTTAAAATCTATTGTAAATGTAATATTTTGAGTATCTGCTGAGATATCCAGGCTTAATAAACCAAAAAAAACCTTTATCCTGCCATCAGTTAAACCTTTGGTTAGGAATCATGTTATGTTTTGATCATATTATGTATATGTATATGTACCTCTCTTTCTTGTTTACTGTTGATTATTTAATCTCACATACTTCAAAAACCTACACACACACAAAAATGACACTAGAAAGTGTAGTAAGTGGAGGTGTGGAGTTGGGAAGATATAACAGGAAGGGCTCCTCCAGATGCTCCTCCAGATGCTTCGTGTAGAATCCTTCAGAGAGTTTTATTGACCTGACAGCAGAGCTATTCCCATCTTCATACAGCTGAGATGAACATTTAAAAAGTTGCAGTTCCTCTGTGTACAAGCAGGGTCTCTTAAGTTTTAGTTTTTTTTTACCTGACCCATATCAGTCAGGAAAACCATAAACGTGGTTTATTATTGTCTGTTGACATGTTTGAAGTCTTTGAATTAGTACGTTTCATGAACGACATTCCCCAACTGCTCTCCGTTTTTACGTGTGGGGGGCTGACACCGCTGACTTCAGCACGGTAGGGCGGGGATTGGAGGGCAATATCCAGTGTGAGTCAACAAGGTCTGTGTCAGGTGTTGGGGAACCAGGGCAACCTGGAACAAGAACAAAAGATGATTATTGGAATTATTGGAATGCTACTGCACAAGTAACCCTAGTAAGTGTGTTTGCATGCAGAAGATGTGGGATCTATGGATATTTCAAAACCCAACATCTAGTCTAACACCGAAACAACTAGTAGCACAGTGCTATAATATCCGCAAGAAACACCTTATATCACAACTAGAGATTGACGAGGTACAACACAAATTCTACGGCAAGTAGGAGCCAGGGCGACAGGTCAGCGGGGAGATATCATCGTCATCCCCACAATCTGAGATTGGGTTCTGTGAGCGCAGCAGCCTCGGTTTGGTAAAGTTTTCACTTATTTGTATTTTCACCTTTAAGCTTCACTTTGGCTTCACTAAGTTTAATTAGTAAGTTTAGTAATAATCTCTAGTGAGGTGTCGTTCGTGAACGATTCGTTCAATGTGAACTAATCTTTTATATGACTCGGGGGTAATGAGTCCTCTCAGTGAGCGATTCATTCACTTGACATAGTAGTTGTGGACAAACAGGAGAACATGTCAAGGCACTGACGCTGATCTGTGTTGCCTTGGTAACCTGCCCCCCCCTCACTTGCCTCACCTGTGCCCCTCTTTCTCAAACTCCTCCCTCCTGCTTTGTACCTTGTCCTCTGTGTGTGCTTTTATTTTCCTCTGCATTCAGCAGCCGGGTTTTTGTTTCCTGCCAGTTGTCTCGTCCTTCACATGACGGACCACTCACCCCCGCTCTGGTTTAACTCCTCATCTTCCACAACCCAACACCTGACAATCCAGATCATCTCTCCCATATTTCCGTGTGTCTCCTTGCAGCAGAATCATCCACTCTTCATCGACATATTTTACATAAAATCAATAAACTGCTTTCCCTTTCACTTGCTCTCCTGTGTTCCTGGGTCCTCACCAATATCATGAATGTTACAGTACAATCTTGCCAACATTCCCGGCAGGAACAAGTGAATGGAAAGCTAGGGTAGAGAGCACGCTCTCACAGCATGACACCAAGCAATTCCCAATTCCAGGCTCAATTAGAGGCTATATCACAAGTTTTCGCCAGGCTGTCTTTGGCCTCCTCCTCCACGGCCTCTGCTCCTCCTCTCTTGGAATCATACATGTCTCTACCCGTATTGTAAGGCGTTCATTACTAAATGTACATCTATATTCAAATCAGACCCTCCGCGTTCCCCACGGATGACTCCCGTGTGGCCTATATTGCCTCCCTTCTCAGGGGGAGGGCTGGTGCGTGGGGAACAGCGGAATGGGAGAGGGGTTCGGCTTCCATCTCCACCTTTGAGCTGTTTTCTCAGGAACTCCTTAGAGTCTTTGGACCCACTAAGGCTGACAGTGATGCCTCTCGCCCTCTCTCCAAATAGTCTCAGGGCCCCAATTCGGTAGCAGAATATACCATTCAGTTTAGAACACTTGTGGCAGAAAGCGGTTGAAATGAACCAGCCTCGCGGGAGAGGTTTTATCAGGGTCTTACTGAGACGCTTAAGGACAAGTTAGCTCCCCGTGAGCTCCCAGAGTCTCTGAATTCCTTTATAGACTTATTTAAATTCTGTCCAATAAAAGGCAGGGCTCAGCAGGAGCAGGGGGGAAACTGCTGAACTATTCCCATACCAATTTCACCTCCGCCTCCCGACCAAATATCCAGGTTATGGTGTAACTCACTGACAGGACAGTTCCCCTTGCGGCACTCGATGACTCCGAAGCCAACTCTGAGTTCATTGATGAGGGTTTAGCGCGGGAGTTGAGTATTCCCCTTAACCCCCAGTCCAGACCAGTAGTCATCCGTGCGCTCGGTCATATATTGGATGGTCATATATTGAATCCTAGGACCCTGCAGACTGCTCCTATCACCTTACACATTGATAACCATTATGAACTTTTCAGGTCATCCAATCACCCCAGCACCAACTCATCCTCAGTTCCACCTGGTTAACATGCCATAACCCATACATAACCTGGCTGGAGGGGAGAGTGGTGAGTTGGAGGCCTCGTGTCTCCGTTAAGCCCCCAAACCCATGGTAAATTCCAACAATGCCATGATGTAAAATCTGTATTTAGTAAGAGTAAAGCCCCCTCTCTCCTACCGAATCACCAGTATGACTGTCGAGTTACTACTGGATACTGTTCCTCCTCGAGTGGATTGTACTCCCTCTCTGGTCCCGAACGTGAAACTGGCACAATACATTAACGAATCCCTGGCGGCCGGACTCATCCGTCCTTCCTCTTCACCTGCAGGGGCAGGGTTCTTTTTTTTGTGGGAAAGAATGACTTCAACCTTGCATTGACTACCGTGGTTTAAACCAGATCCGAAATCGTTATCCGCTTCCACTCATTTCGTCAGCTTTTCGAGCTTCGAGCTCCATTTTCTCTAAGTCAGATCTTAGAATTGCTTTACCATCTGTTCCGTATCCGTACGGGGATGAGTGAAAGACTGCGTTTAACACGCATGCAAGACACTTTGAATATCTGGTGATGCCTTTCGGTTTGACTAATGCACTCGTGGTGTCCAGAACGTGGTTAATGATGTTTTGGGAGATATTTTAAACAGGTTTGTGTTTGTCTACCTAGACGATTTACTGATTTTCTCCCGGTCTAAAACCGAGCTTGTTACACACGCTCGCAAGGTGTTACACCGGTTCTATCAGATCAGTCACTTTGTCAAAGCGGAGAAGTGTGTCTTCCATTCATCCTCCGTGTACTTCCTAGGATACATCATTTCCCCGGGTAGTGTGGAGGTGGATCTTGGGAAGGTGAGTGCAGTGAGGGACTGCCCTGTTCCTGAGAACCGTGAACAGTTGCAGCGTTTCCTGGGTTTTCATTAAGGGCTATAGCAATATCTCTGCCCCCGTCAACCAAAACACCTCTACTAAGGGAGTATTTTTGTGGAATCCAGAGGACAATTAGGCCTTTCTCCTGCAAATAGACTCGTTCTCCTCAGCTCCCATCCTGACTCTCCCTGATCCTGAGAGACAGTTCATGGTGGAGGGGGATGCCTCTGATGTAGGGTGGGAGCGGTGCTTTCCCAGAGATCTGAGAATGATCATAAGATTCACCTCTGCACTTTATTATCGCGCCGACTAACTTAGACTGAAAAGAACTATGACATATAATCGTGAACTCCTAGCTGTTAAAATGGCCTCGGAGGAGTGGAGACATTGGCTGGAGCAGGCTGAATTCCCTTTTGTTATGTTCACTGACCACAAGAACTTAAGAGAGTACCTCAAAACCAAATCGTTGGTCCCTCTTCTTTAATAGGTTTCAATTCTCCCTGTCTTATCATCCTGGCCACAAAAATAGCTAAGCTGACGCTTTATCCCGCTCGTTCAACCCTTCGTCAGACCCCACAGAACCTGGGTTTATTCTTCCCCAACTTGTTCAGTTGGCACTTACCAGGCTTGTGATTGAAGAAGAGGTGACCCGAGCCCAAGCCACCATGCCCGTTCCTCCTTCCCGTCCCCCTGCTCTTCTACTCGTACCTCAGGAACGTAGGTCTAAGTTGCTGGATTGGTGTCATGCTACATGCATGTTCTGTCACCCTGGCATGTGACGCAACCTGTTCGTTGTCTGCCAACACGTCTGGTGGCCCACTGACGCAGGAGACACGCGTGAATTTGTCTTAGCTTGTCCGACCTGTGCCCATTCCAGGTCTGGTCAACGCTCTCCTGCTGGTGTCTTGCATTCCCTGCCCATCGCAAAACATCCATGTCCCATATTGCTGTAGATTTTGTGACTGGTCTTCTTCCATCTCAGGGTACAACAGTGATACTCCCTATCGTTGACAGATTTTCTAAAACGCCTCATTTCATTCCTCCACCAGCCCTACCTTCTGCCAAACTGACTGCTGCAGCTTTTGTTTGTCTCGTGTTCCGATTGCATGGCCTCCCTCGCGACTTTGTTTCCGACCGGGGCCCCCAGTTTGTGTCTAGGTTTTGGAAGGAGTTTTTTAGGTTGCTCTGTGTCACAGTCAGTCTCTCCTGACTGAATCATGATCGGGAGGGTGGTCTCCACCTGTGAGGCAAAATGATATCTGTCTTATACTCTTCTCCCCTAAATTGTTTTAATTTTCATTTGCTTTCCTGTGTTCCTAGGTCCTCACCAATATCATAAACTTTAGAAAACAATGCTGTAGTGATAGATAATATGATGTAGGATGTGGAAGGTGAAGGCACAAGTGGTACCTGTGGTGACAGGAACACTGGGGCCAGTAACACTCAAACTGGAAGAATGGATCCAGCAGATTCCAGGAACAATATCTGAGATCTCTGTCCAGAAGAGCAGTGCTAGGAACAGCTAAGATACCCAGTTTCCCAGACCCGAGCTCGAAGGAAGGAACAAGACCACCCCGAAGGAGGAAGGGGGAAGTGGGAAATTTCTTCTCTCTCTCTCTCTCTCTCTCTATCTATATATATATATATATATATGTATATATATGTATACATACATACATACATACATACATACATACATACATACACACACATATACATATACATGTACATATACATATACATGTATATACACACACACACACTAACATTCAATAGTTTAGACACTTTGTCTCACTAATGGTTTTCCTTTATTTTGCAAATCCCCTTTAAGGCAATAACCATGACGAGGCACAGCTGTGAAGTAAAAACCATGTCAGGCGACGACCTCATGAAGCTTATTGGGAGAATGTGCAATGCAGTAATCAAAGCAAAGAGTGGCGAAAATATAAAACATTTTTTGAATTAATTCACACGTTGTAATTACTCCATAATTCCATATGTTGTCATTCATAGTTTTGGTGCCTTCAGTGACAATCAACAATGTAAGTAGTCATGAAAATAAACGAAAAACATAAAGTTTATAGTAAATCTAGCCACAGGGGTTGCAAGCCAGTAACTTCTGTGCCGGACCCAAGCCCGGATAAATAGAGAGGGTTGCGTCAGGAAGGGCATCCGGCGTAAAATTTTGCCAAGTACAACCATGCGAGTCATCCATACCACTTTCATACCGGATCGGTCGAGGCCCGGGTTAACAACGACCGCCACCGGTGCTGTTAACCTACAGGGTGCCGGTGGAAATTGGACTACTGTTGGTCGAAGAAGGAGAGGAGGCAGAAGGGTGCGTGGTCAGAGAGAGAAGGGGAAAGGCAGGAGCTTAGATTTGAGAGTAGGGACTCTTAACGTTGGCACAATGACAGGGAAAGGTAGAGAGCTGGCAGACATGATGGAGAGAAGGAAGGTAGATTTACTGTGTGTGCAAGAGACGAGGTGGAAAGGCAGCAAAGCACGTAGCATTGGAGGAGGATACAAACTGTTCTACCATGGTGTGGATAGGAAGAGAAACGGGGTTGGAGTGATCCTGAAGGGGGAGTTTGTGAACAATGTTCTAGAGGTGAAAAGAGTCTCAGACAGGGTGATGAGCCTAAAGCTAGAAATCGAAGGTGTGATGGTGAACATAGTCAGTGGGTATGCTCCACAAGTTGGCTGTAAGTTGGAAGAGAAGGAGAGATTCTGGAGTGAGTTTGATGAGGTTATAGAGAGTATCCCTAGAGGAGAGAGAGTAGTTGTTGGAGCAGACTTCAATGGGCATGTTGGTGAGGGGAACAGAGGTGATGAGGAGGTAATGGGCAGGTTTGGTGTAAAGGACAGGAATCCAGAAGGACAGATGGTAGTGGACTTTGCTAAGAGGATGGAAATGGCTGTAGTTAACACTTACTTCCAGAAGAGAGAGGAACATAGAGTGACATACAAGAGTGGAGGTAGGAGCACACAGGTGGACTACATCCTATGTAGACGAGGTCATTTGAGAGAGGTTAGTGACTGTAAAGTGGTGGTAGGAGAGAGTGTAGCCAGACAGCACCGCATGGTGGTGTGTAAGATGACTCTGGTGGTCAGGAAGAAGAAGAGAGGAAAGTCAGAAAAGAAGACCAAGTGGTGGAAGCTAAAGAATGAAGAAACTTGTGAGGAATTCAGGCAGAAGTTGAGACAGGCTCTGAGTGGTCAGGAAGAGCTTCCAGATGATTGGGAAACTACAGCAGAGGTAATCAGGGAAACAGGTAGGAAGGTGCTTGGTGTGTCATCTGGTAAGAGGAAAGATGATAAAGACACTTGGTGGTGGAATGAGGAAGTACAGGACTGCATCCAGAGGAAGAGGTTAGCTAAAAGGAAGTGGGATGTAGAAAGGACTGAGGAAAGTAGACAGGAGTACAAGGAAGTGCAGTGCAGAGTGAAGATGGAGGTGGCAAAGGCCAAACAGAAAGCTTACGATGAGCTGTATGACAGGTTAGACATGAAGGAAGGACAGAAGGACTTGTACAGGATAGCCAGACAGAGAGATAGAGATGGGAAAGATGTGCAACAGATAAGGGTGATTAAAGACAGAGATGGAAAGGTGCTAACAAGCCAGGAGAGTGTGCAGAGAAGATGGAAGGAGTATTTTGAGGAGCTGATGAATGAGGAAAATGACAGGGAAAGAAGGGAGGAAGATGTGGATGTTGTGGAGCAGGAAATAGCAGAGATTAGAAAGGATGAGGTGAGGAAGGCTCTGAAAAGGATGAAGAGCAGAAAGGCTGTTGGTCCTGATGACGTACCTCTGGAGGTGTGGAAGTGTCTAGGAGAGACAGCAGTGAAGTTTCTGACAGGTCTGTTTAACAGGATTTTAGAGAGTGAGAAGATGCCTGAGGAATGGAGGAGAAGCGTTCTGGTGCCAATCTTTAAGAACAAGGGTGACACGCAGAACTGCAGCAACTACAGAGGGATAAAGCTGATGAGCCACACAATGAAGCTGTGGGAAAGAGTAGTGGAGGCCAGGCTTAGGAAGGAGGTGGAGATTTGTGAATAGCAGTATGGTTTCATGCCCCGTAAGAGCACCACTGACGCCATTTTCGCTTTGAGGTTGTTGAAGGAAAAGTACAGAGATGGTCAGAAGGAGCTGCATTGTGTCTTTGTGGATTTAGAGAAGACGTATGACAGAGTGCCGAGGGAGGAGCTGTGGTACTGTATGAGGATGTCGGGAGTGGCAGAAAGGTACGTCAGAGTAGTTCAGGACATGTATGAGAGGATCATGACGGTGGTGAGATGTGCCGTAGGTCAGACAGAGGAGTTCAAGGTGGAGGTGGGACTACACCAAGGATCGGCTTTGAGTCCCTTCTTGTTTGCTATGCTGATGGACAGGTTGACAGATGAGGTCAGACAGAAATCTCCCTGGACAATGATGTTTGCAGATGACATTGTGATTTGCAGTGAGAGTAGAGAGCAGGTGCAGGAACAGCTGGAGAGGTGGAGGTTTGCTCTGGAAAGAAGAGGTATGAAAGTCAGTCGTAGTAAGACAGAATACATGTGTGTAAACGAGAGGGATCCAGGTAGAAGTGTGAGGTTACAGGGTGCTGAGGTGAAGAAGGTGCAGGAGCTTAAGTACTTGGGGTCATCAGTTCAGTGTGACGGGGAGTGTGGAAAAGAGGTGAAGAGGCAGGTTGGAGTGGGTGGAGGAAAGTGTCAGGAGTGTTGTGTGACAGAAGAGTGTCAGCAAGACTCAAAGGAAAGGTGTACAGGACAGTGGTGAGACCAGCTCTGCTCTATGGGTTAGAGACAGTAGCAGTGAGAAAGAGACAAGAGGCAGAGATGGAAGCAGCAGAGATGAAGATGTTGAGGTTCTCCTTAGGAGTGACAAGGTTGGACAGAATTAGGAACGAGTTAATCAGAGGGACAGCGCACGTTGCCTGTGTTAGCAACAAAGTCAGAGAGGCCAGATTGAGATGGTTTGGACATGTGCAGAGGAGGGATAGTGAATATATTGGTAGAAGGATGTTGGAGATGGAGCTGCCAGGCAAGAGGGCGAGAGGACGACCAAGGAGGAGATATATGAAAGTCCTAACAGAGGACATGAGGTTAGCTGGTGTCAGAGAGGAAGATGCCCAGGATAGAGTGAAGTGGAAAAGGATGATTCGCTGTGGCGACCTCTAATGGGAAAAGCTGAAAGAGTAGTAGTAGTAAAGTTTATAGTAACCGATAGTGTATATTATATATATATTTCAAAACTGTGACAGTTGTCAGTTTTGTATTTAGCTCATTGGAACCCCGTGCTGTATTTTAATAAGCCTGTTTAATTCACATTTGTGCCGGATTCGATTTTTTGCCAGCCTAATGCAGACCTGTTTGAAAGCAGGTGTTTCTTCAGTAAACCAGAGCATAAACCATCTTTAAAGCCTGTAATGTACAACTTACTCTAAGAGTCTCGAGTATAGTTTTCAACGAAGCCTGTAGCTGTGGTGAAAGGAACAATTCAGGTTTCTGGAAGTGGTCCTGCTGCAATACGAAGACAAATTAGTGTCACTTTACATTTGAAATGAAAGTGATCTGACGTAACTGATGTGATACAGAGACTGTCAGATCACGAAACACTATCCTGCAGGATAGAATCAGGTCACGTGTTCCCACTGGCCTGCTGTTAATGCACAAACTGCCAAAACCAAACGTATCAATAAGTATGTAACAATGGGGCGACCTCCCTATTTTGTTTTGAAAGGAGTGAATACGTAGTCTGTGAAGTGGATTCCATCTGCTGTTCAAGATTCTTTAAAGGGTTGAGTGTTCAATCAAGGGTCAAAAAGTGAGCGAGCACACCAGCTGATTTAGTAGCCTGAGCAACACAGCCACTTTGTGAGTGTTTTGTGTGTGAGTTTGATTTTGCTGAAGTGAGAGACACTCGTAGAAACATTGACAAAATTAGGAGCATCCTCTCTCAAACCGATGCTGAAAAACTGGTTCATGCATTTGTTACTTATAGATTGGACTACTGTAATTCTCTTTTTTCAGGCTGCCCCAGTAACTCTCTAAAAAGCCTCCAATTAATCCAAAATGCTGCAGCAAGATTACTGACTGGGATTGGTAAGAGAGATCGTATTTCACCTTCATTAGCTTCTCTCCATTGGCTTCCAATTAAATGTAGAATAGAATTTAAAACCCTTCTTCTTACCTATAAACCTTTAAACTCCATCATATCTAAAAGATCTCCTAGTGCCAGATCATCCTACTAGACCACTTCGGTCCCAAAATGCAGGCCTACTTATGGTTCCCAGAATTTCCAAAAATAGAATGGGAGGCAGAGCCTTTAGCTATCAAGCTCCTCTCCTGTGGAACCAGCTCCCAGTCCAGATTCAGGAAGCAGACACCCTCTCTACTTTTAAGACTAGGCTCAAAACTTTCCTCTTCGATAAAGCTTATAGTTGGTTATAGTCATGCTGCTATAGACTTAGACTGCTGGGGGACTCTGCACTGAGACACTTCCTCTTCTCTTCATTCTCTCCTCTCACCCCACATCTATAATGTCACCACTATATGACATATGTATCTTCTTTGTCCTGTAGTCGTCTTTCTCCCTCTCTGTCTCCCTCTCTGTGTCCCTGTCTTCAGGTGTCCCCGGATTTGGTGATGTGTGTCCTCCAGTGCGCAGCTACTGGTCCAACCAACCTACCCAATGTTTTGTTGTTGCTTTTGTTGGTCTGTTCTAATCTCTCTCCACTTTCCACTCAGCCCAACCGGTCAAGGCAGATGTCCGTCCACCCTGAGCCTGGTTCTGCTGGACGTTTCTTCCGTTAAAGGGAGTTTTTCCTCTCCACTGTTGCCTATGGCTGCTCAAGGGGGGTTTGTTGGATTTTCTCTACATGTTTGTATAGTCTTGACTTTATTATGTAAAGTGCCTTGAGATGACCTTGTTGTAAACTGGCGCTATATAGATAAAGTTGAATTGAATTGAAACTCGTCAAATGTATGTCCCTGCTCCTCCAGTCACATTTCAAAGTGTCCTTGAGCAGGAAACTGAGAAGTTGTGCAAAGATCTTTGCCTGCCAGTAAGGCAGAAAAGTGCCACATACGTAGGTGCAGACCATTCAGCATCTGACGAGCTGTTTCAGGGTCAGGACTTGGTTTCAGGGTTTGGTTTAGGCCCAGGGATTCCATTAGGTCAAAGAATGTCCTCACAAAGACAGCTGTACAAGTGTGTGTGTGTCCATTGGTACAGTGGAACATCCAGGGAGCTGATAGGAGGTGAAATGCAACTGTGTCAGAGCAAAGACCCAGAAAATTCAGGGAGACAGACAGACAGATAGAGACAGCAAGAGAGAGGGAGGAACAGAGAGAGAGGGACAGAGAGCGGGAGAGAGGGGGACAGAGAGAGAGAGGGGGGGGAGACAGAGAGAGAGAGGGACAGAGAGAGAGAGGGGGACAGAGAGAGAGAGAGGGGAGAGAGAGAGAGAGAGAGAGAGAGACAGAGAGAGAGAGAGGGGACAGAGAGAGAGAGAGAGGGACAGAGAGAGAGAGGGGGACAGAGAGAGAGAGAGACAGAGAGAGAGAGAGGGGGACAGAGAGAGAGAGAGAGGGACAGAGAGAGAGAGGGGGACAGAGAGAGAGAGGGGACAGAGAGAGAGAGAGGGGGACAGAGAGAGAGAGAGGGGGACAGAGAGAGAGAGAGGGGGACACTCGTCCTCCTGAGCCACATGTTGTCCACCGTGCCGGTTTAGCAGGATGCTGCACGTGTCCCCTCAGCGAGGCTGCAGCTGCTTCTGAGCACAGACTGCATGTAGCCGTTAACATTCATACGTCCATCTGATAGATTCATGCGACGAGGACGTCACTGTAATGATGAAACAGTAGAAGCTCGTTCGGCGGCTCTATGATCACACGCGTCACCACACACTTTGTCTTTCCACATAAACAGGATATTGGAGGACGCCGTCTTCACAGACACATTTTGACTTTGAGCTCGTCAGTGTACAAAACAGGTTCCAGGTTCAGGTGACACCTGAGGGAGAGGCGGGGTCCACCGCGGACAGGAGGTCTCCAGTTCATTTCAGGGGGACGCCGGCACGGGGGGAACGTGGTCAGGGGAACCTGCAGCCGACTGCTGCTCCCATTAGTTTTTCAGTTCAACTTTATTGATATATATATGAATCACTGTCCAAGCACTTTACATACCCCCCCCAACAGGAAACTGTGCTGATACAAATTATGTTCCATTCGTTTCTTGTTCATCTTTTCAAACCCGGCCCTCCAGTAATGTACGTGTTAGCCGGTGGACAGCGGTCCTTTACTCCTCACGTACTCTAACGTTCGGACATTCTGTGTCAAGGCTTTTCACTCAATGTACTTTCTGTTGCTGACAACAGGTTCGCCAGCAGCCTGGTGGCTCCAGCTGTGTCCTCCAGCAGGACACTCGTGGCGAGCTCCCGCCCACCGCTCCCCCCCGGCAGGGACTGATGGAGTTCCTCGTAACCACTGTGACGTGTGTGTGCTCAGTGATTGTAGTAAGGCTTCGTCGTCTTCTCTAGTTTTTGGAATCATATGTTGCTGATTTTTCTTTCACCAGCATATCTCATAAGCATAAGCAATCTGTCCTCTGCCACACACGGACCATTTAAACACGGACACATCTGATTCTTGCCTTAATGAGGGAAATGCATCTGTTTTTTACTGCTCGCTTTAAAAATACACTTGAATAAACTCACTAATAGGGTCTTTACATGTTCCCATCAACCTGTGTCCGTCCCCGTGAAAACAGCAAATCCTGGATGGAAAGAGGGAGCGAGTTGGAGACGTGTGTTAGCGCACGGTTCACTCCGACTGCTGCTGCGCGGCCTGTTTTAGAGAAGACACATTCATGTTATGAATTCATAACTTCATCTTTTTATCCTGATTAACCCAGATTTCAAATTAAGCAAATCAAGCACTTTAGCAAAAGGATAATCACCAGTTTGCTGCCCATTTTCCCAGCTCAGTGTAACGATGACACGTCAGAAAATGGGATTTAATTGCTTTCAACAACTTACATTTAGCAGATTATTACGGAGTGTGGGATGAAGCCTCCAGCTCCCGTGTTGACTGAAAGGCGGAGCAGAGGTCCCAGGAGATCTGGATGCTGTGCTCACTGTCGCAGACATCACAGACTCTGGCTTTGAAACTGGGCGCTCATAGTGACATGGTCTAAAGAGTCTCAGACGTCCCAGAACTGTGTGTTCAGAGGAAACTGGACTTGCTTGTACTTGCTGAAGGTGTTTGGCCCGGAGAAAGTCCAAACTGTGTTGTAGACTGTCTCTTTGTGGTCACCTGGGACTTGTTCTCCCCCCACTTTCACGCGTGTTGTTGGAGTCACCTGTTTTAGGGTGCGGAGGGATGAGGGTGGACTCGTGGTTCACCTCCTGTGTCCAGTCTAACATAAACTATCAAATCTCGTTCACAATGTCGGTCTTCTCTGTTCAGAACGTGGGCGTTGCTGTCTTCAGAGAAGTGACCCTTGTCTGGGTCGTTCTCAGTCCCAGTGTGTCAAAAAGCGAAACTTTTCCTGTTTTTTTGTTGTTGTTTTTTTCTGCTACATGCTAATGCTAATGGTATTTGATGCCTAAAGAAATGACACTGTGATGTGGGACTTTGTCACAGGAGACCAGGGTTTGATCCCAGACATTGGGACATTGAGACATTTCACACTTTTTCCCCCTGTGTTTAACATTGACATTTGTGTTGCACGGACGGCTCGGTCCTGTGAGACACTGGCTTTTGTGAAGCGGTTGCTTGGTTTCTCTAACGTACATTCCTTATCCAGGAATGTAAGGATCCGTACAGAGACAATAAACAACCACTTCACACATGCACGGAAACGGATTCTCTGAGCCAGTTGGCCAGAACTGTGGAGCAAGTCCAGTTGCCACTGAACAACGTGTCAGCGATTAGTGTTCATGGATACCAGCAGGCCATAATAAGACAATAAGGTTTTTAATCATTTCAGTAAAAAACCAACATACTTTACTGTAACTCATTTTTAAAAAGAAAGACGAAAGCACAGAACATCTGTCTGGAAAATAGGAGCCAACTATTTCAAAATGTTGTAGTTTTTTATATATTGTATGTATTTTTCATGACACTATATCTGAAGGGCTGTGCAGAGTGTAGCAGAGCAGAGCAGGGAGAGACAAACGGAAGCCACTGGTTTCTAGTTTTGTTTTGAAGTTTTGAACGACTACAGGTCACTTCAGAGGAGTTTAAGTGGCAGAGATCATCATAAATAGAAGGATCATAGAGAACTGCGTGGACCGTCTGCACGTTTCCCACACACCCTCTGTCCTTCCACCACAAACACTCAGCAGCAAAATGGAAAGTGGATTATTTTTACAGCTGTGCATCCAGTAGCGCAGACCTACGATTTATGGCCACCACAGGACAGTAATGAGTTTGCGTAATGCAACAGCAACATAAAAACCTTGAAATCTCTATTTTTCAACTACAGCTTTGTCTTTGTCTTTGTTGTTGTGCATCATTTTACCTGCTTCATGCGTATCTTTACTTTCATCTATATATAAACATCTTTCCCCGGCATTTAAGTGCATTTACATTGATTTCAGAGCAAAAGAGACAGAGAGGAGAGAGAGAGCGAGGGGGGGAGGGAAGGGAGTGTGTTGCCATGACAACTGCCATAATAATCATCCTATTGATTGATGTGCTGTGCTCCGTTTCTCCCTCTTTCGCTCTCTCTCCCTCTCTTGCATTTTCTTGCTTCCCCTCAGTCTTTCAGCCTTTCTATCTGAAACAGGAGATAATCAGCTGGATGGCCGAATGAGAAAAGACACAGTGAACTTGTGGCCAGGAAGAGAGATGATTATTTAATGTGAAGGCATGTGGCCTGTTAGGAGGCTGAATCGATGTCCCTGTGTCGTTGCATCAGAGCGTTCAGGCGTCGCGTGTGACTGCGGTTGTGTGCAGGTGTGGTAATACGCTGCACACACACCCTGGTGTCTGGACAAAATGGAACAACATGGAACACACACGCCGCAGCATATCTCGCCTCATAAAAACCGTGTTGCATGGCTTCTCTTTTATCTCTTGGAGTTTTTGAAGGTTAGAGACACCAGGAGAGATGGTGGCAGGAATTTTCATCTTCACCTGTCCTTTTGATTTCACTGTCTACTGCTTAAAAACATTTTCTTAGGTCTACAACAACAGCAACTGCACATTTGTTACTTTATTTTTTAATCTTAAGACACGCAAAAGTACATGTCCTCTTTTGTCTGCAATATTTAGCATGTTTGGCTCTTGCCATGAAAAGCTTCACATTCTTCTACAATCCTTTCCCCACCAAAGCTTCTAAAAGTTTCAATCAAGCCCATCCTTTATTCTCTCTTCTTCGGAACATTCATTATTCAAAACTCTGTGCTATATAAAAGGTATGACAGTAGTTAAACTTTATGGAAATGTTGCCTACTCACATTTGTGCATAGATTTGGATGGTGCTACAACACGCACACGTGCTCACAGATCCAGCAGTTGGTTCCTGTGGCTTAGTTAGTAGTTAGCGTGGCTTCGTCTGGAGTTTAGAAGTGCAGCCCACAGTCACTGCATCACTGGAGGAAGGGTCAACATTCACACGGGACCCCTGCAGCTGTACTCCCTGTTACCTGGGAACAGACTTTGACATGGACAATATTTGAAGAATATGGAAAATAATGATTAGTTGCAACAGAACCATCAATCCAAACCCAACCAGCTCATGCAGGAACTAACCTGAAGTGACGGAGAGCAGAAATAGTTTGTAGCTCCACACTCTTGAGACCCGTGTGTGTTCTTGTTTGGATTTTTTCTTTGACCACTTATCAGTTCTGTCCTACACTTTCAACATAAAAGACTCGACGTTCTTTCTTCAGCACGACAGCCCGCTTTACTTTGAACCCATGTGATCCAGTGTTTCATTTATTATTCTCTTTCTGTATTCCGCTTTTCTGTCTATTTTCTGTGTGTGTGTGTCTCTGCCTGTCAAAAATCACTATAGCCCATCATCACTTTGGTGTCTCCTTCTTCTCTCTTTCCCTCTCATTTGGTTTGATTCCTGTGCATTTTTACAAAGATCAGCCACAACATTACTGGCACCAGACAGGGGGCAGCATGAGCATACGGCTGTCAGCCATGACTGACAGCTGTCACAACACTTGTGTGGGGGTGTGTGGCTGCAGAGCAGTCCCAAAAGCCCACGCTGACACCAATATTTTAACTACCAGGGGGTATTAATGTAGTGGCTGTTTGGTAAATCCTGGGTGTGGGCCTTTGCTGTGTGGATGGAGTTCCTCTGTGCAGCATCACACTACATTCAGTTTCTGCTCATTGCTGTGAATGTGTCAGTGATCACGAGTTAATGAGAGGCTCACTGTGACCAAGCGGGACTTTTTTTTCGATTCAGTCCTGGATGCCAGGGTAGCTTCTCCGTCAAGTCACTTTATTTAAATTTCAGTACCTCTTTCCTGGACAGTTTATGGACATGTCCTGTGAAAACACGGATGCAATTTACTCACACTCTATAGAAAATGAATTGGATCAGTGGCTCAAGTCAGGTCTTAAAGTTTTTGGACAGTAACAAACCTTTCATCATTTTGGTCTTTGTACAAATGACCGCGCATCATTTTAGAAGCAGAACCCTTATTTGTCACTTCAGTCACGCCTCCATTTGCACATACATGTTACAGTGAAATTGAAGCCATCCCTCTTGAGGGAGCAGGGGGCTGCCACGGTTGGCGCCCGGGCAGCTGGCGCTGAGTGTCTTGCTCAGGGACACACCTGGTGGGTGGGCTGCGGATTACAGGTAGGCTGGGATTTCCCACACCGGGATTTGATCCGGCATCACCCGTTTTACCCTCCAGCGTCTCTCAATCAATCAATCAGTGAGTGAAAATGATTAAACAGGAAAGGGTGTGTGCCCCTGTAACTGTGACGGCCTTCGTTGTCACGATTCAGCCCCTCATTTCCACTTCCTCACCTGGACTTTTATTTTGTTGCCTGTTTTCCCCACATCCTGTTCCGGTGCCATAGTTAGTTCCGCCAACTTCTGCAGCAATCACTCGCCTGGATTGTTTTCACCTGTTCCCCCGACTATTTATACCGGGCCTTCACCCCAGCTCTCTGTCAGATTGTCTTTCTGTATGACCACTGTGCCGCACCAGTGGTCTGTCATTCCCACTCGTACCCCTGTGCCACTATTCATATAGAATATGAATAAACTTCAACTTTTGTCCTGTGTCCAGTATTGTATGGGTCCATAAAACAAAGCCTTTTTGACATTTGTACTTCCTGTCTGGGCAGTCCTTGGACATTTTCTGGCAGGAAGTTGTAATTGTTTTGGCTCCTCCTGCAGCTGTACATTTTTTTCTTCCTGGGCACAGTTTGTTAAATATTTAAGCTGAAATATCCTGTGTGGTCCTCTTCCATTTGTCGGAGCTCTGAGCCAGGGTGTGACACTGTCTCACATAGTTTGATTGAAGCCATCGTTTAAGGCCTGATGTATGTTTGGTACCAGTCGTCCTCCTACCAGCTCATAAACAGCTCTGAATTGCTCCTGACATTGTGCCACGCCCCGCACAGTCCTTGTGGTGTGAGTACTTATTGAATTACACTGAATAAAAAGCTACAAATCATTTGAATAAAGCATGAATCGTTTAAATTCTCTGATTGTTCAGAAGAGTAAGTGCCCTGTGTGTCTGAGTTACAGGAAGCCTTCACAGCACCTTCTACAAAACAAAGTTTGAAAAATGTATTTTAAAAAAACTGATATAAAAGCACGAAACAGAGCTGTGTGCGTTTAGTGTCCACTACAGGCTGCAGTGTTTCCAGGGGCACCAATCACTGTTGTCACGATGACTCATGAAGCTACTTAACCCGTCTGGTTTTACATGTGCATGTTTGAGCGTTCTGATAGAATGAGTCACATGTGCTTGTGACTTCCCTATTTGCTCCCTGGAAACATTTGCGTTGTCATCTGCAGTGCGTCTGTACTTTTGTTTCTAATTACCGCACCTTTGTTGTACTGACAAATTAATATTTCTGTAGAACAATATAACCTGCAATAAATGTGTCAGTTCCAGTTTGAAGACACACACAGGTGATTCTTCGCCACCTGCATCCCTGAAGGGACAAGCTGAACGATGCTGATTTGAAAGATTTCAATTACTGCAATACAGCTTGGGTTAACAAAGGTTATTTATTTTCAGAACAACACTCCTAAAGGAAGCTTTATTATTATTTTTCATTATCAACACTTAATACCCAAAAGTTTCAACAATACTGTAAATTCAGCTGTGCTTTTATTGTGAGGAGGACGTATAATTCTCTCATAGGGGAGCAGGCTGGGGTCACAACTTGTTTGACTTTCTTAAATACATTTATAACTTATGTATATGCAGGATCAGCCGTGTACTGCTGACACTGGTCATAAGCAAGAAGGATGAACAGACATGGTGGTGACTAAAACCATTACTAATGAGCATGGACATGCAGGTTCCTAGCCATGCATTCAACAGTTAAGGGTTTTCATTGGCTGGTTAAAAAAGGTAAGGGGGTCACCAGAGTCCGCAGGATCCGTCCTTTGACCACAGCGGTGGACTAGCAGTGTGTGAAACTGCCGCTTGCTGCCACGTCCCTGTTGTCCTCACATTGTCAGCGGTGGATGGCAGATGCACGTAGGCTACTTCTGAATTAAATACAGTATGAAGAGATGATACAGCCTTAAGCAGAATACAACTACCTGTAAAATACATATAAACTTTTGGACCTAGTTAGCTCATCCTTGATCCGGATCTGTGGTTTTAGCATTACAGTGTTACTGACATGTCATATAGGCACCGTGAAAGTATCAGGAGGCACAAGAGGTTTTGAACCCTGAACGAGAAACTTACATAGATCATAGTTAACATTTTTATGCTAAATAGTTTAAATTTGGCAAAAACATGCATTGATTTTTATGCAGCATCTGTACTGTGTGTGTGTACGTGTGTGTGTGTGCGTGTGTGTGCGTGTGTGTGCGTGCTGTACAGTAGCATAATAAATAGCCCGGTATGAAATAATGATGAGACTGGGTGTGAAACTGTGACAGCAGGAAAAATAAGCCTGAATGATGCATCGACCCTCAGCTAAAAATGTGCAAATGAATTCAGTGGACTTGACATTCATTGAATATGAGACTGCCAGATCAGAGGAGCTCTGTGTGTGTGTGTGTGTGTGTGTGTGATAAAACAGCAGAAATGAGAGACAGACAGAGAAAGACTGAATATGTTGGTTTGTATAACAGTCATAAAAGTTAATAATACATTTCTTTGCCAAGGTTTTTTTAATGACCAAAGCTTCTCCTTTTCTCTTCTTCTGATAAACAGGAAGGAAACAGTTGCCTGTTGCCTTTTTCTCGCCTTCCTCTTTCTTTCCTTGGCTAAAATGTAATAGAATATTTTGCTGTCATTCATGAACTAAATTCATTCATGATAAGGTTGGCCAGGAAATGTATTAGAAAGTCAACGTTCTTTAAAGAATGATTCTGATGTTTTTAAGGTTTTGGCTCCAGTGTTCAGAGTCAATACATTCTAGAATTCCATCAAATATGTGGCTGAAAGCCACAGAAACAACAGAGGTTGACTTTGAGTTGAAGCAGTGATGAGATGTTTGGTGGATGTCAGATGAGAAAATGGATCTGCAAAAGCCGGAGAGCCAGCAGCTAGCCTCCGCTGAATGCATCACTGTTGGACATGTTCCTACAGTTGTGAGTTTCTGTGGCCTCAGTGTACAGAGCAGTGAAGGTGAGACATCACATGCACTCAGGTAACTGGGAAACTCAAAGAAATCCGCTTTTTCAGGTAATCAGGGGCCGGTGTGTACACGCAGGTACAAAATACATGCAGCCGCAGAGTAACCGGATTTCTCCTTCACTTCATAACTTTTTCTGGAAGCCTGGTTTGCAGATTTCAACTGTAGTTACTGCTTTCTGAGTGAGCGGCATGTTCCTGTCTGCAGCCTTTTCTCATGCACATGCACAGTTACAGAACGCTGATGATCTGATCTGGTTATGTATTTAATTGTCTACCTGGAGAAACCAGGTTTCCTAATTACACGATGCTGTCCCAAGAAAGCCAAATGTAATCGGATTACTTAAGTCCAAGTTCAGCACAGTCGTTGCAGCGTCATTGTGCTCCTGAATAGCACAGAATAGACAGATTCTGCCATTTTTCTGAACCACATTCTCAGAGGCCGAACTTCATTTTCGAATCAGACGCTCTTTTGGCCAAACCTTAAAACAGTGCAGGTAGTTTGATACAATTTGCAAAACTCATCTGCTCTTTTTTTTGCCAAACCTTAAAGGCATTTTCAGACTGCTGTGAAACGGTTCTAATGACCAATGAGGCAGGACCAGCGTCAGTTCACAATGCACAGGTGGCTCACGTGCATCCATCTACAACAGAGAGAAACAAACAGAGAGGCAGAGGAGAGAGAGTTGGTGTGAGACGTAACGGACAAAGACGAAGGGGACAACTAAGACAAACTGATGAACTTCAGACCGTCCCTGTTCATGCAATGACAAGGAGGAAAGGAGATGCCTGCGATGGTGATGAAGTCCTCTGGCCAAACCCCACAGACACGACGAGACACGACGTTACAGAAGGAATCTCAGACACAGTGATGTGCTTTACGTTTAGTTTTTCTTGTTAGGAAAGTGCTAAATGATAAATGATAAATCCATTTGACTATGATATTTGCTTGCTAATTGCAAAAAACATTTTCTGTTACTGTAGCTTTATGCCTTGGACGCTTTCCTGGATTATTTGATGTAGTGTCTCACAAATATTCTGTGATGAATATATTTTTATGTGCTGTGTGAAATATCTGAATTCATTGTTTGGTTTTGAGCACAGGATATCTGGTTTTGAAGTGATTTTTAGTTTTGAGAAAATGGGTGGAGGTTTCAAGAAATGTGTTTTCGCAACGAAGAAATCAATCTACCAGCCCGGTGGTTAAAACATAGATGCCCTTGGGTGTTCCAATTAGAAAATTATGCCAGATACACATTAAAGCTGCTTATGGAAAGGATAAAGCAGCTTTTGGCTTAACCATCCCAAGTCCTGACCCTCTCCATTTCTTTCAGATTCAGGTCTGTGCCACAAATAACAACATGTTCAATTGAGCCAAAAGGAGTGGTCGAATATCAAACCAGAGTTCTGGTAATGGCTGCAAAAATCCTCCGCTGAAGGCAAATCTTGGTGAGGGACATTTAAGTAAAGGTTAGGTGTGCTGTATGTGAAGAATGTGAAATTTTAGTATGTGTGCTTTTCAATTTCTCTTTTTTGTCAAAAGTTAAAAGTCGAATATTGTTCACGAGGAGAGTCTGTAAACAGCTGTTTGCGTCTGTAAATCTACCACTTACAGACAGAGCACTCCAGGCCCATTTCCTGCTTCCTATTGAAGATGTTTTTAATGCAGTGTCTGATGATGTCCTAACTATTATGATTCATTCTCTGTAGCTCAGAGCTTTGCCCACAACAAGACTAAGACTGCACTTTGTCCCGTCGTTGTGCTTCTCCCTCTCTGTCTTCCTCCGTCTGTCCCCGTCTTCAGGTGTCCTACCAACCTGCCCAATGGTTTCCACTCAGCCCAACAGGTCAAGGCGGGTGGTCGCCCACCCTGAGCCTGGTTCTGTTGCTTCTCCACTGTTGCCTGTAGCTGCTGAAGGGAGATTTGTTGGGTTTTCTCCTAACACCTGTGCAGTCTGCAACATGTAAATAAAGTTGAATAGAATTGAATTGAACTTATAAAGGAACAAAGTCTATATCCAAAAACAGCCAGTACTTGGACACCAATCCCCAAGCTTAATTTTTTTGTAATATTTTATTGAGACTCACTCAATTAAAGGTTAACACAAACAACACTCGAAATGTTTGCAGGCTTATGGGAAACAGAAAGCCCTATCAACAAATAAATAACAATATGAAGATGAATATGGCTGCCAAAACGTTTCCGTTTGGGTGCTGTGTGATACTTTTAGTATTGCAGAACAGTTGTAGGAGTAAATTACACGTAACAGATTTGTCTCTTATCTTTGTGGCATAACATATTTGGAGCTAGAGATGATGACATTTTCCCTGATGAACTTCAGCGATGTTTTTAGGAAATACAGCACAGCTTTCCACACCTATGCTAATGACATCCAGCTTAATGGTACATAGGACAAAATGAAGCTTTGGAACAGAGACATGCCAAGCCAATATTGAAATATTAGTGGCAATGACATCACATTTGTCTGGGCTAAGAAGTGACACTTGAACGCACCACAAACGCAACGACGAATGGCCGAAGAACACCTGCACCTGCGTGAGGGTCTCTGTACCAGCAGGTGGTGCAAGCCTTGAAATTCATTGAGAGATAGAGCTGGCCTCCAACGCCTGTGTCTGTATTTCTTGGCTACCTGCATTTTTGATCAAATGGGAGCATGTCAAATTCCAGAGAAGACGGTCCAGATTTGCTATGATGGATTTTCCTTGATTTTTTTTTCAAAATCTGAGTATCGTGTCTGTATATATAAACCTAAACAACATCCACCCTATTCTAGTGTTCCAGTAAAATATGAATTGTGAATTTCCATTTTATGCATATGTTCACATTTGCCACAAAATAAATCTAGATTGCAACATTTTCAAAAGTGATACATCCAACATAGCCTTCACTCTATTTAAAGCCGTTATGGGACTTTCCCCCGGCTGCCACAGTTCTGACTGTTGGTGGTGCCAGTAGAATTTAAATCCGCACAAAACACAAAGGTTACACATGTAACCTGGAGATTTCAGGTAAAAAAGTCCTGTAGCTCTCGACCTCTATATTACAGTGATTTGCAGGCTTTGAATAACTCGAGGATGTGATATCTCTCCTACTAAATTACAAACTCTCAAATTCTTGCTTGTTGTTATGCGAGATAAACATCAGAAAATAGTATTTCTACTTTCTCTACCCAGCAGGTCGTTTAATGAGCTCATTCTTTTTTCCTGGTTTTCCACGTTCTTTCTGGGAAACTATACTACCTAAAGGACTGGCTGTTTTCCCCTGGAGTAGATTGCAATCTATAATGTAATCCCTCCGACACGAAGAGACGCACATCATTCAAACGCTGTAGTAACGTTTTCAGCCCATCACATATGTTGGAAAGCTCATGGAAATCTGAGAACAGAATGAGGCAGTGAGAGAGAGGGAGAGTGTGTATATATAGACAAGTATGCATGTCTGTGTTTGATTGGTTTGGTGCATGATATGTGTATGTGGCTCAGTGTGTGTCTACTGTATGTGTGTGTGTGCGTGTTTGTGGAGTTTTATAAAGAGGAACTGGGTGTGGGGGAGGAGAATGTCGAAGTGAATTATGCCTTTTTTCAGAAGGGAGGGGTGCATATATGTATGTGTGTGAGTGGGGGATGGGCAAATTGCACACTATGTATGTTCAATAAGTATGCTGCGTGGGTTGTGCTGTGAATGTGTGTGTGTAAGAGACAGTGTATCAAAAAGAATGCATGAAAAAGAGAAACAGCATTTTATGAGACATCTGTTCTCATGTAGAAACCCAGGGTGGATTTTATGTGCTAGTGTGTGCACAGTTCTGTTTGCTAAGTGACTGTTTTTACCGTATACATCCATGCAGACATAGAGATGTGTATGATTATGTGTGTAACTGCAGGTACTTTATGTGTGTGAGTGGATTCTTTTATTTGATATGCATGTACGACCATCTGTTTCAGTGTGTGAACCAGCAAGATGTGCATGTGTGTGTGTGTGTGTGTGTAGGCGGAAGAGTATCTGTATTTGCAGTTTATGAAAATGTGTTGTTTTGTCATTTGAACATAAAATTCAATCTGCTTTAGTTTATTTCGAATGGCCCCTGAGTGGCACATATAAAACATTTCATTACTGTGTTTACCATCTCCACCCCATTATATCACTTACAAAAGTCATTTAGAGCTTTGAAAGGATTTCAAGTTGTCAAACTTTTTAGTCTTTTTCCAGAACCTGCATTAACCAGATTCATTAGACTTAAATTAGCAGAAGAAACTGTAAAAAGTCAGTGAAGTGATTCACAACAAACGTGCAGACTTGCTAGGATCAAACAGGAAGTCAAACTATTATAGTAATTCCTTAAAAAATTAAAAATGGCTTTTCTCTGCCTCACAACAATACAAAGCAACAAACCTTTATTTCGCAGCAGCGCTTATATCTGTTTAAAACACATTCAAAATAGTTTTGTATGACAATGAATTCAGTTAACACCTGCAGTAAGTAAAGTGGCATGTAGATCGACTGAGTCCGTTGAAAGGGAACAGTGTTAACTAACAACTAACTAACTGTTGTAGAGACGTTTTCAGGCTCAGCAACACGACCATTTTGTCCGAGACACACTGGGAAGTTAAACAGGGGTCCCGCCTGCTGCGAAAGGTGGCACAAACCTGCGTGTAGCAGATCGTGATGCTGGATACGACCGATATGTCCAAATAACACCAGGTTTACACCACGAAAGCACCTAGAAACCATCAGACATGCTGTACAAGGTTCAAATAAAAGCAAGTGTAACACTGCAACATTTGGCTTCGCCTGGTATCGTCGTCTGAGCTGCTGAAGAGAGCAGCTGGGACGTCGGGCTTTGCAGGAAAGTGAACACACTGACACTCACCGTTGGAGGGGCTTCCCCTGCGGTAAGCATGTTCCTGGGTTGTGCCAAAAAGGAGTAAACCCTAAACCTAACCATCTCCCAAGGATGGCAACGGTCACAGCACCTTCGTCTCAGTCATGAAATGAGAGAGACACTCCTAAGCTGTTTGACCATCTGAGAAGTGCAACAATTCCAAAGCGCTGACAGTCTCACCTTCACTGGAAACAGTTCTCCACACAGATGTGTTGCATAGGATTTACATTTAACTGGGCAGCAGAAGTTGAGTGGACAGCTGCTGCCGTGGTGTGAGTGGACTCATGACACACAAGGTTCACATAAGGACTGTTGGAACCCACTGCAGGTCCCACAACGAGAGGCATGAACCCACGATCAGGTCCCCAACCAAAGTGGCGTCACGGCAAAGCACTATCCACCCTGGCGGCGCTGGACTGAGGAAAGTGGTAAAAGCTCACGATGGGCCTCCTGCTTCAGTGGTTGGTTAATGAATGTATCAAATGGCAGCTTGGATTAGAAATGTCTTCAGATTATTAGAAAATCTCCAAGGGTCAGTTAGTCCAGTAGAATAAGGAGAAACAAAAGTGTCTAAATATGAGAAAGTTGAGGAACGGAGAAGATGCTCGTTTTGGCCCCTTTTTGAATGAGTTCAAATTTAGGTATGATTGTTATCACTCTGAAAAACACTGTACAATAAAATCCTTGTTTACAAAGTCCTTTTTTTGAGAGACTGACACGTGACGGACATGACGGACTGTTTGGAAGTGACGGGAAATGTCCGCGTGGCCTCCCACTTCTGTTCCTCCGGACCCCGGTGTGAGGAAAGACCCGCACTGACAAGCAGCTTCCAGCCGAGTTTGTGCCCGAATCGTTCTTCCGCTCCGCCGTGGGCTTTTATTTTGGGAGGACGCGGACATCCGGGCTCCTGGCGGCTCGCACGTGAAGCAGCTCTTTGTACGAGTCGGGGCGCGCGCGACCGCAGCGGCAGCACAGAAGCAGCGTCCCAGACCGGGACACGCAGGAACCCGACGCCTCCCGTCCGAACCAGCGCCGTTCGCCGGGGACACGGCTGCTCAGTGGAGTCCCGCGACTCTTCAAGCCCAGTTCGGGCTCACGTCTTTCCGTCCGGGACTCGCTACAAACCGCCAAAGTTTCCGGCCGAGCTGGTTGTAGCAGTTTGGGACCAGCACGGACCAGCGAGCGCACAGCAGGCGGCGGAGCGGGGACGGAGTGCATGGACCTGGGGCCATGGACGGAACCGTTTACCCGCCTCCTCCGCAGCCAGAGCGCACCCGGCTGGGGCCGCTTCCCTATCCCGAGCCCGGGTTCGGGACCAAGGTAAGGACGCTCGGGTTTCCCTTTGTCCGCACATGACAGTCGCCCGCGTCTCGTTTCTAATTAAAGGCCAATTAATGGATTTATTGGGCTGCACGACAGGCCCTGAGCTGTCTGATACCCAGGCGGCAATTTTAGTCCAAATATAAAAGAAAGGCCACAAATACAATATAATAAAGATAATAAACGCGGTAATAAACATTTTGTTGTGCTTACATCAGTAGTTGTAGGTGGGCAGGTATAAGCCGGTGTCTGGAAAGGTCAGAGGTGGGATTTCGAACCTAGAACTAGGAGAAAAGCCAGTGTTGGTTCCTCCGGACAGACACGGATGACTCCAGCTGCTGGAGTTGATGACAAATTATTATGGCCGATCACAATGGAACAGTTGGAGCTGTTTCATTTGACAGTTTTTTTTTTGTGCTGTTTCAGAACTGACAACTAAAAACGATAAAAGTATAAAATGTTCATTTTTGAGTTGGTAGCATTTGCTGATGATACATGGCACGTTGCAGTTATGCTGTGTATCCATCTGACTTTATGTTGCAAAGCATGCAAAGAAAATGATCAGAATAATTCTACTGTTTTGGTCTGTAGTAGAAAGACGTGTGTAAGAGAAGTTTGTCGTGGGAATTGGACCAAAGGCATGGAGGTCGTCTAATATATTATGTTGTAATATTCCTGCAAGTTGCTCTCCCTCCAGACATATGGTCGTATTCGTCATCACTTTAGCTTTGCAGGACCCAAACAGAAGGAAAAGAGCGTCTTTATTACGGCCCTGAACCGCAACCTGATGTGTTATTACTTTCAGTTCTTTTACTGGCTGCTTTCAATCTTAATCCAGTTCTGTCATGAATAATATCAGGATATACTGTCAGCACTGATTTTCACCTCAATGACTGTTTGGACAACAAACAACCTTTAAAAAATAGTTTTGGGAGTCCAGGGGGAGATCAGTTGACATTGGAGACCACAGTTTGTTTCCTGTTTTGTCGGTTCTTTTAAGCGTAACCCATTTTAAGCTTAACCTTTTATTCTCGTAACCATGGCGATAAAGGTTCCCCAAGGTTTTTTTCCTAAACCTAACAAAGTCTTTTCTGTGCCTAAACGTAACCAAGCCATGACACGTTTCACCACATGTCTAAAATTGCAATTTTGGTGACAAATTTCCAGTACACTGCTGGCAATACGCACACGTCTGGTACAATCGTTGGGCAGGGACAAAAAAACATTCATTAACGTTACGGTTTGAGGACTTGTTGGATAATTGTGTTTTTTTCCGAACTCACCTGCTTGCTCTGAGTGCATATTAGTGTCCAGCAGGTTTGGGTATACAATGCATTATCAGTGTTGTAAAGTTGCAAAGTATTGTTTTCTTATGATCTTTTTAGGGATCATAGCAGAGTAAGGAAAGGTGTCCGGTCGAAAACAAAAAAAAAAGTACAAATCTTTAGAAATATATTTTTTACATCCCAAAAGGTGTAGTGAGACTGATGCGTGGCCGTGTGTACAGGGGCATTTGTTTTCACTGAATGCAAAAGCAGTGCACTATGTCTGCTGGAATTTGGAAATAATAACTAATTCCCTATATGTTCTGTAGCTGACAGCTGACATTGTCAGCACATGGTGATTGGGCATGAACGGAGCATCACCTTAATATCATAACTAGCAGCAGTATAGTTATTAACTTTGCTTTATCTTGCTGTTAGTATTACTTGACTTGATTAATTATTGAACTTATTCTACACTCGGGCAGTGTGCTGTTTTAAGGCTCGGTAAGTGTGAAGCCGCTCTGAACACAGAATCCTCTCTCATTGTACTGTGTTGATGTCAGTGAGTGTATTTGTTTCAGAAAAACGGTTAGAAAGATAGAAGATAGAGGCTGGTGAGCTCTGTGGTTGGGGGTAGGGACTGAAGGGAGAGAGCGGTAGAAAGAGGGATATTGGGGGTAGGGATGTTGCAGATGAGAAAGAGAGAGAGAGTAGTGGGGGTGGGGGCGATACCACCAACATTTGTATTATTTTTCAGTGTCTTTTGATTCAATCCTTTTTAGCCTGATAGAAGAGATCATATTACTGTGAGAAGTAACAGAGATAGAGAAAGGGAGAAATGTCGAGACAGAGGTTATATAAAAACAGAGAGACAGAAGAGGGAAAGCAGAGGAAAGGGGGAGTGAGACAGGAAGTGGGAGAGGAAAGTAGGAGGCACAGAAAAAACAATGAGAGGGAAGAAGAAAAGAGGAAGAGGAACGGAGCAGAGTGATGTGTTTGTGTGTACCGGGGGGGGGGGGGTCATGTATTACAGATGTGTTAGTGTAAAGACGCAGTAGCAGCCGTGGTGTACGTTTTCCATTTTAATTACATCCAAAAATTATATGCACAATTAACCGAGATAAAGCTGTATTTGACTACACTTTGCTGTTCAGGGACCGTGTCAGCTGCGGACATAACTAATAAGAAAAAAGCCTGCTAATCTTCTAAATATTTCTTATTGTCTCCAGCGAATTGGCTCTGCCTACTGTAACTATGTCTGTATGTCCAGAACCAGATTACACTAGTCATTTTTACCCCACTGACTAATACTTGACAAGTGTAGGGTCACATTTGTTTATCCAACCGAAATCCAGTAAAAATGTGTTTATTTAATATTAGTCAATCAAATAATTAAATTCAATATTATTGGATCAATAAATAGACTGCATAAATACCAACAGAAGGTAAACTTATGCTTAATATTTGTTTACACATTGTCACTTATCATGGACTAACAGGGTTTTCTCTTTCCCAAAATGACAGTGGGTACCACCCTCATGGTGTGCAGACAAAAATGTGAACGTGTACTGCGCCTAATAATTGTGAATGCATGTCCACAAACAACATTTGTTTTTCAAGCGTAGAAAATGTAAATTAAATTCACAGTTCAGTTCAGGTACATCTTGGATGTTTTTAAAGTTAGAGTTTAGTCCTCTAAGTTATTAAAGTTAATTGTAGTGTAGATCCACTGAATGCAGTTTTTAATGTCAACAATATTCAGAACACAGCACAAATAAATATACTGAGCAGCAGAAGATGTCAAATGCTGATGCTATACATTAAAAGCCTTCTGACCTTGGCACAACTTATTTTTCCAGCCACGTCTTGCTCCAAATACTAAAGGTCCTGTGTAGAACAAAAAGTTGATCTTAACGGGAAACCTAATGAAACTTAAACTGAGACATTGCGAAACTGATGGTTTTATTGGAGAAGTAATTTCACTTTTCTTGAACTGAAACCACAAAGAGACTTTACATCAATGTTATCAGAGGGATGCCTTCTACCTCATATACCGTGAAAAATCTAAAGTGTCAAGAAAAAGGAAAGGCACTGTTTTCAATTTCCTGGTTTTCCACATAATCTGGTCTTGAAATGTGATATTTTAAATATGTACATTAAACACACAAAGTGATGGTGGAAGAAGTAACGTCAAGAGTTTTTTAATAACTGGCTGAACCACGTTTGGCAGCCGAAACCTCAAGCAGGCACTTACTGTAGCTGTGGATTAGACCCGCAAAACGTTCGGGTGGAGTTTTGGAGCGTTCTTCCTTGCGGAACTGCCTCAGTCTGTCTAGTGTAAACGGCTCTGTGGAGCTGTGCTATGAGTGACACATCAAACGGTCAATTTTGCATCTGTAGTAGGTTTACTTTGGATTTGAGGGTCATTGTCCTGCTGTACCCCAAGCTTAAGGACATCCACTCTCATCCTGTAGAATACCCTGATCAAGTCTTCGCTCCACAACGGCTTGGCTTATGTCCCAAACATCCATGCTCGCTTCACTGCACTTCACTGTATGGATCATATTTTCATGTTCCCTTTTTATACCACATGTGTTCTTTCCAAATACACTGTCCATAAGAAAGTTCCGCAGTGGTGCTGTGGAGTGTCAGGGTGGTCTTTGAAAAACTTCTTCTTACAGGGTGTCCTGCTTTGGATGCCCTGTCTGTTTAATGCTTTGAAGTATTCTTCAGTCATACACATAATATCAAATGTTGTCCAAGTCCAATAAATCCTTTACGTCTTTAGCTCTTACTCTGTGTTCTTTTTTATAACTTTATTGAGCATTCTGCATTGTTCCTTTGGAGGGATCTTAGCTCCAAACTATGATATCACAGTACGTATAACTGTAGGCTGATGAACATCTCAAGTCTTTGAAATGACTCCGGAACCTTTCCCAGCTACGTGCACATCACAACTTGTGAGGGCTCTGTCCTCCTTCTCTGTCTTGTTATGCCTCACACTGAGATACTGCTCGCGAAAAAGCCCAGTAACAATGTTTGAGTGCTTTTATAAGTCAAAGTAGTTCCACACCTCACCTCTAACAAATGACGATGGTCACGTTGAGTAACGTCATAAAGGGCATAGTGTTGCCATGACTTTGACCACAATCATTTTTTTTGGTTTAATTGGTGCATGTAATGAATGTAAGATTTACATTTCGTCAGACGCTGGCTAATGCGTATAAATCCAAAGCATATGAAGCAAGCAAAAAATATAAGTCAAGGATAAAACATTAAAGCTAAATGTTTGTGTTTTGTGAGATGAAGGAGCAAAAGCTACATCATGTTTGTTGTTGGGGAAACAATCCATCTCCCTTTGTAAAGGCCATCGCTGTTCTCCTGTTACTCTACGCAAAACGCATACCTGACAACAGTTTCAACCGTCCAGTTCAATTTAGCCCGTCCTCAATTCAAGGCCTGCCTTTGAATTAAGACTAGTTGGCGAAAACAACAATCAGTGCTGGCTAAAACAGAAAGCTACTAAACTTGGTCAAGCAGATGGAGAATGTCTTTAGTGCTCTCTAAAGATGTGCAAAGTTTGCAAACTTTGCTATAATCTTCTCCGTGAGAGAACATGTCACATAGACGATTCAAAGAAATGGAAACTTGGTGAAGAACAAGTCCTTTAAAGTTTGGGAGCAGTTAAAATAAACACAGCAAACATTATCTCATCTGTGTGGCCCATAAAACTGTTGCCAGGAACTGAAATGTGTTTGAGAAACGGATTCCTTTTTAGACGGGTGCAGTGACACTTTCCACATTTGGAAAGTAGAAACAGAGTAAAGGGCCACTGTATTCCAACGGCTTTTCAATGAAACCTAGTAGATGGTGGAAATGGTATTGTTACCATCACGTGGAAATACGATGTACAACAGCAGTAGCTTAAAAATATACTGAAAAAGTATCATTATGGAAAATGACCAATTGGCTAATCCATGACAATACACCATACTGTAAGGTATTAGTTTATTTTATCACAAATCTGCATTTTCAAAGTAACTAAAGCTGTGAGGTAAATATAGCTACATAAAATATAAAATGGCAATATATTACGTTAAAATAGTTTATAATAGAGTAAGGGTAATGTAAACTATAATATAACATAATATATAATATAAGAAAAGGACTGACGGACATATTTTTGTATTTCTTGTATTATTGTATTGCTACAGTAGTGCAGGGCAGATTTTTGTCCCCGTTGAGTCCTTCTCTTTGTTTTCATTACTACTGTTAACAAAGCAAGTTCACATAAAAAAGTGTCAGACGAGATTTGACAGCCAGCTTAGCGTCCCCGTTGATGATGCTCACGCACAATTTAGTCACACGGAGGGATGCATCCGTGAATAGAGGTGCGTGGAGCATGTGGAGCTATGATTGGGCGACAGTGCTCATAATGAGCCTGTACAATTATGAATCTGAGCAGTCTGAAGCACAACGTAACTTCAGGAGGGGTCCTTCTGAATTTTATCACACACATATTTTTAAATGTGTGTAACTATATAGTGGAACAGTTGAAATACATAACTATTGAATGAAATTGCAGAAAAAATAGAGGTACAGCGAAAAGAATATGGGCTATATTAAGGAAGATAGCAGAGGGAGGGTAGGCTAGAGTACAACAGAGCCTGAGAGAGAGAGGGCCTAATGCAAACATGATTATGAAAGCTGGGCGAGGTATTTCTAAAGCAAACACAGAGGACGAGAGCACCGATAGAACAGAAGTAGGTCTCAGTAAAGAGCAGGAGAATACGAAGCGAAGGGCAGGAGCACAAAATTTCACAGGAAACAGAAGTGAGAAATGGCATCGAAAGGACAGCAACCCAGCAAGCGCGTTGCTCAAGCTGTGCATGGCTGTGGTATGGAATTATCATCACTGATAATTACTCATAACAAAAAGTATTGTGGTTTCTGAACTGAATCCAGAACCTGAAACCAACCCCCGACCTGTAAGCGAACATAAAGTAAACACGCACCAAAATCTGTGTGTGTGTGTGGGGTGAAACATTTTACTCACTTCATGACATGCAGACATCTTTTTTGTGTTTGTTGTTTTATATCCACTACTGATACTCGTGAGTATGAAGCCTGTTGACTGTTCAGAGCCTCTGCTTCAGAACTACTAATTTCCCTTGGATTTGATTCCTGTGCCATTCTTGACTTCAATCAATCAATTAATAAATTGAATAATGATATAAAAAAAAATTATATGGCACCTTTCCTTCAGATTCAACGTTTCTTTTCAGTTTTGTACATGTCCACTGGGGGAATTTACCTTTACTAGAACATGTTTTCAGCTGACAAGGACAAATAGGATTCATCTTTGAAAAAGCAGAGGACATGTCATGAATCTGACATAGACCTTTCATAAGAAAGAAATGTAACAAAACCTTGGAAGACATTGGTGAAAGAGGCTGTTTTTATGTGTTATACAGAATTTTTGTGGGTTACTTCACACAGGACTCTGGGCTGGATCATGTTACACTTTAATTTGACATTTAAATAGGACGGAGCCACTGTTAATGGTTGTAACACATTTAAAAGTTTTTACCATTGCAAGTCAAAATGTGTGGTGTGAAAAAAAAACTTGGAGTTTGTGGGAATCTCTTTACATATCCACAGCCTGTAAAGTTACAGAAACATGAAATTGCTTTGCACAGCATTTGCTTGAAAAACAATCTGCTTACTTGCTTACACACACACACATATTGATGAACAAGAAGTGTGGGTGTTGGACGTTCACCTTTGCTAGGATGTGGGATTCTGCTCGTGTTTGGAATAAGGAATTAATGCATTCAAAGATCTACTACATGTCAACATTAAGTTTTGAGACACTCTGTCAAAACCTCTTCTTATTCCTTTGCTCTGTGCGCGAATACAGCTTCTCAAATTGCATTTTATAAACCCGCTTCCTGCCCAGCATCCACCCACAGGCTCTGATTCCTAAGTGTTTGGTACAGTACCTCTGTGTACCCGCAGTGTATGTTTTTGTAAAAATAAATCTGCTCCACGTGGGTTGTCACTGTTAACTGATTGTGATCAATGACAAGTAGCAATGGCATAAACAGGATGATCCAGTGTGCTATCAAAATAATTTATACTAAATTATTGCGGCAACATTAACATTTTTAAGAACAAATTTAATCTTATTGGATTTTAAAAATGAATAGAATTATTTGTCAGTATTACAAATGGCTTGCATATGTCTTGAAATACACAATTATTTAAAAAGATAGACAGTACATCTTATCTAATGACTCATTTGGAATGTGTATTTTTTTGTATCACTCCCATTGTTCTCTTCCACAGTTTTCTAACCAGCCAGAGTGTCGGCATTTCATCTAATTATCTATCAGAACACAACCAGTCAATCTGTCTGTCCATCTGTCCGTGCTGGCTGTCATTCCCACAATAGAATGTCTTGCCAGACTCCCCTCAGCTCCCCCCACCCCGATGCTCACTGATGATTGGGTGACTTTCAGCACTGTTGCTTGTATGTTGATGTTGTTGAAGGTGTTTCGGTTGGTTGAATCATGGGGACCGAGCGTTGAGGGACTCCTGGTTGGTGGAGGGATGCCAAATGGAACAGATGGGTGGAGGTAAAGCCCTGCCAGAACAGACTAATTATCAGAAATTCGTTTCCAAAACAAACATATTGCAATCAAATCACATACTGCAATCATTGCTGAATTGTTCTGTGTGTATGTGTGTGTACTGTATTAGTGACAATGGCTTGGATCAATTAACGTGTGATGGAGGAGACTGGATCAGTTCCTGAGCCATTATTTATGAGCTGTTGCAGTCCATTTTTCTTGAGAACTCAGCTTTTGTTCACAATCATATAGTGATAAATGTTGCAACAAAGTGCAAATTACTACGTGCACACTTGTCTGCTTTGAGCCTTTTTGTTCTGCTATTGAAAAATATTTTGGATTACAAAGTTTTACCAAGTTTGATTCAGATTTACCTGGAAAGACCATTCTGGTGTTTGTACAATATTAAAACCAGAAAACCCTAAAACCAAGCCTTACCCTCCTCACGATGTAATAAAGACATGTTCTGACACACACACCCATGCATGCAAAAAACATGGTTTACATTGTTGTCATGGTGACACAGATAAGACAGATAAACAATTGATGAGCTGAACTACCACAGCTGTGTTAGTGTCTCTTTCTTTCTCTCTTCCTCATGTACATCTTTCTTTCTTTCTTTCTTTCTTTGGCTATATCTGACTACACAAAATTGAATGTTGATTGAAACCGAAAAGAAGCCACTGACAGGTGAGGTCCTGTTACAATAGCACATGTCAACGATTGGGATATATTAGGCATTAAATAAGGGTCAATCTTTGAAATTGATAAGTTGGAAGAAAAAAACGTTTAAGCATCTGATGTATGATCACTACACGACATCAGTCACAACATTGCCGCGTCAGTAGGACTTGTGGCATGCTGTTGGTATGAGACCAGAAGTGGGTCAAGGATGGAAAATGGTTGGATTGGCAATAGGTTTAGGGCATTCAAGGTTCATTGGTTAATGTGGGTAGAGAAGGGCAACCAGTCATTTCTGATCCCACTGAAGAAGCCGTAGCTTGCGGACCCTGACTGACAGCTGTCAGAACAAACAGTGCGTCACGGCATAGCTGTAGACCGATTGAGTGCCCGTACTGCCCCAAAGGTCTCCACAATGGGCAAGTGAGCATGAAGACTGAACTGTAGAGTAATGGAAGGAGGCTGCCTGGACCTGAATTGAATTACCTTGGGAATAAGTGGTTTAAGGATTCACTAAGGGAAGAAGGGTGGAGGTAGTGTGATGCTCTGGGTGGTGTTCTGCCTGACACTTACTTGAATGGTCATTTACATACCACCCACCAAAAAGTAACAATTCAATCAAACATCTGGGACGTCCTGGAAAAACGGCTAGATTCTATGGTGTCCCCACCTTGCAATTAATGGGACATAAAAGATCATCTACTAATAAATTAATGTCAGGTACCAGAGGACAAATTCAGAGGTTTTGTGGAGTCCATGCTTTAAAAGGCCAGAGAAGTTTTGTCAGGACAAGTGAGACCAGCACAATATTTGGCAGGTTGTTTTCATGTTGTGGCTGATCGGTACATACAGTATATCCTCTGACTCTATTATTTAGAGTCAGCCAAAATGTATTTCGTCCAGTGTGGCCAAATGGTTTCTTATCATCATACAAAGCCATGTGAATGAAAATGGGTTTGAGCAAATTTTCAGACTGAATTCTCGATGACTTACTCTGTTTGTAGTGTCAGTGTGTAGTTCCAGAAAAGTGGAGTAAACTCACACTCCTCATCGCAGTCGTTTTACCCCCCTACATCACCCAACATACACTCCCTCTTTTACCTCATTCCTTCCTTCTGTTTCTTCCTAACTCCCTTCCCCTTTTCCTCCGTATGTTGTATACTGTACTCTTTCTCTTTGTCCTTGTCTGTCAACCTAATAGTCTCTCTCCCCATTTCTCCCCCTTCCCTCGACCCTGACCCATTTAGTTGTCTGCTTGTTATTCAAACCTTTGCTTTACCCACACAAACACACACAAATGAAGAGAGGAAGGAGCTGAAAGGGAGAGAGAGACAGAGAGAGAGAATGTAATTTAGTCTGACTGCAAACCCCGCCATCCGTTTCATTTTCGTACTGTGTGTGTGTGTGTGTGTTTGTGTGTATATGTATATGTATATGTATGTGTGTATGTGTATATATGTATATGTATATATGCATATATATATGCATATGTATATATATGTGTGTGTATATATATGTATATATGTATGTATATATGTATGTGTGTATATATATTTATATATGTATATATGTATATATAATATGTATATATGTATGTATATGTATGTATATATGTGTGTATGTATGTGTATATATATATATGTATATATATATATATATATATGTTTGTGTGTGTGTATGTATATATGTGTGTGTGTATATGTATATATGTGTGTGTGTATATATGTATATATATATTTCTTTATGTAACAGCTTACGGCTTGTCTGAAACCCAAATAAATATTGTATTGTGTATTAAAATGTATGGTGTTAAAAAGACGCACAAACACAAACTTTTTAAAAAGCATTTTTAAATATTTGGCATTTTTGCTCATAAAATGAGACAGTGAGTCAACCAAATATTTGTAGTTGTTTTAGTATCTCAACAATTTGTTTTTTGAATATTTGTATTACATTTTGATAGTTATGCTTATTTTCTGATATGGATAATTTCCTCAGTGAAAATTAGATGTTATGTCACTTATTACAACATCTGTTTGTTAAACACAGTGGAAAAGTCTGACATTTTCATTTTTTGTTAAGGTTTATGAAACAGAGCTTCCTAATAAACACAACAGTGTTTTTTTTTAGTAGGCTGACATGCATTTATATTTGATATATTAGATGGTTTCTACAAGCGAGACACATTAATCATCTATAACACCCATTTCTGACAAAACATCCTTAATACATTGCATATACCGTATACACTATATTTAATATTTATGTGTATGTAGATTTGCTGACATTTTTTTCAGGTTCTTGCCTTGAGGGAATGTAATTTCTGTGCATTGTATGTATTTTGCATATGAATGGAATTCTTAAACACACAATGCTCACTTAAACTGTGAATCATGCAGGCTGTTATGGTTAGGATGAAACATAGCTATAAGTGAAGTTTTCTACGTAGTCGACCTTAAAACATTCAAAACAGTCTTCGTCAAGTTATTACAGTATTAACAACACACAACTATACACACTTTAAAAACCCATAATCCATAATGTCCATAATGTAATAATATAATGTGTAAAAAGTTATAATCATATGCTCTCACCAATTTTATCACATTATTGTCAAACTATTATTTCAGTACATTACACTATAAACTACATTTTTTATGACCTCATCCAGTTATTTCCTAACCATATAGGTGTAATTGATTTGCAGATCATCCCATTTTGTTTTTATTGAGTGGCATCAGAAACTAAGTTTGGTTTCTGAAAAAGTTGAAGTTGATAGTTATAGTCCTAGAAAATGATCTAGTGTGTGACTGTTGCATGTTGAGATTTTCGGGGGTAATCAAACAATAAGTGGTTGTTTGTAATTGTAAAGTTGGCTTTGCCATTTCTTAGCTTATGTATAGGTTTTTTAAAATAGTTTTGTGACATTATATTTCTTCAGCTCTTCTCTTAGTCTTTCTTTCATTTTTTTGCTCTGAAAAGCTGCCTAAAACTAGTTGAAACGATAGGAATGGAGATCACTCAGATCAACAACATTTCTATGAATGTCAGGTTTTTCATATGTTCCATAGCATTAACATGAAATCTTGATTTATCTATTATACAGCTAACAGTTGCATGGGGTGTGTTAGGTGTGTCGCCACACTGTTTTGACTTTCTGTTGACTCTGTAAACCTACACCCTATTTGCATAGAACCCAACAGCTGGCAAATGGATCGGGCAGTTACACCTGCCTGTCCACCTGTGTCTGTTTGTGTTCGAGCGGGTGACGCTGTGTATATGTACACGAGACGGCTTAATTTCTGCCCACCTGTTCAAACTTTCTTATTTGAGTTTGTCAATAAAGACAATGTTCCGCTTTTGCAACTAGTTTTACATGTTTTAATATTTAAAATAGTCTTGTTTTGCTGACTGCACCGGTAATGGTAATTTCATTCAGTTAGTGCCGACAGTCGGCAGAGAAAATCATCAGCTGTGAGCTTTGTGAAGAATGTGAAGCCCTCAGTCTTTCTCAAACAGATTTTTTAAACAGGTTTGATATTTACCCCAGCTATCTGTGACAAACGACAACATGAACTAAGCTTTGTTTGAAAAAGTTAGTTCACCATTATCTCCCTATGGAGGGTCTATAGCCTGCGTTGTCCCTGCCTCTACACAAACACAGTCTTTTCTGTAAAGTTGAATCGTGATTTCTGGTTGCCATAATTTTTGTTGGCATGGGATCCACCATATTCCCCCAAAAGTGACTATTTATTTGTTAGAAATGCTGTCGAATTTGATAGACAGATGGGCAAACCAAAAAAAGGTACAGGAGAAGTCTGGGATTACATTATTATTATTATTATTATTATTATTATTATTATTATTATTATTATTTATTATTATTATTATTATTATATTAATAATATTATTATCAATTGTGTTTAATAAACAGAAGGAAGCACAGATGAGTTAAAGAAAGAAGGAAATAAAATAAACTTGCATACTGATAAATCATTGTGATTTATTGCCAAAATACAAGAAGGAGATAAATGATAGCGTTGTAATATTTTACGTTTATAGGTTTCGGTCATACATAGTGTTCCCATTTAACAACAGTCTTGTTTTGAATATGCTTGATTTTGGTGGCAAAGAAACTGCAAAACTGGTATGTGGGCTTGAAAACTGATCCTCCTCCACGGACTAGTACATTTTATGCATATGTATGCTTATATACATTGTTATGATTGTACACGTTAATGATTTAGCCCAGGGGTCTCAAACTCAATTTACTTGGGGGCCGCTGGAGGCAGAGTCGGGGTGAGGCTGGGCCGCATCAGGTTTCCACAAGAAAAACTTTTAAATAATTTTAATCTTCTCAAATGTCTTTATTTTTTATTTTTAACACAAAATAATATGAAAAAATAAATAAACAAATTAGAACAAAATAAATAAGAAATTAATAAGAAAATCAATCAATCAATCAATCAGTAATAAGTAAATAAAATAATAATAATAATTATAATAATTAGGATTCAAATGTCTGTATTAACAGTTCTTTAAGCTTTCTTCTGAACATGAATTGTCCTGAACATAAGTGGAACATTGAAGAACATGAACTGCTCTTCTGAACATGGCCTCTCTTGCCTACATCTTGCTGCTAGAGACCTGGCAGCGCTTCTTCTCGCATAACTGAGCCACATTTGGCTTGAGGGAGGAAGCAGTTGAGACCCTCAGTATGGCTTGAAGATGATCATCAGTAATTCTGGACCTGTACTTGGACTTGGAAGTTTCAATCAAGTGTTTAGCCGACGCACAAAGAACGTCATTTCCTCAATATACGTCATTTCCGCAATTTACGTCATTTCCGCTCCGTGCCGTTCATAACAAACTCGCGGGCCGCACTAACATTAAACTTTAATAATAAGGTGGGGGCCACAAACTATCGCCTCGCGGGCCGCAATTGGCCCGCGGGCCGCGAGTCTGAGACCCCTGATTTAGCCTATACTTAAATTTCTAGTGTACTGTATTTATGTATTAAATCATGTATTTATTATCACTTAGGAATTTAACCTAGCTTGGGCTGGTGGGACGGGGGACTTCGATGGGTGGCTTTTAATGGACAGTAGTGTGTTGCACGTGAATGCAAGGACACTAGCAGAGGTTTCTAACGACGGAGATACAAGTGGACTGACTGTCACTCAGTAATCCGTTCCTTCATTCCTGCCTATTGTCTCCTTGCTGACCCGTGTATTCAGCCTTTGATTATTGACATGGTGACTGTTGCTTTCTATTCCCTCCAGCTGGAAGCGGACAACATGTTCCTGGGTATGGCAGAAGCAGGCCTTGACTTTAGTTCAACTAATCAGGTTAGTATCTGTGTGTATTCTGTGTACTTTTCTGACCTCTCATTGTCACTAATTACACTGAGCTACTTTCCAAACAGAATACATGCCTCACGGATGTATTTTAGCATCACTGTTTTTATCTTGGCAGCATGTTACCCACAGTGACTCTAATTAAAACTATAAAGTCCACCCATTGATGAGCAAAGTGAAACGTTCTGTGGCAAATGCTATATAAACAAAGAAAATGTTATACACAAAAGTCACAAATAAGTTCCTTGATTTATTTGCAATTGTCACAATCTTACATAAATGTGAAATTTCTTTGGGGTTGCCATTAAACATTCCTCCAAAACATCAAATGAAGAACTGATCTCGACCGCCAATCATTTAGCTTTACTGTGCCATCAATATGTCCATATTTACCTTAGCTTACTCTGTAATGCATAAGTGATATTGTCCTACATGAGATTTTGCTTAGGCTGACTTTACCTTTGGCTATTCCAGTCTTTACAGTTATTTGCAGTTGCATTAAGCAAAAATCTCCTTGCATCCTGTTCTCCAAATCAATATCACTTACTGATTTCAACCTAGGGCACATAAAGCAATCTCCATGCTCATCTCACTCAGAGACCTGATGCAGTGCTTTATAGGAGTTGCTTTGATTCTCACATTATTTGCAATTCTGTTGTTAAAATTAGTAAATTTAATTTTAAAAATATGCTTGACTCTTAAACCTGACATACTCACATACAGTATGTGGTATAATAAAAAGACAGAACAACAGAGCGAACACAGGAAAGGCTGAGCTATTACGCATTACAGCGATCCAAACTGTTGACAATTAGGAATTCAGGAAATCTTTCATTCATGTGTTATTCATTTTGTATTTGATCACGTTCAGGCATTTAATGTTTATGACTCATTGTGTTTGCTTTGCTGAGTGATAATGTGACATGTGGACTGACTTGATGTGAAAAGATGTTAAAGGAAAACTTTCACTTTTGTCCTTTGCTCCGTTCTGATTTCAGCATTAACATTTTCGTGGGTTGCCATGTCTCCTGTTTATGTTGGGCAAACGTGAACGATCCTGGGGAAGACGTTCTGTTTTCGGTCAGGGATGATTAGGCCCTAGTCTTTCCTCTAGTCGATAATATTTTGAAAGCTTACATACAACAAGGTATGCAACGAATGTAAGCAAACGTCACAGAAACAGCACCAACTTGTGATTATTATGATATCTGACATGACATAAAACATGTCTTTGAGCTATTTTAAAAATGTCAGATTTTTCTCAATATATCACATAAAAAATGCTTACTATTGAGTCAGTCATTTTATTTGGTCATGCTGGAATGTTTGGGGAAGCCAGACGGTTTGTTTACTTAATAATGTCCAAATTAATTAATAGCTGCATTTAACTGAATGAAAAATGAACTGAAAAAAGAATTGATCTTTGAAGATGGATAGTGAATTCATTTTCGAGAGCATTCACTGCGTCGTGTGGGACCTAGGATTAGGTGTAGTTGATAGTGTATGTACAGCTTTCCTGTTACATCACCTCCGTGTGGTGATTAACATAGTTATGATCAGCTGTTATTAAATTACTTAACAACAGACCTACAGGATTAAGAAAGTGTGCATTAAGCTACGAACTCTTGGTGCTTTCCAAAGGCCTTGTGAAGCCCCTAGAGAATGAGATGTGTGTTTGTGTGTAGTACACCACCAAGTACAGTTCATATTAATAACAAATTCTACTGGAACTACATTATTCATAGAGTACAATATAGAAAATATTTTGTGGTATAGGAAGCAATCGTTTGATGTTTTATTCATGGGGTTGTGCCATAAGGTGGGGAGTGGTGTGTGGAATGAGAATTATTTTCTGTATTATTGGATGCGTAAAGTCAGGGGCTGCTGTGTGATAAATGTGACCAATTTGTGTCCAGTCTAAACCTTGTCCTCAGCAGCAAAGTGAGGGTACGGTTTTAAACCCGAAACAAGGGCGCTGTAGAGAGAGGAAGGGGAAGCACCACAAAATGTTCTGTGCAACTAAATCTGTACTACATGCATTTTGTGTTTGGAGTTTAGCAGTTTGAAAACATGGTTTTGTACTTTCAGTCGCACCATATAGTTTGACCTTTGCTCCTTTGGGCCCACTTGAATCATGTCTGTAAGAAAACTAGATACTAGATTATAAGATTCATTTCAAGAAAGCTGCTCCAGGTGCATAGTCCACATTAACACTGTTTGGTCCAAATGACAAAACTGCTGGTTCATACCCCAGCACCTTTTTAAGGCCTGATATAATCCTTTTTTTTTCTCTGTTATGTTTCCCACAGTTTCGAGTGCCACAGCCCTCTCACCCTCTCAGTAAGATGACACAACAAATCCCATCCTCGCAGCACTGGAGGAGGGATTCACAAATGGCAGACACACATCGTCCACCCTGGGTGAATGCACACACACAAAGAAGCAATAGGGTCTTACTGCAATCAGGAAATTATTTAGGCATAGTGGCAGTAGGTTGATAATGGTCTTGCCTGTACACGCTTAAATATTTGATTATGTATTTCTTGTGCAACACAAGGCTTTTGGTTACACATTTTCATGTAAAGTCAAGTAAAATCAATTACTACTACCAACAGAAGTTAGAACAAATAATCTTAAGAAACAAATAACTAAAAATATAAAGATAAAAGGTTAAAATACACAAAATGACATATAAGAACAATTACTAAACTCTCAAGTGGGTGCAAAATTTCAGCTGAACTCCTCAGCATTATTATAAACGCAGTCTGCATTGCTGAATGATTCCACTAAGGCTAATTGACCACCAGCTTGGGTCTTGCCATGCTAGTCCTAATTGGACCACCTATAGTGAAGGAAAGTAACTGTAGCTGCAGTTTAAATCTACAGATCTAAATTGAGGGTCTACACTTTTTGATGGACAGGACTATGGTTTGGTTTCTCTTTCATGTTCACCATAAACACTTTACCGTTTGTGACCAAAGGCTTTGTTTCCTTACAATCCACAAAAAGTCATTAGTTTAGTGCCTGCAAATTTTCAGATGTTTTGTTGTTTACAAAATCAATTCAATTCAATTAAACTTTATTTATATAGCGCCAATTTACAACAAGGTCATCTCAAGGCACTTTACATAAAAAAGTCAAGACTATACAAACATTTAAAGAAAACCCAACAAATCCCCCTTGAGGAAGACATAGGCAACAGTTGAGAGGAAAAACTCCCTTTAACGGAAGAAACCTCCAGCAGAACCAGGCTCAGGGTGGATGGACATCTGCCTTGACCGGTTGGGCTGAGTGGAAAGTGGAGAGATAAAAGAACAGAGCAACAAAAGCAGCAACAAAACATTGGGCAGGTTAGTAGGACCAGTAGCTGCGCACTGGAGGACACACAGCGACCAATCCAGGGACACCTGAAGACAGGGACAGAGAGAGGGGGACAGAGAGGGAGAGAGACGACTACGAGACAAAGAAGACACAGAGTTAATGTCATACAGTGGTGACATTATAGATGTGGGGTGAGAGGAGAGAATGAAGAGAAGAGGAAGTGGCTCAGTGCAGAGTCCCCCAGCAGTCTAAGCCTATAGCAGCATGACTATAACCAACTATAAGCTTTATCGAGGAGGAAGGTTTTGAGCCTAGTCTTAAAAGTAGAGAGGTTGTCTGCTTCTCGAATCTGGACTGGGAGCTGGTTCCACAGGAGAGGAGCTTGATAGCTAAAGAGGCTCTGCCTCTTATTCTGGGAACCACAAGTAGGCCTGCATTCTGGGACCGAAGTGGTCTAGTAGGATGATATGATACAGCATTTTTGGATTAATTGGAGGCTTTTTAGAGAGTTACTGGGGCAGCCTGAAAGTAGAGAATTACAGTAGTCCAATCTAGAAGGAATGAATGCATGAACCAGTTTTTAGCATCGCTTTGAGACAGGATGCTGCTAATTTTGTCAATGTTCCGTAGGTGGAAGAAGGCTGTTCTAGAGATTTGAGGTAAATGACAAATCCTGGTCAAAAATGACTCAGAGATTCCTTGCAGTACTACTGGGGGCCAGAGTTATGTCATCTTAAGTAGCGATATGGTTAGAAAACATGTTTCTTAGACTTTTAGGCCCAAATAAAATAACTTCAGTTTTATCTGAGTTTAGAAGAAGGAAATTATACGTCATCCAGTCCCTTATGTCTTTTAAACATGCTTGTAGTTTGATTAATTTATTTGTTTCATCAGGTTTCATAGATAAATATAACTGCGTTTCATCAGCGTAGCAGTGAAAATTTGTTTTCTAATAATGTTGCCAAGGGGAGACATATATAGAGTAAAGAGTATTGGTCCTAATACAGAGCCTTGTGGAATTCCATAACTAACTTTTGTGTATGTGGAAGATTCATCATTAACATGAACAAATTGGAATCTATCTGATAGATAAGATTTAAACCAGTTTAGTGCAGTTCCTTTAATTCTAACATGTTGTAGTCTCTGTAATAATATTCTGTGATCAATGGTGTCAAATGCAGCACTAAGATCTAGCAGAACTAGTTTAGAGACAAGTCCGTTATCTGAAGCCAGAAGAAGATCGTTGGTGACTTTAATCAGTGCGGTTTCTGTGCTATGATGAACTCTAAATCCTGACTGAAATTCTTCAAACAAGTCGTTTCTGCGCAGGTGGTCACATAATTGCTTTACAACTACTTTTTCAAGTATTTTAGAAATAAAGGGGAGATCGGATATTGGTCTGTAATTGGCTAAGACATCTGGATCCAGACTAGGTTTTTTAAGTTTGATTACAGCTACCTTATAGGCCTTTGGTACATATCCTGTTTGTAAAGATAGATTAATGATATCTAATACGAACGTGTCTAATAAGGGTAGAGCATCTTTGAGCAGTCTAACTGGAATAGGGTCTAGCAGACATGTTGTTGGTTTAGATGCCATAATAGTTGAAGTTAACTCAGCAAGATCTATGGGCACAAAGCAGTCTAAAAGGGACTGAGGACTTACTGATGATTCTGTTGTATTTGTGGGGAGGGTCTGGTGAATTTTATTTCTAATAGCTATGATTTTGTTTGTGAAGAAGGTCATGAAGTCATTGCTACATAGCGTTGAGGGAATACTAGTCTCAACTGAACTATGGCTCTTAGTCAGCCTGGCTACAGTGCTGAAAAGAAACCGGGGGTTGTTCTTGTTTTCCTCTATTAGTGATGAATAATAAGCTGTTCTGGCTTTACGGAGGCTAATTTGTATAAGTATAAACTCTTTTTCCAGGCTAAGCGTGATTCCTGTGAGTGAGTGGAACGCCACTTCCTTTCTAGTCTTCGTGACGCCTGCTTTAAATTGCGGGTTTGCGAGCTATACCATGGAGATCGCCTGTTCAGAATTACTGCCTTCTTTTTTAGGGGGGCAACACTATCAAGTATGTAACGTAAAGATGCTGCATAATTATCAGTAAGGTAATCAACTTGTACAGGAGTACAGTTAATGAGGCTACTCTCAGTTATATCAGTACATGTTGAAGTCAATGATGAAGGGATAATTTCCTTAAATTTGTTCACAGTGTTTTCAGATAAACACCTACTGAAGCAAAACATTTTTCTAGCTGCTGTGTAGTCCATTAAATTAAATTCAAATGTTATTAGAAAATGGTCAGAGAGAACAGAATTATGAGGAAATACTGTTAGTTTATCAATTTCAATGCTGTATGTAAGGACAAGGTCTAGGGTGTGACTAAAACAGTGAGTGGATTCATTTACATTTTGAGAGAAACCAATTGAATCTAATAATGAAGTAAATGCCGTGTTGAGGGAGTTACTGTCAGCATCTACATGAATGTTAAAATCGCCCACTATGACGACTTTATCTGCACTAAGCACTAAGTCGGCTAGAAAATCTGAGAATTCAGTCAAAAATTCAGAGTAAGGGACTGGAGGACGGTCCACAATAACAATCAAGAATCCTCATCATTTTCATGAACAAAGCAAACGTGTTCAGATCACATTAATGTGTAAAATTATCTGTGTAATGTAATCTAGTTCAACATACCGAAGGATTAAGTGTCATTTTATGGTGGGATTTTATATGATAGGTCAAATGTGGCGGCATCAAAAGAGTTATTTATTTATTTATTTATTTCGTCATTTAGCTAATTTCTTTAACTTAGAGGTAATTGATGAAACCTCATACACTGACATACAAATAGGAATACACAATACATGTACCGTATTTTCCGGACCATAAGCCGCTACTTTTTTCCGACGTTTTGAACCATGCGGCTTTTACAGAGATGCGGCTTTTCTATTAATTTTTCTGCAGCCCTCAGATGGGCGCTGTAGATGGAAGTCAGTGCAAACAAAAAAGCGCCAGTTTTTATTCTTAGCGCATGCAACCCAAGACACACAACAGCAAACATCAGCACTTTTACTGCCGTGTTACAGGCACCATTCAGGTTCAGGTGTATGAATAAACACTTATGGTACAAAATCTTTCTATGTAAATATCTTATTTCTCAGCCTGGATATTGGCGGCTTATAGTCCGATGCGGTTTATATGTGACAAATAATAAATATTTCTTTTAAATTTTAGCGAGTGCGGCTTAAATTTAGGTGCGCTCTATAGTCCAGAATTTACGGTATATAAAAATTCCCCACTCGCCCCTTCCTTCTTTGGCGCGGCCTCTTGTTCCTTCCTTCAAGCTCGGGTCCTCTACCAGAGGCCTGGGAGCCTTATTGTTCTGCGCATTATCTTAGCTGTTCCTAGCATTGCACTCTTCTGGACAGAGATCTCAGATGTTGTTCCTGGGATCTGCTGGAGCCACTCTCCCAGTTTGGGGGTCACAGCCCCCAGGGTTCCTATCACCACAGGTACCACTTGTGCCTTCACCTTCCACATCCTTTCTAACTCTTTTTGCAGCCCTTGGTATTTCTCAAGCTTGTCATGTTCCTTCTTCCTGATGTTGCCATCGCTTGGGATTGCCACATCTATCACTACAGCCTTGTTCTTCTGTTTGTCCATAACTACTATGTTGGGTTGGTTGGCCATTACCATTTTGTCAGTCTGTATCTGGAAGTCCCTCAGGATCCTAGCTCTGCCATTCTCAACCACCTTTGGAGGTGTGTCCCACATTGACTTTGTTCCTGTACACTATGCCTGTCACTTATGGTTATGGTGTTCCATGTATTCCCTGCCTGCTAGCATCTTACACCCTGTTGTTATGTGCTGGATTGTTTCAGAGGCCTCTTTGCACCGTCTTGCCCGGTGTGGTAGACCCCAGCCTCTATTGATCTTGTACTCAGAGCCTGCTCCTCTGCTGCTAAGATTAGTGCCTCTGTGCTGTCTTTCAGTCCAGCCTCGTCCAGCAAATGGTAGGATTTTTCGATATCAGGCACTTCTTTTGTGTTCCGGTGATACATACCGTGCAGAGGTTTCTCACTTGGATGTCTTCCACTGTGATGGTTACTGGATCTTGTTCAGGAAGGTTTCTGTGGTATGCTCTCAAGTTCACCAGCCACTGGGCATTGCTATTTTGTGATGCCTACCTCTCCCATTTGCCTTTCCAGTATTCTTCAGTCTCCAGCCTTGGTGTGTCTGCTCTCTGTGAGTACACCTTGGATGGCTCAGTGGAGAACATACTGTTTATTCTCCTGAATTCAACTTCTCAGGCAGTCTCCAAGGCTTCAGGTATGGTCATGCTGTTGTACTTGGTGCTGTAGGTGGAACTACTTCTTCTTCTGAAAGTTGGCTAACTTCTCTCCGTGTTGCCTTGATCTTAGCCTCTAAACTCCGTTTCCATGGAGGATACTGCACCTTATGGCTTGTGTTGATCTTCTAGCCAAGCACCTCAAGGTTTACACTTGCTGCAGTATATATCAGCTGATTGGTCTAAGCATTCACATCTCATAGCAGACTTTTGGATGGTACTTGGGGTTCTAGGTGTCAATTTTAGCCATGATCTTCAATTTCAGGTTAGCTGCTCTTGCATTAAGCTTTGTTATTATTGCGGCTTGATACCCAATCTCAGATTGTGGGGATGACGATGATATCTCCCCGCTGACCTGTCCTGGCTCCCACTTGCCGTAGAATTTGTGTTGTACCTCGTCAATCTCTAGTTGTGATATAAGGTGTTTCTTTTGGATATTATAGCAGTGTGCTACCAGTTGTTTTGGTGTTAGACTAGATGTTGGGTTTCTGGCTTCATGTAACCCTGCTCACTAGGGTTACTTGTGTAGCTCCCTGTTCCCATCTGTTGTCCATGAATGTCTCATTCTTTTTCCATTAGCCCACTTCTCTTCAGGTTGCCCTGGTTCCCGAAAGAAATTGATCAAAAATAGTTTAAAAACTTAAATATGTGAGAAGCAGTCTAGACCAGGAGTCGGAAACCCGCGGCTCTAGAGCCACATGTGCCTCTTTTATCCCTCTGGTGTGTCTCCCCCAGTGTTCCTATCACCAAAGGTACCACTTCTGCCTTCACCTTCCACATCCTTTCTAACTCTTTTTGCAGCTCGTCTCCCTGTGGCTTTGCAGTCTGCAATCAATTTTGAACATCTTTTGGGAAACAATTCCGGAGTTCAGACAGGAAAAAACTATTATATAACTCCTCTGACCGTCGATCCATCCCTATTGAATATGATTGCATTTGCAGTTGTAAGTCAACCCGATCCTGATGTTAATCTAGCCGACATAGCCGACAATGAGATATGGGTGTTCAAGTTTTGGGTCCAAGCGGGTGCTTTTGTTGCTCTTTTCTTTTCTCTCTCCGCCCACCCTGAGCCTGGTTCTGCTGGAGGTTTCTTCCGTTAAAGGGAGTTTTTCCTCTCCACTGTTCCCTATGGCTTGCCCAAGGGGCATTTTTTAGGTTTTCTCTAAATGTCTGTATAGCCTCGACTTTATTTTGTAAAGTGCATCGAGATGACTTTGTTGTAAATTGGCGACATATAAATAAAGTTGAATTGAAAAATTCAAATGCTTGACAGCTGATCTTAAAGATGTTGCCCGTCAGAATGCCATTCTTGCTCAGAATCACAAATGTTGGTAAATTGAAAACCTTTCCAAATTGGATAAACTTGTATTCGACACATGGAATGTCATCCCGACACTTCCCACTTTTATGAACCAAAAAAAGTATGACTTTGCAGTCCTGTAGATTTTTGGATCCACAAGTAAAATATATATTTTAATTGGCCATTATTTAGCAAATATATATTTTACATTGTTCGATGAAATAGTTCTATTTTAATCAGGTTGACAGCTGACTGCACACGTTAAAAGGACGACAGTGGTGCACAGAACCAGACGGCATTTTTTGTTTGCTGCAGGTGCATAATAAGTTCTGCTTTTTATTTCATAAATATGAGGCGGACTCAATTAGACACTGACTATTTTATTTGAAAGTAACCTGAAACCCAGCGTCTTTTTTTTTTTTTGTAGTTCAAAAAGTTTTTGTTGCATTCTGAATTAAAATGTAGTTTTCTCTGTAGCAGTTCATTGATTTCGGAAATGCAACACACTATAGTTTTTTTTTGTGGCTCCCTGTGTTTTCTTTTCTGTGTGAAACGGGTCCAAATGGCTCTTTGAGTGTTGAAGGATACTGACAAAAAGATTATTTTACTTTTTATCTGGGTATTTCTGTAGTAATGAGAGATGTCAGTTACTTTAGGTGTTCGTATAACACGTGCTCTGATGTCTTTGTGTGTTCAGTTTCACAGCTACTTCATGTGAGAACTATTACTGTGCACACAATTAAACCGATGGACAACAGGCATGTGGAGAAATTTCTTAAAATATGTTGTTGTAAAACTCAATTGAGAAGCTAAGACAGGTAAGAAATTCTATGAACATTCCCAGAATATTTACCCAGCACATCAATTCATCCAAATAAGGACTATTTCATAAAATATACTGGGGGTATATTTTGTTGTAAAGAATTCTGCTCTTTGATGTCTATTAGATACCTACATATTTTTCTTTACATTGTTCATATACAAAAGACATACTGTATGTCCTCTTCCATAAAGTACGAAATGGTCGTGAACATGGGTCTGTAAGAAGTGTGTTTGTAATGTGAACACAACACGTGTGAAAAGACTTAATCCTGACTACATTAGTCTTTCCAGACACTCACAGTGCACCGGGAGAAGGCTATTGTACAGACATGAATGGAACAGCACAGAGAAAGAGGGAGAGAGAGGAGTAATTTATGCAGAACTTGAAGAAATGATAGAGTAGACAAGGGAGGGAGAGTGAGAGAAAGGCAGACAGACAACAGACTGGCAGTGCACTGTAATTTATGCAGAGCGCTCGGCTCCGACAGGACACGGTGTCTGAGGGCGATTCAAGAAACGCACTGTTGGACTCGCTGGTTTGTCAGAACATCGGGGAGATAAACACTGTGTAGTTGCCATTACATTGGATATACTTGACAAGATGTCCACGCTCAAAAAGACATCAGGCCAACTTGGTATATCCAGAACAGGACAGGAGACTTAATTTGAATAAAAAATGGCTTCGCTTACATCCAAGTTTGTAAGTAATTAAAAATAATCATAAAATCAAAGGGCAGAGTAACCCCTTCTCTCTGGTTAAATGTGTTAAATGACAACGACATTACAAGATTGAGGACTTGTGTAACGCTGATTACAGGAAACTATCAAATGTATGATCTTTTCTAACTAATTTGGACCATTTTAATTTGTTTCAATATTTTAAATGTTCTGTTGATGTTGAAAGTAAAGTTTGTATTTCTTTCATTTCTAAAACAATTTGCATAAATATTTAATAATGCTACATATGTTCTGGTCACAGCTTGGCTACGTCAATGTGGTCAATATCATCAATGAAATTTTACTGGATTTTCTGATTGCCAGATAGTCTATATGGAAAAAAATAACAAATCAGCTGTCAATATTCTAAGTCAGGGACAACCCTAGTTATGTATTCATATCACAAACCTTTAGACCCCTGTGTAAAGGTTAAGTGATGATTTGTTATCAATAGAAATGAAAACCCATAAAAGAAATTAGACTACATCTGCTACACACATCCCCATTCCTTCACTAAAATAAATGCCAAAAGTATGATTTAAAAATAATAAAGTATTTCATCTATATATCAATCTTTGTCAGACCAACTCTTTACCGTTTAGCCTGAATTGTCTTCAGTGTGAACTATAGTATCAGAAGATGTGCCAATCGCACCTCAAAACCTCCAAGGGGAAGTGACACTACGGCTAGCAGTCACTTGGGCCTCTGGGCCCTGCCATACCAAGAATACATTTGACTTTTTTTCTAATGTTTGTAGTAGTTGTTTTGGTAAAAAAAAACTGTAACTTCTTGGAGTCATTTTTACCTGTGGTCCTTTCAGTATTTATTAACAATAAAAAAAATAAATAGAATATCACCAGACTGTAAGTAAAAAGCATGTTGCACTTGTTGCTAACAGCATTCCCCCACCTTAAAGTGAAAACGAATGAAATTCGATATCCCTGAAATTAGATAAGAATGGAAAGCTGGATGGGCGTTTTAGATCACGTTTGGAGCATTCTATTCTTGTGATGTGTGACGAGATGAAAAGGAAATATAGGGAGAGGTTTTCATTGTGGAGATGCGTTTTCTGCATCTTCCTTCGTATATTTCTGTTTTCAAAGTGGTGAAACTATCAAATCAAATCTTGGTTTACCGCAGTGATTGTTAGTTACACAGTCAATCCAAACAATACATTGTACAACTCAACTCATAACTCGGCGCACAAGTCATGCAACTCATAGCTCATCGCTGATGTGGGTGTGAGAGGAAGGTTGGATGAAACAGTGAGAGACGTAAAATAGAGGTTGAGCGAGAGAGCAAACGAGAGGTTGAAGGAGGAGGATGGTGAGAGATGAAGAGCAAAAGATTATGAGAGGGAGAGACTGGTGTGGCCAGCCAAGCAGAAAAGGCTGTCAGTCCCTATAAAAGATCTCCTCTGTCAGATTAGTATGAGAGAGCCTCTCTAATGCTGCCTCTGCCTCTGTACCCGTGTTTCTCTCACTCTTCTCTGCCAGGATTCTCTCACTCCATTTCCCTCTTCCTGTCTCCCCTTTACGTGTCTGTCTCTTGAAATAATTTATTGTCTTTAGTGCTTTAGCATTGATGTATTTTTACACGCACCGATATATGCCTGTGTGTATTCTCCAAGGCAAAGAGGAGTTGTGCCTTTACGTTATGTGTTGCTTTGCCGCTGAATAAGACAGCGTTTTCTGTCAATACTGGCAACATCATTAGCGATAATTAGTCGGTGAGAGGAGCACAGGTTGACCAAGAATAACACACGGAGCAACAAAGAGCTATAGTTCAGGCTGGCATCATTGTTCTGAGGTAATGTTGGATGGCAGTTTTACCACCTCCTACCTACCATCTACCATCACAACACTCGGGTCTTTTAGTCCCCCTGCAATTCTTATGGATTTTCTCCAAGTTGTGACTCTGTTAAAGGCAATGCTAACAATCTACCCAGGCTTGTGTTGCATATTATGATGTCAGCTTGACATTGTCCCATCTGTGTCAGCGAAGAGTCAGAAAAAAACACTTTGGTTCTAAAAATATAGGTATAGGGTGTTAAAGTCTGTTTTTTCTTCTCTTTCGTTTTAGTCCTACTCAGTGGGTGGTTTAGGAGATGACGACTTCAACATCCCACCAATCACTCCCCCTACTGTGCCTGACCACATGCTGCCCCCCCATCTCCCCCACAATTCCTCCTCTGGACCGTACCACCCTCTGGACTCCGCTCCCAGCTCGGCCCCCCACCACCCCTACCAGCTGCAGAGCATTGATCTGCCTTGTATGCCTAGTGGCCAGGACGGAAGTGCTATGATGAACCAAGATGGGGGCTCATTCAGCTCAGATGGAGGCCCAATGACCAGTACATTATCTGTGGTGAGTAGCCCAAAATGCATTACTCATAATAATGATAGTTTTGTTTGAATTGATGGTTGACAGGTAAATGGCAGAAAGACGGACTCCATTGGTGCAGAGAGCTTCTCTTTGTTGGGGTGTATCTCCATGACTTTGACATTGATGTGGGGCCTTTGTAAGTCGTTCGAGAGGCATGTTTTTCCCAGTGGAAACAGTCGCACAACTACCTGCGAACAACTTACGTGTAACAGTAATGTTCTTATCACCTTTCATACCAATAAAATCAAAGTCATGAGAATTTTTCTAGCCACTGAATGTAGGCACTTCCATCTTCTACACCAGCTAATGGTGCTGCTAATTTTGACACGTGCAAGTGCAACAACTACCAAAAATACATGTCGGATATTAAATCAACCTTGGTGACATTGTAGTGAGCTGTTTTTAGAAAGACTCTCATAAAATTACCCACATTTTATTAGTCACTTTTACTAGGAAAAGGAATATTATTGCAGTAATGGATTGCTAGCAAATTGTTGCAGCCCAACATTGGTAGCTAGCTGACTGATGTGTGTGACAGACGTTTGTTCTGAACGAGTTTGGCATTTGGTCACTGACGATGTCACAACTGAGGGAGACCGACAGCAACTACTCGAACTGGGGTTTGTTTTCGAACGTTTCTTTAACTTTACATCCCCCTATAGGCTCTACAGTCCGCGTTGTTCTCTCCTTAATTTTGCTTAAAAAACAAAAATTGTTAAGATAAAAAGTCCAAGTTTCCTGAACATTTCCTGCTCTGACAGGACTTGGGATTTGTGTACATCCCTGGTACGTAGAATCCCTCCTGGCCGGTGCTGACGTGTGTTGCCTCCAGTTGACTGAACTGGTCTTTGATAGCTGGTGGTCTTCAGTAATGTGTAAGCCAACTGATTGTACCACCGGACTTGACATTGTGCGTTCTCTCGTTAGGCCGTGTCAAAGGAGCGGCAAAAAGCAGGTACTAAGATCGGCTAACTCTGTTTGAGTCAGTAGATGACAAAACCAAAAGAACACCACTTTTTTGTGCCGTACTGAGGAAATGGTTTGAAGCACTGGTAAAACCTGTCGCTCTGCCTTGTTCTCTGCAAGTCATTTTGTCTCAGTTGCCACTGTGTTGATGGTACGTGTGGGTCTTTTTATTGGTTACAGACGTTCTCACCACTTCCCTATACGTGTGTTTATCTGTTAAATATGAATCTGACTTTTCAAATCATTAGTGTGTGCTGCATCTGCATGAGACACAGGGGATGAGAGTGTGTTTTGACTTGCAAATTTGCAAATAATGAGTTAGTGAAAGGTAAAGTCAGTTAATATTTTGCTAAGCTGCAATAATTGATCTGCTAGCAGTTTTAAATAGAAAGTTTAATAAACACATGGTAGCATAAGTTGGAATAAATCACAATTGGATAACCAACTGTACAGTTGGAATCAGTTATTTATATCTGTATGCATGTCATTCTTAGGAGAACAGCTCTCTCACTGACGTGTAACGTTGTTTTATGTTTTAAGCTTTTTATTTAATATTGTGAATAAATGCTTGGTAAAGTATTTCACCCAAAGTCATTTTCAAAGCATTTAGAAACATTTCCTGTCTTCACTTTTTCATGACTACCAGAAGCAGCGTGTAAGCATATATTTGAGTTTATTATTGGTAGGAACATAGTGTGCATATAGTTTTATCTCTGCAACAATCTGTTACCTCTGAAATAACTGACAAAGTGCTGTTCCCGACAATGATGAAATTACACCCTTTAAATAACCACAATGAAATATCACTTTGCTTAAACAAACTTACTTACTGGAAGACATTTTAGGACATCTTAAGACTGGAGCTGACAGCAAGTGGCTATATTTTTACCCTACTCTCTAATATTTTATTCCGTTAAACTGTGTGAAACAGGATATTGCCTGGGGCAGTGTTATTTGAAAGCCAATCACAGCAGCCACTCAATCTGACATTTGTTTCATATTTTAAGTCTTCATTTCACAGTAAATTGAAATTCTTGCTTTTACAGTAGCTGTGACATTCAGATGTGGCAGACTGTGTCATACAGTAAATGAAAGAGAGGCTTAAGAGTTGCAGTTTCTTCAACTGTCATAGAAACTGGCTATTCAGTGGGGAGACCGGGGTGTTAGTATGTGTCTGTACATATAATAAAGATTTTATTAAGAATGAAACCTTCTCCCCTCCCACTCTTACCGATCTGTCTGTCTGTTGTCTCTATCTTCACATTAAATCTGGGTGCTATAATATCAAGAGTCATTTTGAAACTACATGGAAATGTCTCAGCTTTGACACTTGTGGAATTAGAAAGAAATGCAACAATTATTAAAAACTAACCACAATTAATTTTAAACAATTTTTAGCTGTGACTTCAACAGTCTAAGAGTAGAGAACGTGATTATTTTCCATCTTTGTCTGTCCCCGTCCTACCTTTTCCTTCTCTCTCACTTTTATGTTCTCATAATAACATACATTTACTGCCAGCCCATGAATTGTGGTTGCTTAGCAACCGTGTGGGGTTCAGCCTAACCGGAAGCTGTGGAAGGCTCTAAAAATTCAGTCTGTGTGTGTCCTTATTAGATAACTCTGTTAGGCAAATACTTGGGTTCAGTAAATATTAAGATCTTCCCTTTTTCTGGCTGCTCATTGAAGGTTGACTGTCTGTAACGTGTGTTTCTGGTAAAAAACTGTATGTCTAGGCATGAATAAACGGGTTATTAATATCCAAATAACCCATATCAGCAACAGTAGTTTGTTTGAAACAAATGCAATCATTTGATGAAGTGCCTTTATATTATCCTTATTCAGTGAACTGACCGTCTTATGTTATATCCATACCTTGTTTATTTATTTTGATTGTAAATTTAATTTATGTACCGTATACATTTGCTGATATTAAGAGAAAAATTTCAACAATACAACACAACAAATGATTTTGCCCATATGACGGCACTGGACAGACAATATTACTTCTGTTTTTAAACCAAAACATTTTAATAATTTGTTATACTAATAGAGGGTGCCACAGAACACAGAAGTAATACAAACAAACATGGTTAACAATATCAGCATTAGAAGATTTCATACTTAAGGATAAAAGATGTTCTGATTTACTTATTTACACTTCCTCAGTATTTGTATCGTATATTAACCCCATACTTGGTGTAGCTGAACTGCCCCACGAAATACTTTACTATAAATTGTCATTTTAATTTAATAACAATCTATCTGCCTAAACGAATTCAACGGTAATTTACCTGCCTAATATATTTAGAATTTTAATTATAGTCAAAAATGGAGCTTTTGACTATTATAAAACATATTTAAAAATGTAAACTTTGGTCAACCTAGTCTGCACGTTGTGCGAAGTATGAGATTCTATCATTTGGTTTGAAATCATGACACACAAAAAAATACAACTAAAAGTACAGATTGTGAATTTTCTTGCTGTACTTTTCATATTGAAATCCCGTTCTTAACCGCACCTATGTGAAGCCAAGAGCTGCATATGATAGAGATCATCATTACTCTTTCCCCTTTTTTGTCATGAGTCATTATGTAGCCATCAGGGGTTTCCCCGGTCTTATTCTCTTATTCCATCTTTCAAATTTTCTTTTGGCCCCCAAGATGAAAAGTCAATTGTCAAAGTGGCCGTTTGATTTACCATAACATTATTTCAGCCCCTACGTTGTGTGCGAACCGATTCTTCCTGTAAACCGATTGTCTACTGGCTAATCATAATACTGCCAATATCAACGACCAAAGGCAACCTCACATTCTTGTAATTTGTCATTTCTGCACTTTCTTTGAGATTAGATTTTGTTTAGAAGTCTTCCTAAATAACTGAAATGTGGCTGTCAAGCAGGTTGTCAGTTATTAATTTTGATCAAATGCTTTTCTATAAACTAAACTGTAAACAGCGTATGGTTTATGTGTAGCAATGGATGGACTCAACTTCATCTTCAAGTTTTTAATCAGCTTATTCGTTACATGCTTTTGTATGTTCTTACTGGTGTACTGTGACAGAATATTTTAATCGTTTTTTCGCTCATACAAACAAGTGCCAAACCACGTATATCATTTTTCAGCATTTCTTCCAGCACTTACGTCAATCTGAAACCTCTTCCCAGGTTAGAGAAATGTCAGTGTGAGTTCCATCTAAATACCGCAGCAGTACTTAAGCTCTCGCTGCCGGTAACAGAGTTCAGGTAATATGTTCCCAACAGGGGCACAGCACACCAGACCACATCCTTTATTATTCGATGCTTACTGAGAGGAAACTGTGAAGACACTCAGTCATCAATGTGAGTCCCATCTTCATAAGATGGTGGGTGTCAAAGTTCCCATGTTGGGGGTGTTGCGATGGTAACTTTTGTTTTCCTGAGAAATGGACAGAACATGACTGACTAACTTACTATGAGCCCACATTTTGTCAGTGCCTGCTAAGATTCTTGTAAAAAGACTCACGCCAGAATTTCTTCAGAATCGCTGAGTAGAGAATTTTACATTTTGGTTTTATGGCACAGAAGCTACAGTGTTTTATTAAAATGCACTTATGTGCCATTAAAATGGTTTAACGGCATCACTTCAGGCATGTTAACAATATTCCAACAATATTTCAACAGTGACTCTGTTGACTGCATACGCTGCAGTAAGGAGCTTCTGACAAACGACTGGGACGTGGATGCAGAAGGAAATGAAGCACCTGTGGAGACTAACGTCTCCTCCACAGAGTTCTGTAGCAACTTCTCTGCAGGGAAGCAAAAAGATTCTCAGATCTCCACTCGTGTATTTACACAAGCAGGAGTTGATATTTTAAATGGCTTCTGATCCCATCTACTGTCTGACCTGTATTGCCGGTTGCTATGGCTACAATCATTCCACTATTAGTGAATACCCTATCAGGCAAAGGGAGACTGCGTGTCGGGGCCCAGATAGATCTGTGACATGAACATGTCGTGTAGCTCAGATACTGTTTCAGCTTGCCTTATGTTCAGTTTAATATGAATTTTAAGATTCAAAGCAGATACTGTAGTGATTCAAGCATTAATTTGGAATCGATGTCAACTCCATCAGTTCCTTAACTGACTTGGTCCTTGGTTCGGTGCTGCACAGGTCAGGTCACAGTTCTGTCACGGAAATAACTGAACTACAACAGAAAAGAGTCACAAATATTAGGTTTAATCGGAAATCCTTTAATACATCGTAGAGCCATGTTTATCCATTTTTTTAATACAACAACAACAACAGCAATAACAATAATAATAATAATAATAACCGTGAAGATTTATTTTAGTTGCTATATATTGTGGACGTTCGTGTTATATGACAATGCCAAATGACAAATACCACTGAGAGACAAAATGGCTATGATGGACGTTTGACAGACTAAATTAAACAAAAACTTCTTGCCTCCACTCATTCATTTTGTGTTTGTCAATCTGCAAATGTGATTAGATTTTTCTTCTGTGCAGTAGGATGAAGTTGTAGTTTTAAAAAGAACTTTGGAAAAAAATATGATTGTAGTCCAGTTACTACCTCCTCCAGCCACTTCTTCTCTAACCATTTCATCATATAACGAATTACACAGTTTGATGTTTTCCACAAGAATAAATGGCACTGAATCGTTTTTGAAACTCTAGGTAGAATAATGGAATTTGTTGTGTTAAAAATGACATTAGTCAGTTCAAAGAAATTTGCTATGCTAATGTAAATCCTAATGTCAGACATGAGTATTGTGGAATCATTAAAACCCCTGTCATTTGTCATCGTCTTTGCATAGATGCAGCAGATGGTGAACTCTGATTCCCGTTTTACCGGCAGCCAGCAGCCAATTGAAGCAGCTCTTGGACCCAGGAGCCAGTCAGGCATCAGTCAACAAAGTCAGTTGTCCACCATTAACCAATCCCAGCTGGGCCTGAATGGGAATTCTGTTACCCATAATTCTCCTTCACCTCCTGGAAGCAAATCTGCCACACCATCTCCCTCCAGTTCAGCACACGAGGATGATAATGACGACGGACTCAGGGTACAGACAAAAACACTGGATCTCATGTTTCTATGAGTCATATTTCACTGCGCTGTGGCAACCATGTGTGTTATTATGTATGTGTGTGTGTGTGTGTGTGTGTGTAGACAGTGAAGAGTTGTTATGTTAATGTTATGTGTCATAATAGACCCATTCTCCCTGCATATCAACTAGATGGAAATCAGCTCCCTCATTGTTCGATTTCTCACAGTGAAAAAAACACTGCACTAAACTGACTGCTCATATTCTGCAGAAATGAAACCATTGCTGTATTGCTATTATTCCATTGTTTATCTGTCAAACAATGAGTTGTAGCTCATGAGTCAGTAGACGGACAAAAGTAGCTTCAGAAAGTTTGGTTGGTAAAAAACGGCAGCTTTTGCAATTACAGAACTTGTAGAGCGTGCGCAGCCAAGCTGCTCTAAGATCCTTTAACAACTACACAGTCCAGATGAAGCCGGTACAGTAAGTACAGTAATGCACTGATTTAGAAGTGTTTGGATTTTTCATGGAGAGTGAAAGTCTGTCGGACTTGGGCATAACGTGACAAACGACAACCCCTGAACACATGAGACCCACGAATACGAGCCGAGTCTGCGTCTCGGTTTACTGCACCAACAAACTGAACTCTCTCTATCCCCGTTTCCCTGACAACATTTTCCATGCATGGACAAAACAGGATAATACGCAGAACTATTGGGGGGGTGTATTTCTCATGCGTTACCTTTTATTGGTAAATTCCACGTAACGGTCAGGAAAATCATTGCACGCAAAGAATTTTTCCTGTATGTCTCAGTTAAAGCCCAGTGTGATGTTTCCGGCATATGCAACAGAATATTCCTGCCAGCTATGAAAGACGAGGTTTAACCTTGATATTTTTATTTATAAAAAAAACTTTAATTTAAAATGTTTATTTGTTTTAAATTTGAGGCCAACTAACTGGAACTTACCACAGATAGTCAAATATCAGATTCATACTTAAACATCCCATCAATATAATTTATATTGTCTTATGTGATGATCTGGTTCAACAGCACAAAATCATATTGTCAGACCCAATGTCGCTGCTCTTCATAATATGATAAACATGACATGAATCCAGTGTCGGCTCGCGGGAGCACACGCGCCTGCAGAGGACATTAGACGTGTGCACTTCGGTTGTGCTCGTACAAAGTCCTTCCTGCAGGGTTTGTGTTTCACAACGAAGCGCTTTGTAACGATCAGAAAAGACTTTATGATCTCACCTCCCTAACGCCGCTCCCTCCCTTCGTTCACTGACTATGTCACTCTACCGCTGCTCTGGTGCGTTTAAGGACAGCAATGGACAAATCATGCGCCTTTTAGTAAGTCGACAATATCAGTAACAACGTAAAAACAAGATCACAAGAACATCACTAGATATAAAAATATTTTTTCAGCTGTCTGTAACGTGAAGCATGGCTGGGGCCGCCGTGCTTGCACCTGTGCAGGGGAAACACTGTCTATACATTCATACGTCCACACTTGGTGTGAATCTACTCAACCTCGGTCTTCTCCTTTTAGCACGGTGGTGGAGCAGAGAAGCGTCCGGCAGCAGTGGACATCTCCAAGAAACCCAAAACACCAAAGAAGAAGAAACGCAAAGACCCCAATGAGCCAGTGAAACCAGTGTCTGCCTACGCCTTGTTCTTTAGGGACACTCAGGCCAACATAAAGGCACAGAACCCCAATGCCACGTTCGGGGAGGTGTCGAAGATTGTGGCCTCCATGTGGGATGGCCTGGGAGAGGAACAGAAACAGGTAGATGCTCCTTCATTGGTTTTGCTTGTCTCATATTTTCTTCCAAACGAACTACTGTAAATTTGACCGGTAGCGTCTGTCTTGGAGATATGCTTGGTGCTCATTCAAATGCATCAGCAGTGTTTTGGTAATAATTGCCCGTAATTGACGGGGTTGATGATAAACTCTTTCGTGGGCAGAAGTGTTCCTACTCTGTAGCCTTCTCTAAAATCCAGAACTATGGACGTGTTTTGGAAACATCTCACATCTAGACAAAGTTGTGAGTTCCACTTCAGACTAAGAAACCACAATGAAATAAGATTTTAACCTGTTTAAATGATACTGTTGTGGACAACACAAATAAATCCTTGTTTATTAAATACTGCAGACCACATATGCAATTGTACAATTTTTTTTTGTAAACTGTGCTGACTGTTATTGATATTGATAGATGATTGGGATTGTAGAGGAGTAAAATGCTTGTGTTTCAGGTGTACAAGAAGAAGACGGAGACTGCGAAGAAGGAGTACCTAAAACAGCTGGCTGCCTACAGAGCGAGCCTGGTGTCACAGGTACGACACACACACACGTTCGTACAGTACTTACTTGTGAGGACACTCAGTCCCTGAATGCCTAACCCTGACCCTAAAACCCCTCAGTGAGTAGCATCTACACGAACACACACGCTGATAATTCCAAAAAGATGTTGGTATTAAAGCAATGCTTTGAAGGACTATATTATTAACGTATTAATCTAGCCATCTGCAAAGTAATAATAATAAGAATAATAACAACAATAATGATACTAATACAGATATTTTTGTTATCCTTTTTCTCCTTCTCCAGAGTTACAATGACCCATCTGAGATGAAACCTCCCCACTCCTCCTCTTCCTCCTCATCTTCCTCTTCCTCTTCTACCTCAATGTTTACACCCAAACTTCCAGTTTACCCTGGACACCCAGGCCAGCACCCTCCCTCCAGTTCACTCTCCCACTCTCATCCCCTCCCTCCCCCTCAGCATCTGGGCATGTACATGCCATACCCTCACCCGTCGCATCCTTCCCACACCACAAGTCCTGGTCTTGCCCCACACCTGCCTGCTCCCCATCCACAGATCCACGCCCAGTTGCAAGCTCTGTCCTCCAGAGGGACAGTGCCACGGACCAGTGTCCCCCATGAGGGAGCCCTGTCCCTCAGCAGCATAGCGGCAGCATCCACCCCTCCTCTGCAGGTCAGCCCTCCCCTCCACAGCCAGGCACATCTGGGAGGGTTGCACAGTCCCCACCATCAGCACCAGCAGCTCAATGGACACTCAATGGGAATGACACATTCTCCTGCCATAGCACAGGTCAGTCACACTCTGAATGTACGTGAGTCACTGGGGAACAAAAACAGGCTTTCAGCTCTGTAATATGAAGTCAAACAGCCCTGGCCCGTCAAGACATGGACTTTTGTGTCTGCCAATAAGTTGTCAGTAGCATTTCCTAAACTCTGGTACACTCTTGTGTTGCGAGGTGGGGCTTACACAGATTGGGATGAACAGGGATTGGTCAGACCACGCCACCTTTGTCCAATGTTCCAGGTTCACATTTGGTGCCTGTGTGCTCGTTGTAGGTTCTTTCTGCAGTGCACATGGGCACCATGACCAGTGTGCCACGACGCAGCCCCAAAAGCAACAAACAAGTTACACTGATGCTCTAGTTCAACTGAGCGATAGGCAAAGGCCGACCTGCATGAGAGGAAATAACTCCCCGTGCCAGCAGGTGGCAGGAGTCTATATTCAAAGTTAAGTCACACATTGAAACCATGTTGTACACCGCTGGCCCCCTGCAGTCCTGCTGTGATTGTAGCATGTTCAGCTGAGACGACCATGGAGAATGAGAGCAGCTTCCTGTGTGCGCCCTCTTCACTTCTTCGTTTACTTACAAAGCACCTGCTTTGTGGTGATGAATGTTCAGTCAGTTATGTCTTTCACAGACAGACACAGCGTTTGCCACAGGTCTGGTCAGTGCCAGTATTACAGAATACAGCACAGAAACTGGGCCACAGAGACTCATCAACAGTCCAACGTTGGCTGTGGGTTTGATGTGTCACGACCCTGTCAACGTGCTTGGACACGTTTAAATACTTTGATGACATTCATTAATGTTCTAAATAATTGCACCACATGTTTATCACATGCTCGTGTTTCTGTAGTAGTAAAATAAAGTAATACACCACTTAGTACCAATCAAGTATGTATTTAGACATACACTACCAGTTTTTTTTTTATTGAAATGATGCAGTTTATGCCTCATTGAAAGAATGAAAGAATAGAACAAAACACAATTGAAGATTATCGAGAATTCACGGAAGCAATGTATAAACCAAAGTGTGTTTGAAACGTTTGACTCATCACAGCAGCCGCCTTTGGCAGACTTAACAGATGAACTCACTCGTGACGTTCTTTCTACAATCACATATGTTCAAATCAGATATTCTTCACCAAGTTCTTCCCGACTCTGTTGCACTAGTTCCTAGAAATGCGTGGCACTGTGAGGTCGCTTTGCTTTCACTCTTTTGTCCCGGCCCGGCTCGGGGTTGAAGTCGAGACTTTTCCGTTCTGACATGGCCTGGACTTTGTGGATGTTTGGAGGATGAACCCCTGACCTACCAGAATTGAGATGTTAAATAACTTTTGACCAGGAGTGTAAATCAAAATGCTGCTTTAGATTTTGTTACTTTGTTTGCCATGCGTTTGTGTTATTATCATTTTTTTTTGTATTGTCATATTTTGAATTAGGATTTGTGAAATTTGTGCGACAACACTGCCACCCATGAATGAAGTTCACCCAGTTTTTTTTTTTTTATACCTACGAACTTTCACCAAATTCATCCTGCCTCCAGCTGAACTATTATTAGATCTCATCGACTCATTTGCTACCCCAGCCCGGTCTGGTGTCATGTCATTTAGAAACTGCTCAGTGGTACATGGAGACAGTCGTGTGTACGGGCAGTGGAAACAAAACTGCCAACACACACACAGGCAGTGGAAATGTAGTGAATAAGGACTTCAGTCAGTCAGCACCTCTGCCTCGTCATCTCATTTTGTTAAGACGTACTGAATCCACGGCCCGGTGTGAAACACTATCTCACTGCAAGTATCTCCCCAAAACGTTCTAAAAATGGAGGGTTCCACTCACCATTAACAGTGTAGTGCACTTTTAAATCCGAGACTCCCATAATCCCTTTCCTCTCCTCCATTTTGCATATTCTTAGGGGGAAAAAGAGAGAGAGCCAACAAAACAAGAAAAAGGGAGAGGACCTGGTGACAGAGCTTTAAACTTTTTTTTCCTCTGAATGAAAAGTGGGAAATGATGGGGGAAGGGAGAGAGAGAGGAGAGAGAGAGACAAAAGAGGCAGATGGGGTCTTTGTGAAGGAGTGAACGAGAAGAATTTTCTCAACAATGGATGAATAGGTGAGGTAGAGGACGAGTGGGGGGAGGAGAAGGACGAGAACCCAACCACCTGCTGTCCTCCTCTTTCTCATTTTCACTCACAACACTCAGATTAACTTCAGCCATTCACTGCGCTCTGTCTCGCCCCCACACACACCAACACACACTCGGAGTTAGGGATTTTTACCCCTTTTCCATCTCCCCCTTGTCTCATATTATACATTCATATATGTATGGATACATATTTGCTCACCTCCTCTTCCCAGCGCATGGCAAAATGTACAAGACACTCAAAACTATAATTTCTGCTGAAGTTTCCTCCCAACAACAAGTAAAGAAACACCGTAAACACGTGCGACTACACGGTTTTCAAAGTCAAACATGTTACGGTTTCCACACGCCAGGGGTTTAGGGTTGTCTCTGCTTCTACCTCCGTCCATGTGTCCAACAGCGGACATGGACAGGAAAAGGAGTGACTCTCCTTCTGCGCCTGTATGGAGGCGTAACAACCGAGAAACAGTACACAATTTTCAGTTCTGCTCTGCGTGTGGTTTCTATTGAGCAGAAAACAATCATTTGGGATTTATGGCTTTGTTGCAGAACAAGCACAAACGATCAGGGAACAAACAAAGGAAATGTCTTTGTGTCCAAACCAAGAAGTCTGTCTCCTTTAAAGGCGAAAATGGTGTTGAACTGCCACCACCTTCTGAGGTTCAGATATAACAGCTGTTCTACCGGAGCTCTGGTTTCCCCACACACGCTGCAGCCCACTACTACCAGAAGCAGTTTGCAACATATTATTATGGGATGTGTAAAGTCCTGCATACAACAGTCGCTGATTAATGCTAAAGTAAACTTTATTTGCCCTTGTCCCATTGATAGTGGTTCTTTGTTGAGACCTCATGTCACCATATTTCATACTTGTTGACTTTAGGATTGTGGAAATCCTGTTTGTGTGTGCACCTCTGTGATCTCTCATGTCCTGCGTTGAATGAGTGTGTGGCTTGTGCGTCCAGAAGTGCCCTCACCTGCACGAGTTATGTTGTTCTCCGTCGTGATCGTAACAGTAGCGCCTTCGCGTGTGGACGCAGACGTTCATTATGCAGTATTCTGCCTTCTAGCAGATATTTTACATTTGTAGTATTTAAAGTTGCACGCAGCCCTGGGCTCTTCTCTTCCCTCTGGGAGGATAGAAAGTCACAGCAGGTTTCCAGACAGTTTGGAAAGTATTAAATCCCACTTACCTGTAGCTGCTGGGAAACAAAACATCAACTACCAGCTTGCATCTTTTTGGCATCTTTGAGAAGTTTCACTTTGCGAAGGTTTCTTTACCGTAGTCTGATTATTTCCTGTTCTTTAATTGCAGGGCTACCATCCCTCCCTGCACTCTGAGTACCAGCCAATAGGAGGAGGAATGCTTAACGGTGGAGCGGTGGACTACCATCAGCTCGGTCGACACACACCAAACCACCATCCCTCTCTGGACTGGAGCACTGACTACCACGGCAGTGGGTTGGTATCCGTCTGTGATGAGCTGTTGGAGCTCAAAGCGCTTCACTCTGCTTCTTATCCACCCATTCACACACACTCATACACTCACCGGGTTCAGGGTCGTGTGACCGCAGGAGCCGGGGATCGAACCAACAGGGTGGATGGGAGGACGACCGCTCCTCACCACACCTCACTGCTGCAGTAATGTAATGTCTGGTTTTAATTCACCACTCAATTAAAACACTAAATCTACTTTTTGTTGCGTAAAATTACATTGGATCGCCTGTACACCTGCCAGTGACAGTATATTAGGAACACCTACCTAAAGCTAATGCAGTGTCTAAACCAAAAGTAGCCACACTGTTGAGATCACATCACACTGCTGTTTGAGTCAGTCTACACTGTTTTATCCGTGTAAGATGCTCCACAGCCACACACCAAACATTTTCTATCCAGAGCAAAGAAACCATCGACTGGACTTATTCTGTGAGTCGCTCTGGATAAAAGCGCCAAATGTCTAAATGTAAATCTAGATTCTCCTTCTTCAGTGCTACGACTGATCGCTGCATACAGTTTGTTGTTTGTCCATTCAGCTTTCAGCTTTCTGACACAGCTTTGTTACAGACCCTCCCTCATTTTCAATAATATTCGGTCACGGCAGATGGCTGCCCACCCTGAGCCGGGCTCTGTCGAAGGTTTAAAGGAGTTTTTCTTTTTTTTAACCCTTGAGGCCCTTCAGCTTTTCACCGCTTTCTTGGCTGGATCATATGCCACCAGAAAACTCTGCTTGCTGACTTTCTACTTCCTGTTTTTGCGCCAAGAGAGTAAACGACATGGGACAGACACGCAGCTGATTATCCGATCCGTCTGAAATAAAAACACAAATGTGCAGCGACCCTACAGTGGGATGTGTTGGCAGCACACAGCTTCACAAATACTGTATGTAGCTAGAGAGTCTGTGTATGAGAGTCAAACCGCAATCAGTTTATTATTTTAGATGCCTTTTGAGAAGACTGTAGGTTAAAAAAGAAATGAAATTCAAATGAAACAGCGGCTGTGTTAATCACCACTGCTGAAATCCTGCCGGACATGCAAATAAAACTACTAAAAGTAGTTAACAAGTTAATGTTTGCTTGTAGCAGTTTCCAAATCTACAAACTCTGCAAACTGCATCCACCGGCTGCTCCATACATTCTGCCAATGTCACATCATGTAAATATCACTGTTTCGGCTAATCTTTTATTCTCTCTCTCTGCTTTCAGAGGCCTTCAGAGGGACAAGCCCATGTATCTCAGCTAATCTGAAGACAAAATGATGTCAAACCTCAACTAAGCCCTTGTACTGCCACACCATGGAAACCTCCAGTCTCACCTCTGGATGAAGCCGAGCCAGCTGAGTCCAGTTTTCAACCTCAGCTTCCCAGGCAAAAGCCCAAGCAGTTGAATGACAGAATGGGTGCATTAATGCGGATTGAAATTAAATGACTGCATACCATTGAGAAGAGTTGGGCAGGTTGTTTTGTGAACGAAGCTATTGGGTGTATTTGATTTAAAAGAAATTTCCATTTGCCCCAACATTTTTTGCAACTTCTGTCATTTTGCAGCGATGGTGTTTACTGTCATTTCTAGAAGTCTCCTAAGAGCAAGTGTAAATTGCTGTAACATAATTGTTTGAACACAACACATTTCTTTTCTTCAACCTCATAATTGGCTCCTTTCATGACCAAAGCTAGAGAAATCAGCTCACAAATGAAGTGTTCATAACCAAATACAACAGGTGTTGACAAACTGTTTTGCCACTGGTTCTGTAATTCTTTGAATGCAGTTCGGACTGAGGTCCAGTGCTGTGACAACTGACTGAGACAGAGGTGGGACAGCAGTGCTGACTGTGAATAATTACGTAGGATTTAATAACTTCTCATCATTGTCTCTCAGCAAGGCTCAAATCTGCAGGGTAGAAAAAAGTCGTTTTAGGCCTTGAAATAATTAAATGTTAAACAATTCTTTGTTCAAAAAAGAAACAAAGATAGTCGTTTGTACAATGACGACTCCTTCTACTGGTGTTATGTCTGTTAATGATTTGGATCCAAACTCTGTGTGTGTGTGTGTGTGTGTGTGTGTGTGTGTGTGTGTGTGTGTGTGTGTGAGAGAAGTGTTAATGACAACGGGTGCATGATTGAGTTGCATGGTCTCTTTTGTCACCTCTTTTTCTCTGTGCTCAGAGGCTATTTAAGAAACTATAACTGTTGCTAGATTGTTGTTTTTTTTATCAAATCAAGTTTTGTTTTAGTGTTGATGAGGAGACATCTCTCTCTCTCTCTCTCTCTCTCTCTCTGTATCTTTGTATTAATGTGTGTTTTGGCAGATGAAGAAACTGGGCAACAACAACCATGAAGATTTTCTTATTTTTAGATTCTAATAATGTGTTTGAGAATAAAGTCAGTGCTGCATTGATGTGCAGTCATTACTCCAAAACCTGCCTCTGTTCCTGTGGTTATTTCTCGTCTGTTTGTCAGAGATGCTTTAATTAGCTGCAGAAGTATCTTTTACTACTGTTATCATTTTTTTTACAGTTTACTTGAAAGTACAAATGTACTTCTACAAACATAGTCCACTTGATGCTACTGGTAGATAATTGTACAAACTGACTTCAGATTTGTTCCACACACTTCAGTGGTAAATAACTTAAAAAAGGGTCTAATCTAGAGACTTGGTTTGGAACCAAAAACCAACAAGTAAATCTAACAACAAGTAAAGGTGGGGCTGATTTTAACCATTTTATGTTCTGGAAGCTGCTTTAGACAAAGTAACACATCAGTATTTATTAGTTTGTTATATTTTTATAACAGTCTTCATCTTCAAAAGTAACTGTCAGATATATGTATTGAAGCAAAAGTACATCATTTCATTCTTCATTGTATTGAAAGCTGCTTTGTTCTGTAGGACTGGTGGACGACCACACCACCTACTGTCGCCCACGATCCACCATAATAGCTTGTAATCTATTGTATAAGCTATTGTCTATTTTTAACTATTTTCAAATTTTAATTCAATTCAATTCAACTTTATTCATATGTCACCAATTTACAACACAGTCATCCCAAGGCTCTTTTGGATAGAAGCCAACAAATCCCCCTTCAGCAGCTATAGGCAACGGTGGAGAGGAAAAACAAATTTGATTTAACTAATTTTACATAAGTTAAATTTTAAAACATGGCCCCAGAGACCACAGAGGGTAGATGAACTTGAAATCGATAAAAACAGAAGGGCAAAAATTGGTTTAGCCTCAGTTTTTTGCTTTATATTTTCATATTCAATCACTGAGCTAAGCTTCTGATTTACAGACTGATAAATCCCAGATGAAAAATCCATAAAGTATTCCTAGAATTGAAACAGTTTTTTTAAAAAAAAAAGATTTTTTCTGAGTTGTAAATCTGTACTTACAAATGTGTCTGTAGGATCGTTGCGTCCTACAGCTCCTGGCATCGAACCATGTGTGCACACTTCCCCCTGATGGCAACAATAGGGAGCTGCTTCACTTAAAGCTCCAGTTCACTGTGGACCATTTGAAATTCAACACGTTTACAACCAACCTCCAGAGCAGCTCTAACTTGAGATTTGGGTTTGCTGTAGGTCAGTAAATCATGTTAGTTTCCTGTCTGATTACCATACAGAAACCAGAAAAGTCTGGGGCAGAAAACCTTGTAATATTGAGATTTTGAAATCAGAACTGTTAAAGTCAGATCACAGTCACAACAGTTACAGGTTGTTTCCTTTTGAGGTCAATGTCCTGCTTTTGATAAGTCAGATGTTTTTAAGTGGCTCTCTTTCACTTTAATGCTAATGCTTGTGTACTGTTGTACTGTGTTTGGTTCTGCACAGTGCTCGGATTCAAACTGAACTTGTTTGTACTGTGCTTAAAATGAAATGCTAGAATCATTTCAGTTCTCATTTCAAGTGCATCGAAAATTAGGAATGACCCTCACCTCGAGGTTCATTTAATATGAAATGAATAGTGTTGACAGCTAATGAGGATCATCAAGTTTAGAAAATGTGAAAGATCAAATGATATGATTTGCTTTGTCAAAAAGTTATACCTTATTTGGTAACTTTATCATATTCGCTTCAAAATCGGCAAGGAACTTTGAAACTACATAAATGAAAGGACACAGTGATTCATTTTAATTTTTAAATTAAAACCACATCAAAAATCTGTAAAACAAGACAAACTTACAAATGACATTGTGGTGCAGCACATAAAATTATACGATGGTGCAATTTAAAACAGACACTGTGCAGGGATTTACTCACGTGGAGATACAATGCAACATAGTTTGGTACGAGTGACACTTGAGAGTGTTGTGGGAAACTTCACTATATAGAAACAAGTGCTTCTTCTGACCTACTCAATAACACCCTACAAACCTCTAGCCATCAACATAAAAAATGTTATAAATGTTATAATATATATAGAGACCCTAGCGTATCTTCTTTTCCAGTGCAGTGGGCGGTCGGCTGGATGTCTTCTCAGGAAGTGCCAGTCTAAGCTTCCTCCTTGGTGAAGAGTCTCCCTCCTCTGACAGATAATCCTGGTGCAGCAGCACAGCAGCATCATCTGCAGAAAATCCACTGAGACCTGATACGGAGACATTTGCTGCCTCAATGTTGTCTCCAGACAACCCCACTGCTGGTCCTTCAGCCAAAAGTGCTGATCCACCATGGACCCGCCCAGTGTCTGTCTGACTGTTGTTTGACAGATTCTCCACAGGAGTCCCTGATGCCAGTCCCTGAGAGGCCAACCCAGACAAACCATCTGGATCAGGAACTTGAGCTTGGATAGGAAGCCTCTCTAAGCTCTGGGGTGCTTGAGATTCAGGGGGCATCTGATGCAATCCATTAATAGTCTGGAGGTGTGGTCCCTGAGTTGGGTCAGCCTTCATTCTACCTGCAAGAAGAGAGCTGTGAGACATCAGACTCTGAGAGAGAAACTGGACGGCCTCAGGATTAACAGCTGGTTTTGATGTCAAGTTCAAGGCAAGTGCTCCAGCTTGGGAGTTCTGAGGCAGAGCACTTTGAATTGCAGCTGTTTGCAAAGGGTTGGCATTTACAGTGTTAGCCAGAAGAGATGCAGCAGGATGTGTTTGCCTGCTAAAGCTACCTACGGAACCACTGGAAGCCAAGTTGGGCCCACTGCTGGCTTTACTAGGAGCAGCAGAATTCGCTGGACCACTAGGGAGCAATGGATTAAATGCTGGGGCCATGGTACTGAGCAGGAAATTTCCTCCGTGAAGAGAGATGCTGCTGCCAGCCAGTTGTGAACCAGCAGATCCCATCAGAGGAAGAGTGGTAGTATGATTCCTCTCTGCAGCAGAAACGGAAAAAGGATTCATATACGGTAGGTCACTACTTCCTAGAACCATTCCAGATCCCTGATACTCAACAGGTCCACTCTGCAAGTTCTGTAGTACCTGCCCTGAGGCAACAGCAGAAGCTGACTGTTCAGTGATGGGGGGATCGTCAGATTTGCAGTTGTCTGGGCCTGTGTTCTCACCCTGGCTGCCTTTCATACTTTTCTGGCCTTCCTCTTCACTAGTTTTGCTTTTTCCTTTGTCTTCTTCTTCCTTTTCTTCCACACCACCACCGGAGGATTCTTTACTCTTGCTGGATTTCTTCAGTTTCTCGTCACTACCCTTTGTTTTGTTGACAGACTTTTCTTTACTTTGCTTCTGTCGTCGGTCTTTTCCATGGTGCCGTTTCTCATGACTTTTCCTGGAGCTACTCCTTTCTGAGTGCTTCTGCTCATGTTTTCTCTTTGGATGGATTTTGTTTTTTCGTAAGGGGTTCAAGTTTAGTTTAACCTTCAGTAGCCGACTGGACTGTCTCTTCTCTTGAACATTCTCTTTGTCTCTGGATGTCCTCGCCCCCTCCTCCCACTTGTCCTTGCCTTGAAAGTTGCCTTGCTCTAGGGTCCTCAAGCAGTCCAGGTCAAACGTTACATTTCTTGAACCCCTTTTCGCCTCTGTGTTCTTCATCCCGTCAATATGGTTGTAATTCCTACCCTTGTCAATCAATTTGTGTTGAGAAGAGAAGCCATTAAATACGCCTGCTTCTCTCATGTTGTGGTCGATCCTCCCTGGTCTCACGGTCTGCTGTGGTGGTCTGTAGGTCCTGTGGCAGCTCTTACAGTGTAAAGTATCATATCCTGTGCTTTTTCCTTCTATATTAATCCCATAGTTGTGTATGTCCCTCCCTGTCTCATAAGTGGACAAAGTCTCTGCTTTCTCACTAAAGATTTGTCTCCAATGGTGAGAGGAACATTTGAAATCGGTAGGGGACAAAAGCTTGTCAGGAATGTTCCGGCTCAAAATTCCCTGTCGATTCCCAGCTTTTCTTCTGTCTCCTTGAGATAATGTGCTCATTCCACTTTTCTCTATTTCCTCTTCTGCCGCCATCTCTTGGTTCCATCTCATGGGGTTCGGTCCCACTACCATCTCTGCCTTGGCGCAACAGTCTGGGCACCCAAAATGGCTGCTATCCTCATTCACTCTGGACCTAAACTGTCCAATGTGGTCTTGGTACCTTGCGTCCAACAACACGATTTCTCTGTCCCTTGGCTTAACACTACTGGCCTGGAGGAAAACATCTCTCCCGTTCTCATTAACAACACAGTGGTTGGCCACTGTGCTGCCTCCCTCCTCTTCTTCTTTCTCTCTTCTACTTTCTTTTAGTTTCTTCCTGCGAAATGCTTGATAGCAAACGAGGACAACCAGCAGGGTAAGACCAACACCACCTAAACCAGAGTAGGACGAGTTGAGTGTGAAACAGTGTTGTATTTAAGTAATATTCATATTCATTTATATAATATTAACATCATTTTTACAATACAAATTCATTTAGTCCTAAAGATCTCTCTGCAAAGACTTTAATAGACATCTAAAAGATCAGTGAACCGTAGGTTTTCTGGTGTTGGACCTTATAACGGTTTGTGTCCAAGCTTGAGTAATAACTCAAAATCAGCAAGTTGCTTTGTGAGGTAGCCTGTATGTTGGCAATCATAGTGAAACCAGAATTTACGCAGAACTAGATGTTTATGTATCCCATGTAGATCAGTGCTTCAAGGAAATAATTCAGCGTTTGAGTTTTTAGGAAAGGCCTGTATATTGGCAAACTGCAACACACCTTGTACAATGTGCTGACCCTATATTCATTTCAGTGCACAGACAGAGGAAACAGTTAAATGTGGACAGCAAGATAAACCGGTAAAATAAATAAACTTATAAGATGTCTGTGACTAGAATTTGGATCAACCAGAATCAAGGACATCAGCAATGTAAAACGTGTTCATTAGTTTAGTCTGAGCCTCACCAATGAAGCAGAAGACTGCAGTGATGGCCACATCTCGAGTGTACATCACATCATGTGGCATCACGGCCACTCCTGTACAGTTGGGGGTCGTCACTGAGGTGTTCTGATTGGGTGGGACACTGCTGGCCTCGGTCAGCTCTAGCATGGTGGTTACAGCCAGCCCTGCTGTGTCTGCTTTCATACGCCTGCACCATCCTAAGACTAAAGGTCTGAAGGGAGCAGGGAAAAAAAATATTTCAGGTTTAAGACTAGCACTTACTAAAAACTATTTACATATTTCATTTGGTGACTGGACTCTGGTTACAGGTCCAGTTTCAGTACAGTGTAGGTAAGAGACAAATTACTTACAGTGTATTGTAAAATAGACTAGTGAGGTTGGATAAGGAATGTTCCCATCTAATAAATGTTAGTACTCTGTTACTGTTGGTCATTCAATCATTGATTGAATTTAGTGTGGCACCTCCTCAACAACTGAAGCTTGGTTAGTGTACACAGGCTGAAGAACAACTCCTGCACCTCATCGGGTTGGTGTATTGAGGTGGACGAGGCAACCGCTTCCTGCAGCTGAAAGGAGCAGGTAGACGAGGTCCAGGTTACAGTCGTGTCACTCCAGAGCCTCTAGATCGCTAATCCAAATGGATTCCGTTTCAGCTTCTGCAGGGCTGGCCTACCTTAAAACCAGCAACCTTTGATCTGCAACACACAGAGAATCACATCAGGGGCCAAAGTGTAGGTTTAATTTACAAATGCGCTCTCTGTTTCTTTAGAAGGCATGCAGCCTTCTCTCCTCTGCCAGATTGTCTGGTGGTCTTACCTGTGAAGCTACTTTCAAGCCCTTTTGGAACCACAATCCCACACACACACTGACTATCTACTTGCCACGTGTTCATTCGGTTAGCATTCATTGGAAATTTCAATGATCAAAGGTTTTCTTGTAAGATGACAGAGCTTTGAATGAGCATTTTATAATATTTAACAATAATGTGGTGTTTTTTAAAATTTTCTTCTTGCAATTTGTGTCAGTGTACAGAAAAAAATTAAAATCCTAATAGTAGTGTTTCTTTTCCAACATCAGTATTTTTACTGACCAGTATGCCAGCAATATGTACACACAAAGCTATTTTTGGGGGCAATTATGAAATTATGTTGCTCAGGCTTGGGCTGTGTATGTAGATGATTTTGTGATGTTTCCTGTTAAAAGTTTTGGGGGCCACATGTTGAGGAGTCATTGCTGAACACAGTAACTGAGGTTTGTCTCTGTTTGTTGTGGGTTTAAGACAAAGTCACAGTCAACTTCTTGATCACTTCTGTCATATGTACCAGAGATGAAGAGGAACTAAAACATTTTTCTGTCCAACTCAGAGTGCGAAATGTAATTTTTTATACAAATACATTGAATGGTGCAAGTGAATCCATGATGGGTGCTATGGGTTGTGTGATGGAGATTGCGAGAGTTTAAAGACCAAAACATTTGGAAATGGAAGCAAAAAGAAAAGAGACTTAAACTTCCTGACATCCTGATGGACGAAGGTGTGTGTGTGTGTGTGTGTGTGTGTGTGTGTGTGGTTTCATCAGAGGAGGTTCGGGTGATGCTGACTGATTGGTGACAGCCACACACTATAGACAAGTTAGGTCTTTCGTGTGTGTAGATCAACAATATGAGGCTTCGCAGTCCTCTGACACCTGCGTCTGTGCATCGACATTTGGGTTATTTCTCTAATTTATTTGTCTAATTTTTGACTAAATGTTCTCACCAACTCCCATCAATTCAGTTTCCAAAGAGTTATGATAAACCCACAGCTGCTAAAGAATCTGTCAGTTAATGGGATGTTCTCAAGATCTGTTAATGTGTCTGAGAGTCTACAGTCCGACACGCTCTGCAAAGTTGTTATTCTTTCTTGGTTTTCAGCTGATAATTACTTGCTCACCTCAGGGTTTTCCAATACTGTGGCTTTTTCCACATATTTCAAATCTTTGGTCCAAGCTGTGAATCCGATTCATTTCAACCTAGGCACAGGATCACAGGGGTCAGCCACCAACCCTACAGCTGCTGGCTCGATCCCTGGCTCCTCTGGTCACATGTCAAAGTGTCCATGAGCAAGATACTGAACCCCACTAAGAGCGTTGGCCAGCTGCATAGCAGCTTCCCCATCGGTGTGTGTGTGTTTGAGAGTGTGAATGGGTAGATAAGAAGCCGTGTAAAGCGCTTTGAGCACCAACAGGTAGACAAGCGCTATATAAGTGCAGACCATTTACTTCGTTATCCTCTCCCTCCTTCTTGCAAAGTTATGATTGGAGTTAATATAGGAGTTAATAGCAGAGAAAAGCTACCTACAGCTGATAACCAGTCTATTATTCTTTTTTACCAAACACACCAAAAACTCTTGTGATATGTCACTAATTTGCCATGTTTCTCAACCTCCATCAACTACCATCTAAAACAAACAATTGCCGAAGATCATTTTGTCTGGTAACAACTTACCTGTTGATCACAAGCCAAAGGTCCGACCCCAGTGAGCACATAGTACATTCCGCTGACTTCTTAATCCACAACCCTCCTAGATGGTCTGTCTTTAGCCAGAGTTCCACCATTTTCTGGTTGCCACAGTTCTGTAGCAGCTTTGTGTAGATGAGCACACCAAGCTTAGGTTACTTAGCCCTTGTCAGAGCATGCTCAGTAGAGCTGACTGTCACTTGAGAGCCACAGATGTCGAGTCTGACTCACTTGGCCTTAAACCTTACACTCTGCAACACTTCTCTTCACTGAAGGTCCATGTTGTTTAATATGACAAAAACATTATAATATGTTGATTTAATAATGTGATTTATTTTATTTCACAATTTACAGTCAAGAGTGATGATCATTTTGATTTCAAGGTGAGGATAGTGTATATATGCATAACTCCTATATTACCTAGTGTCTCCAAAACCACATCAAAATAAGATTACTGTAGTGCACAAAGTAGACAATATTACAATGACTTCCTTTAAGAGAGATGGGCCCACACACAGCTGATGATGTCAGCTTTAAAACTGTTTTGGCACCATCATCACTAAACTAGAGCTTGTGCAGTAGAAATCCATCCTCAACAATTATGCCAACAATTATCATTACAGCGAATCAAATAAGACTCCCCACCTCTGATTAAATCAGGTATGATTGAGACAAACACTATATGGGCCTAGTCTTGCTTACATATTACACTGATCATCTGGAAGCACATCTGGATTGCTCAGGAATCCCTTTTAATTAAATGTAACCTTAGTAACTGTTTTCTGCTCGTAGTAACAGCCCCTCAGAAGTCTCCCCCATTACAAACAACCTGAACCCGACTTGGTGAACATATCACATGGTCAGGACTATTTTCCCAGCAGCCCCGGGAGACTTGATAATGTCGTGGTGGGCCTGAGAAGCCTTGTCCAGTGAATACTTGGAACCAACGACTGGACGCAGCCAACCAGCTTCCATCCCTGCGTAGAGATATGCTGCACACTCCTGCTTCTCCTCCTGAGAAAAGAAAGGAGACGGAGGAAACCAGTAAGAGCTGAGCGGAACCATGTATCAGGATCAATTCTTATTTTCATGATGGTGCTTTGTACCGGTGTGGCACTGTACAGGGCCACTCCTGTAATGCTGCTCTCTTTAAACATGGTGTCTCTGGGGTTGATCTCTATGGGGCCAGCAGAGCCAACAATCTAACATGGAGGGAGAAATAAGCAGAAATGTGAAGGCATCGACTAATTACGGGACAAAATCAACAGAAACCACCATGTACATGTATCTGTCAAGTAAGATTCCTCCTCTCAGCCCACATTTATATGTCACCACTGTAGGACATGAACTCTGTTTCTTCTTCTTATGTGTCCCCTCTCTGTCTCCCTCTCTCTGTCCCTGTCTTCATGTGTCCCCGGCTTTGGAGCTACTGGTCCTACTAACCTGCTCAATGTTTTGTTGTTGCTTTTGTTGCTCTGTTCTTTTCTCTCTCCACTTTCCACTCAGCCCAACCGGTCATGGCAGATGTCCGTCCACCCTGAGCCTGGTTCTGCTGGAGGTTTCTTTCGTTAAAGGGACGTTTTCCTCTGCACTGTTGCCCATAGCTGCTCAAGGGGGATTTGTTGGGTTTTCTCTAAATGTCTGTACAGTCTGGACTTTATTATGTAAAGTTGTTGTAAATTGGTGCTATATAAATAAAGTTGAAATTGAAATGAATTAATTAGTTCATTTGCAGTCAAAAAGTTTATTCCCATCTCTGAAGTCATTCTGCTGCTACCATAATGAGTCAGCTCATCAGTAAAGATCAGGGAGCCCGAACTTCAAACCATAACTCTACCTCCACTGTGCAGATATGCTTCCATAGTTTGGATCAGGAGATCTTTACTACCTCCACATCTTGGTCACTTTGGTAGAGGTTCATCTTGATCTAAGCATACCATAAAACTTTGGAAACTGTGGATCATATCCGCATTTTGTGTACTGCATTTTTGTTGTTTCTTTTCTTTAAATGGTGGATTGTGTTGCTCTTATTTCTGCTGTTCTACATCTGTTGTTCAGTCCATCAGTGTTTTTTCTTTTTCAGAACATTCACAGTTTTGGCTATGCTGAAGGTTTTAGTAATACTTATTTTTATTGTTATTTTATCATTTCCCCCTTTTCTTAGTTTCAATAACTTGTTTTTCTCTCATAGAGTCTGAAATACAGTCTTCACAGATCAAAGCCAAGACAATCTATATTTCTGTCCTTAACATTACAGACACACACAATTATTGTTTGTGGAGTCTGCATGTTCCTAGTAAGATTATATGCTTCTGTTGGTACAAAGTCCAAAGTGCAGAGAGAAGTGAAACAATTAGTGAAGCAGAGGTGCAGACAGTAGCAGTACTGACCGTAACACGTCCTCCGTAGGCCAACATCTGGAGGTCTTTACTCAGATTCACATTGGACTGCATCTCCACTATGAGATCTACACCTTTGCCACCTGTGGCTTCCTGGAAAGCCAACACAGAGATCATTTTTGGTTATTCATATTCATATATTTAAGCCTGACACTGTTCACAACTGTGTTGTAGAAACTGCAGAGCTGAATCTAATAAAAGTGTGTGCAAATGAGCCAATGGAGCAGATTTTTCTACTTCAAAGAAACTCTAGTTCCTGTCCAGACCATGTTTTTAATCATGCTAAATCATTCAGTGAGTTACTACAATCCATCTATGTTGGCATATTCCCCTTAAACCTAAAGGCTCCACGTTCCATTTTTTAAGTCAGCACAGGCGGTTGGTTTTGCTTTGGTTTACGGCCAAAATTAAAGAAGAACTAAGTTTTATTATTTAATTAAATGAGATCCATTGTTGAAATGTGTTGTTTAGTGAGAAAACAACTCAATCAAAATCTATTTTTTACATTTTTAAATCTTTACATGGTATATTGTTTAAAATATATTTCCCTAAACTAACTCACTCTTTGGGGTTTTAAAGGTGAGATCTTCAAAAAAAAAAAAAAAAAAAAAAAAAAAAAAAGAAATGGGCTGCATACAAGACAAACACGAAGACCAAACACCCCCACTTAGATTGAGTGAAAAGAGTCATGGAGAGTATTATCAGTGGCCCCCCCCTAGGTTCAGGTTGAAATTCGCCCCCCTTGACTTGTCCATTTCTCTTCCCTATCTGAACAATCTCAGGATATCATTTCAAATAACAGACAACGGTCTTCAGAACAACGAATGTACACAGCATAATAAAAGTGATATTGGAAAAATTGTGTGTAAAACTAAATAAAAATAAAGCTCCAATAAAAAGGTATTTCCCTGCCGGTGGTTCATGCAGGGCGAGTGTGTGTGGCCATGTCTTTATATCCTTCTGTTGTTGCGAGGACATTTTAGCTGGTCCACACAACTTCAAAAGGCTTGTTGAGGGTCGAGACTGTGTGTCAGGGTCAGTGTCAGGGGTGAATTAGAAGACCCAGAAGGACAACAACGGGAGGGAGTACAAAAAGACGTGAAACTTTATTACAATCAACCAAAAGGGACAAAAACCAACACCATGTGAACATATAACTAAATTAAACTAACAAAGTCAGCCCGAGGGAACACTAGGAAAAACCCGAGAGAGAAGGAAACAGGGCAGGCTGAGAATGTCGGGGAACACTGGCAGAACAGAACACACAGGACAAAAACCAAAACCCCAAAACCAGAAACTAAAAACCAGAGACCAAACCTCAGAGACCAAACCTCTGAGACCAAACCTCTGAGACCAAACCTCTGAGACCAAACCTCAGAGACCAAACCTCAGAATACGGGGAAAACAGGCAAAGAGTCCAAAAGCTTGAGTGATGCAAATGTGGGAGTCCGGCTGTTCTTCTCTTCATTCTCTCCTCTCACCCCACATCTATAATGTCACCACTGTATGACATTAACTCTGTATCTTCTTTGTCCCGTAGTCGTCTCTCTCCCTCTCTGTCCCCCTCTCTCTGTCCCTGTCTTCAGGTGTCCCTGGATTTGGCGCTGTGTGTCCTCCAGTGCGCAGCTACTGGTCCTATTAACCTGCTCAATGTTTTGTTGCTGCTTTTGTTGCTCTGTTCTTTTCTCTCTCCACTTTCCACTCAGCCCAACCGGTCAAGGCAGATGTCCGTCCACCCTGAGCCTGGTTCTGCTGGAGGTTTCTTCCGTTAAAGGGAGTTTTTCCTCTCCACTGTTGCCTATGGCTGCTCAAGGGGGATTTGTTGGGTTTTCTCTACATGTTTGTATCGTCCTGACTTTATTATGTAAAGTGCCCTGAGATGACCTTGTTGTAAATTGGCGCTATATAAATAAAGTTGAATTGAATTGAAATTAATCCAAATAACAGCGAGTATCAATGGGAGCAACGACATGAATCTGGCCAGGAGCTGTGGTGAAGGGCAGGTGTGAATAGTCAGGGGGTAACAGGTGAAAATAATCAAGATGAGTGATTAATTGTGACATTGGTAGAGTTAACTGAGAACAGGACAGGATATGGAGAAAAACGGGTAACAAAATAAAAGTCCAGGGGAGGAAGTGGAGATGAGGGACTGATTCATGACAGTCAGGGTTAGAATGAGATTTTGGTTTGGGATTGTATCATGTCCTCGTGTGTGTACCATGATTTTATCTGTGTAGCCATCTCCTCTGTGATTAAAGGCCAAGTGAGCTCCATTTTTCAGAACCAGCTTCATTCCCTCTGGGGTCCCTGCAGTCCCCAGCACCCTGAGACCCAGAGCGCGGGACAACTGGCATGCTGCCACACCCACCTACACACAGACACACAAATCAGAATGTGGAAAATGAACAGAAATAAAAAAAATTGAAATAAAAACTTTCTTACGCCTCCACTGGCTCCGTGGATGAGGACAGTCTGTCCGGCCTTGGCGTGAGCTCTGCAACACAAAGCACAGTCATTAACATATTTGAGTCGCATGCTCTGAGATAAAGCGACCTGCTTCAAAACCCTGCGCCTTCACCAAACAGTGTAGTGCCGCTGGAAGGTTTCCAGACATAAGTAAAGTTAAGTAAAGTGAGCTGGCCTGCGACAGTCACGTGCTCTTACTTGTGAACCAGAGCTCTGTAGGCAGTGAAGTACGGGACTCCTAGCGCTGCTCCCTGTGCAAAGTCTAAAACACTGGGCAGTTTGTGGACACAGTCCTCAGCTGCTACGGTGAATTCTGCGTAAGCGCCGGTCTCTGATCCTGTGGAAAAAACGCGATCTCCTGCCTGCACAAATGTTACATGGAATATATTTAGTGCAGTCCTGGCAAAGGGACACTGTTGTCCCACTCACTTCTGTGTCTCAACGTTCAAGCTGTGAGTGGAAAGAACAATGTGAGCACATCCAGTCACACGTGTAACTACAAGCCTGTTCGCTCGCACACGTGGATCAAGGGTTTGTTATTCGGACCTTTAGAGCAGAAACTCCTTCTCCGACTGCTTCCACCACTCCCGCCGCATCAGTGCCCGGAGTGTACGGCAGGTTGGGCTTGCGGGCAAACGTTCCAGACCGAATGTACGTTTCCACAGGGTTCACTCCACAGGCATGAACGCGGATCAAAACCTACAGCAGAAAAATGTTGTGGAGGAGCTACAGGTCAGACAGCAGGAAAAAAACTTTCTCCAAAAGAAGAAATTAGCACGGCAGACATTTTCTGTTTCCCCAGCTTCATTGCATGTTGCATTTATAAATGTATATAAACATACAGGTACATTTTACATATTTTATATGAAATCATAGAAATCTATCTATCTATATACACACGGGTGTATATATGTAGACATATATACGTATGTATCTAAATCCGTGTATATAACATTTGTGCAGTGTTTGCTTTGCGGTCTTGGCTTGTCTTCAGTCTTGGGCTTGATATATACTACGGTTGTGTTCTCGGTTAAGTGGTCTTGACTACGACATTGGTTGGCATCAAATAGTTGGCTGGCTCCATATTGTCTAATTAATCAAAGCTGTGTCACACATTTGTACCAATAAGGCACAACATCATCGATTTCTGCTCTTTTATCCTTCATCCTCAAACAAATATGTAGCGGCGTTATTAGGGGCACAACATTATAGCGTAGTACTGCTGAGTCTCGCTGAGTGTGTCTGGCACACGCAAAGAAGCTGCACACACACCCACAGTCCGATGTACAATTATATTTTCATATGTCCTAAATAAGTGGTCGAATTATTGTTCACTATTAAAGAATCTAAGTTGTGTTTGTCAAAAAGTTCGCTCCCTGCAGCGGGGATTTCCCTATCTGTCCCTGTCTGTCCCTGCAGGGAGGATTTCGCTGTCTGTCCCTGTCTGTCCCTGCAGGGAGGATTTCGCTGTCTGTCCCTGTCTGTCCCTGTCTGTCCCTGCAGCGAGGATTTCCCTGTCTGTCCCTGTCTGTCCCTGCAGGGAGGATTTCGCTGTCTGTCCCTGTCTGTCCCTGCAGGGAGGATTTCGCTGTTTGTCCCTGTCTTTCCCTGTCTGTCCCTGCAGCGAGGATTTCCCTGTCTGTCCCTGTCTGTCCCTGCAGGGAGGATTTCGCTGTCTGTCCCTGTCTGTCCCTGCAGGGAGGATTTCGCTGTCTGTCCCTGTCTGTCCCTGCAGCGAGGATTTCGCTGTCTGTCCCTGTCTGTCCCTGCAGGGAGGATTTCGCTGTCTGTCCCTGTCTGTCCCTGTCTGTCCCTGCAGCGAGGATTTCCCTGTCTGTCCCTGTGTGTCCCTGCAGGGAGGATTTCGCTGTCTGTCCCTGTCTGTCCCTGCAGGGAGGATTTCCCTGTCTGTCCCTGTCTGTCCCTGTCTGTCCCTGCAGGGAGGATTTCCCTGTCTGTCCCTGTCTGTCCCTGTCTGTCCCTGCAGCGAGGATTTCCCTGTCTGTCCCTGTCTGTCCCTGCAGGGAGGATTTCCCTGTCTGTCCCTGTCTGTCCCTGTCTGTCCCTGCAGCGAGGATTTCCCTGTCTGTCCCTGTCTGTCCCTGTCTGTCCGTGCAGCGAGGATTTCCCTGTCTGTCCCTGTCTGTCCCTGCAGCGAGGATTTCCCTGTCTGTGCCTGTCTGTCCCTTCAGGGAGGATTTCCCTGTCTGTCCCTGTCTGTCCCTGCAGCGAGGATTTCCCTGTCTGTCCCTGTCTGTCCCTTCAGGGAGGATTTCCCTGTCTGTCCCTGTCTGTCCCTGCAGCGAGGATTTCCCTGTCTGTCCCTGTCTGTCCCTGTCTGCCCCTGTCTGTCCCTGTTTATCCCTGTCTGTCCCTGTCCCTCCCTGTCTGTCCCTGTCTGTCCCTGTCTGTCCCTGCAGCGAGGATTTCCCTTCCTGTCCCTGTCTGACCCTGCAGCGACGATTTCCCTGTCTGTCCCTGTCTGTCCCTGCAGCGAGGATTTTCCTGTCTGTCCCTGTCTGTCCCTGCAGGGAGGATTTCCCTGTCTGTCCCTGCAGGGAGGATTTCCCTGTCTGTCCCTGTCTGTCCCTGCAGCGAGGATTTCCCTGTCTGTCCCTGTCTGTCCCTGCAGGGAGGATTTCCCTGTCTGTCCCTGTTTGTTCCTGTCTGTCCCTGCAGCGAGGATTTCCCTGTCTGTCCCTGTCTGTCCCTGCAGGGAGGATTTCCCTGTCTGTCCCTGTCTGTCCCTGCAGCGAGGATTTCCCTGTCTGTGCCTGTCTGTCCCTGCAGGGAGGATTTCCCTGTCTGTCCCTGTTTGTCCCTGTCTGTCCCTGCAGCGAGGATTTCCCTGTCTGTCCCTGTCTGTCCCTGTCTGTCCCTGCAGGGAGGATTTCCCTGTCTGTCCCTGTTTGTCCCTGTCTGTCCCTGCAGGGAGGATTTCCCTGTCTGTCCCTGTCTGTCCCTGCAGCGAGGATTTCCCTGTCTGTCCCTGTCTGTCCCTGTCTGTCCCTGCAACGAGGATTTCCCTGTCTGTCCCTGTCTGTCCCTGCAGGGAGGATTTTCCTGTCTGTCCCTGTCTGTCCCTGCAGCGAGGATTTCCCTGTCTGTCACTGTTTTTCCCTGTCTGTCCCTGTCTGTCCCTGCAGCGAGGATTTCCCTGTCTGTCCCTGTCTGTCCCTGTCTGTCCCTGCAGGGAGGATTTCCCTGTCTGTCCCTGTTTGTCCCTGTCTGTCCCTGCAGGGAGGATTTCCCTGTCTGTCCCTGCAGCGAGGATTTCCCTGTCTGTCCCTGTTTGTCCCTGTCTGTCCCTGTCTGTCCCTGCAGCGAGGATTTCCCTGTCTGTCCCTGTCTGTCCCTGCAGGGAGGATTTCCCTGTCTGTCCCTGTTTGTTCCTGTCTGTCCCTGCAGGGAGGATTTCCCTGTCTGTCCCTGTCTGTCCCTGTCTGTCCCTGCAGCGAGGATTTCCCTTCCTGTCCCTGTCTGACCCTGCAGCGAGGATTTCCCTGTCTGTCCCTGTCTGTCCCTGCAGCGAGGATTTTCCTGTCTGTCCCTGTCTGTCCCTGCAGGGAGGATTTCCCTGTCTGTCCCTGCAGCGAAGGATTTCCCTGTCTGTCCCTGTCTGTCCCTGCAGGGAGGATTTCCCTGTCTGTCCCTGTTTGTTCCTGTCTGTCCCTGCAGCGAGGATTTCCCTGTCTGTCCCTGTCTGTCCCTGCAGGGAGGATTTCCCTGTCTGTCCCTGTCTGTCCCTGTCTGTCCCTGCAGCGAGGATTTCCCTGTCTGTGCCTGTCTGTCCCTGCAGGGAGGATTTCCCTGTCTGTCCCTGTTTATCCCTGTCTGTCCCTGTAACGAGGATTTCCCTGTCTGTCCCTGTCTGTCCCTGTCTGTCCCTGCAGCGAGGATTTCCCTGTCTGTCCCTGTTTGTCCCTGAAGGGAGGATTTCCCTGTCTGTCCCTGTTTGTCCCTGTCTGTCCCTGCAGGGAGGATTTCCCTGTCTGTCCCTGTCTGTCCCTGCAGCGAGGATTTCCCTGTCTGTCCCTGTTTGTCCCTGTCTGTCCCTGCAGGGAGGATTTCCCTGTCTGTCCCTGTCTGTCCCTGCAGCGAGGATTTCCCTGTCTGTCCCTGTCTGTCCCTGCAGCGAGGATTTCCCTGTCTGTCCCTGTCTGTCCCTGAAGGGAGGATTTCCCTGTCTGTCCCTGTTTGTCCCTGTCTGTCCCTGCAGGGAGGATTTCCCTGTCTGTCCCTGTCTGTCCCTGTCTGTCCCTGCAGCGAGGATTTCCCTGTCTGTCCCTGTCTGTCCCTGCAGGGAGGATTTCCCTGTCTGTCCCTGTCTGTCCCTGAAGGGAGGATTTCCCTGTCTGTCCCTGTTTGTCCCTGTCTGTCCCTGCAGGGAGGATTTCCCTGTCTGTCCCTGTCTGTCCCTGCAGCGAGGATTTCCCTGTCTGTCCCTGTCTGTCCCTGCAGCGAGGATTTCCCTGTCTGTCCCTGTCTGTCCCTGAAGGGAGGATTTCCCTGTCTGTCCCTGTTTGTCCCTGTCTGTCCCTGCAGGGAGGATTTCCCTGTCTGTCCCTGTCTGTCCCTGCAGCGAGGATTTCCCTGTCTGTCCCTTTCTGTCCCTGCAGGGAGGATTTCCCTGTCTGTCCCTGTTTGTCCCTGTCTGTCCCTGCAGGGAGGATTTCCCTGTCTGTCCCTGTTTGTCCCTGTCTGTCCCTGTCTGTCCCTGCAGCGAGGATTTCCCTGTCTGTCCCTGTCTGTCCCTGTCTGTCCCTGCAGGGAGGATTTCCCTGTCTGTCCCTGTTTGTCCCTGTCTGTCCCTGTCTGTCCCTGCAGCGAGGATTTCCCTGTCTGTCCCTGTTTGTCCCTGTCTGTCCCTGCAGGGAGGATTTCCCTGTCTGTCCCTGTTTGTCCCTGTCTGTCCCTGCAGGGAGGAATTTCCCTGTCTGTCCCTGTTTGTCCCTGTCTGTCCCTGCAGGGAGGATTTCCCTGTCTGTCCCTGTCTGTCCCTGCAGGGACACTGTGGCGATCACGCGGGATCACGTCAAAGAAACTCCGAGCTCCGCTCTCGCAGAGCCGAGCCGTGTGTCTCTCCTGTCCGTGTGTCTCTCCGGTCCGTGAGTCTCACCTGTCTGTGTCCGGGCTGAGGAACCGTCTCAGCCGAGCCCAGCCTGAGGACAGACGGAGGTCCAAACTCGCTCACTCGGATGGCTCTCATCAGCTTCGACATGTTGACCACAGCGGCTCAGAAACTCTTCAGTATGTGGCGGAGAAGAGCTGCGCCTCCCCCGGACAGAGCCCGACGGGAGGGGCGGGGACAACAGCTGACGTGCGCTTCTGTTTCAACATCCGCACGGGGAATGATATGAAACTACATAAACACATTTGACAGTCATTGACTGTCAGGGCGTCACATCTGTACAGATGTTACCGTATTAATCTGGACTTTGTCATTTGATACTTAGATCATTAATGGGTATCTCGGATCATAGGGGCACAACACTACACAACACGGCACGTTGTTGCTGAGTCGGTGTGTGTCTGACACACCCACAATATTCACATGTACAATTATTTTCTACATATAGCCTCAATAAAGCCTCTCAAAAACATGATTTATCATCAAACAGGGTGTGTTTGTCAAAAGGCATCTGTTATTATGTTTAGCATTTCTCTAACTTTAGGCTAGTGACCAACGTACTGTCGTACTTCCTTTTGTTGCAACTGTTCAGACCTGTTTCAAGTGTAGACAGGTGTGGTGGCTGAAAATCTGGAAGCTTATAGACAAAGCTGACTGGACAGCTAAAGAATGTATAGGATCCACAAACAGTAATAATTCAGTTCAGTTCAACTTTATTTAAATGTCGCCAATTCACAGCAAAGTCATCTCAGCTCCTCTGGTCACGTGTCAAAGTGTCTTTGAGCAAGACACTGAACCCACTTAGTTGCTCTGAGTGACCGTCGGCCAGCTGCACAGCAGCTCCCCATCGATGTGTGAATGTGTGTGTGAATGTGTAGATAAGAAGCAGTGTAAAGCACTTTGAGTACCAACAGGTAGAAAAGCGCTATATAAGTGCAGATCATTTACCATTTTACACAATAACGTCCAGACTATACAGACATTTAGAGAAAACCAAACAAATCCCCCTTGAGCAGCTATAGGCAACAGTGGAGAGGAAAAACTCTCTTTACCAGAAGAAACCACCAGCAGAACCAGGCTCAGGGTGGGTGGACATCTGCTTTGACCGGTTGGGCTGAGTGGAAAGTGGAGAGAGAAAAGAACAGAGCAACAAAAGCAACAACAAAACATTGGGCAGGTTAGTGGGACCGGTAGCTCCTAAGCCGGGGACACCTGAAGACAGGGACAGAGAGAGGGAGACAGAGAGGGAGAAGGACGACTACGGGACAAAGAAGACACAGAGTTAATGTCATACAATGGTGACATTATAAATGTGGGGTGAGAGGAGAGAATGAAGAGAAGAGGAAAGTGTCTCAGTGCAGAGTCCCCCAGCAGTCTAAGCCAATAGCAGCATGACTATAACCAACTATAAGCTTTATCAAAGAGGAAGGTTTTGAGCCTAGTCTTAAAAGTAGAGAGGGTGTCTGCTTCCTGAATCTGGACTGGGAGCTGGTTCCACAGGAGAGGAGCTTGATAGCTAAAGGCTCTGCCTCCCATTCTGGGAACCACAAGTAGGCCTGCATTCTGGGACCAAAATGTTCTATTAGGATGATCTGGTAATAACTAATTAATACAAACATACATTCTCCTTAAAAACTGTTTGGCAAACTTCAAATGCAATTATGTGATGTCATTGAAGCCATCACTGATTAATTTACCCAACCTATACACAGCAAAACAAAACAAAAGCAGAACAAACACAGAGGAAAGTATTGTTGGCTTGTCCTTGTGTTTGTAATAACCATGTGTTTTTCTGCATTTTTTTGCATTAAAAAATTATAATTTAACTGCAGGTGTTCCACAAAATGTTTGTATACAAAGGAAACTAAAAGACTGAGACCACATGTAAAAATCTGTGGATTTAAGTTATCAGGAGCGTTTTCAAGGAAATCAACGTGCAACCATTATTCACCTTTTATAAATATTGCAGAGTCCTAAATTTCCAGCAGAACCAATACAGGTGGGAAACATGGCATCCATCCAAGTATCACAAGTCAAATTGTTTTTGTTGCAATAAAATGTGACCTTTTATTTCTTCATTTTCAATGTTGCAACTTGTTTTGTTTAAATTTAACAAACTTTCTGGTAATTCCAGGAGTGTGAACCACACTGTGGACAATTATCAGCCACATGTCCGTCCACTGGTGTTTTTTTTTTTTTTTGCTGTGACGGACAGACGTTAGCATGAGTTCTGTGATATGTCTGCAGCTACACATTCCCACACAAAGAAAGCTGTGTGTGTCCGGACTCGTGTGGATCAACTATTAAAATCTGATCTATCTACCACGTGGAGTTCTAGAAAAATGTTGCCATAAAATGTTGATGTCTGAGTGTGCGGGAACAACTAAGACAGGAAAACGCTGTGCACTCTGATGTGCCATCAGTAATTAGTGCGTGGATGGACTGTGCATCTGGTCCTATGGTTTGTTCGCCGGACTTTTCTAACAGCAGCATCCTGCTACAATTTAGGAACTGATTCAGACAGTGTAAAAGTTAATTAACAATGTCTGATTTAATGACCAAATCAGTCTTTACTATTGTATATTTTATAGGCTAAACTAAAGGCATCATCATCTTTAATAGTCTAGTTGTTTCGTTGGGATTTTTCGTCTGATACTGTCTGACTTGGGTCTCTGAGCGTATCTTTTGTGTTTATTTAAGGCAGCGCACATGGACACATTAGCTTTACATGAAATGAGTTTTCACCAAGGTGTAAATTACACGTTTCACAGGGATCTCTCAAAAAGTTTCCAGATGATAGAAGAAAACAATATCATATCATATAAAACACAGACAGTGCTCACCTGATGTGAGTGTGATGTTAAGCTAAAAAAACATGCCATAATAATAATAATTATAATCATAATAATCCTGATAATCATAATAATTAATAAAATGGCCAGGTGTGCTGCTTCAGAGACAGATGTGGTTTTGACTCTTTTATTAAGAGTGTTTTATCCAACTTTTAGCCACAACATTAATAGCAAAGGGACCTGGTAGTTTTTGTTTACCTGTCAAAACCCAAAGTCTTTTTCTGGCTACATGCGAGGCTTTTGGAAGCATCTGCTACTCACCATATGCACTATACACCCACTGGTCACTTTATTAGGCACACTTGTACCATATAATAAGAATGCAGTCCAATACAGCAGCTCTGCCATTGGTTCCAGGGTGTTGCTTTTTTCTTTTCTCTCTCCACTTTCCACTCACTCAGCCCAACCGGTCAAGGCAGATGTCCGTCCACCCTGAGCCTGGTTCTGCTGGAGGTTTCTTCCGTTAAAGGGAGTTTTTCCTCTTCACTGTTGCCTATAGCTGCTCAAGGGGGATTTGTTGGGTTTTCTTTAAATGACTTTATTATGTAAAGTGCCTTGACATGACTTTGTTGTAAATTGGTGCTATATAAATGTCATGTGAATTGAATTGAAAAAAAAGGTTTTACTTTCAGTTTTTAGCTTAATGTGTTAATTATTGATGCCATAGTGGACAGAGGAGTCTTACTGGAGTGCATTGTAATTCTAAAGTTTTGCCCATCTTATTCATTTTAAGTAGGGTGCCCAAAAATATTTTCAATAATAAAGTAAGAAAATTCTACTTTAAATTGCTTTATCTTTCCTAAGGTTTTAAAGATCATTGACAGCAACTGCTCTTTCTGTGATTCCTTTCCTGAGACAATTGTGCATATATTTTGGACTGAGGTATTTTGGTCTGACATCCTTCCTGTCACTCAATTTGAAATTCTCAATTAATTCTGATTAAAAATGTTAAAACGACTTTCTTTTTGAAATCGTTAATTACAAGCAAGAGTGGAATAACAAATGTTTAAAGTAACTTTAAACAAATGCTACAGATTTGTGAGTTTCTGTTGTTGTATATGGTCTTTTTTCTACTTCCCTTCTGTTCTGTATTTGTTCTTAGTCCAATAAAGTTTCTATGAAAAAAATAGTCTCTCCCTCTGTTGTTAGTGAGCAGCTACGTCACGTCCGTTTACGTAGAGCTGACTGTGACATGATTGGCTCGTCACGGAGAGTCGCGACAGCCCGAGATGCGGAGGCGGGTCACAGCAAAGCGGAAGCGAGCAGTTTAGCTTCAAACATGGATGAATGAGGAAAGTTGCCTCCGTCCCTCACACGTCCAGGCCCGCTGTGAGCGGTCTTGGTCCTTTTCTCTCACACTCCTGCTCCCTCACTGGACGGCGGGCCGCTCAAGCTTGTCTCTGACTCCGGGTTCGTGTAAGACATGGCAACGAAGGCCCGGTGTCTTGTGCAGAGGCTGCTCGGCGAACTCAGGGCGGCCGCACTTTGGCGTCCGGGCCCCGGCGCCGGTCACGGACGGCGGCTGTGGAGGGCGTCGCTCAGACACGTGAGCTGCTCGTACACACTGGGCACGTCTGATGCCGCTCGCACAGGTAACACGGCGGAAGTGCTTAGTTCTGTGGATTGGTAAAATATAATAATAAGCTTCAGTTCATGAAAGAAACGTCTTGCTTTATCTCTTCAGTAAGTTGTAAATTAAAAGGACACGTTGCTGGAAACTCTATTACATTTTGTGTGTCTACAGCAGATGGTCAACGGTCATGTTTTGCCTGCTTAAAAAAAATCTAAGTCCTTCTTCAGATACTTGATGTCTGTGCCTGTAAAACTCTCGTACATGAACGTGTGCATTTCCTGGGTTTCTGAACTTTAATGAATCCATAATCCGTTTTGGTGTCAGGTCCCAGCAGTCTATCATTCAGAAGTCACACCTGTGGAGAACTGAGAGCGGGTCACGTCGGAGACAAAGTCATTCTTTGTGGCTGGGTCCAGTACCTCAGGTGCTACTCTGTTACTTCTTTTTACACATTATTCACACAATATTCTAATTAGAACCGATCATAAAGAACAGCTGAGGCTGTTGGGGATGTAATTAGGTTTGCAGACACATGTCGTTATAATTTTGACTAGACTGCCAGAGTTCTTTGAATTCATCCCAGTGAATGTGCATGCAGCACAAACCCAGCAATGCATTAGGAATACATTTCAAAGCCCTAAACTTCCTGGTGTCACAAGAGAAACACTCAGGTCATCACCAAACTCAGAAGGTTTAATCATCAAGGAGGCAGGATATTCAGGTTTGAAGTGGTGTTGGTGTCCAACAGATGGACAGACCAGTATTGTCATCCCTAGAGGCAGGGACCGTCTCTCACGTTTAACCTGGCTAGATTAATTTAGAACACAGTTCAGGACGCAGTACAGGAAATGGAGTTTAAATTGACCTGCCGAACGTTGCTGATTGGTCAAGAACTTTGAAACCCTCTGCTCGTGGAGAAAGCAGTTGACTGTCAAACTTTTGATTTGTCACTAAGTTACTTTGCTTAATCTTTCCAGGGCTTGGCCCTGCCGTGGAAATTCAAATAAAAAATGTCTTTAAAGTGAACGTTATCACTGCAAGGTTTCTGGAGTTTTGGGGAAAGAAAAGATTAAGGTGGAAACACACTTTTTTATGACTAAAATGTGAATTTCACTGCCCCTTATCGTGTGATGTCAGAACTCTGATGGTCAGTGGTTAAGGTTTTGAGATTGGTCAGTCCTTGTTTTCTTTGATGCTCACTCTGCCGTTAAGGAGTTCAATGGGACATTTTAAACCAGGTCTTCCATGAGCTCTGAGATGTTTCTGTTGATCTCTATACTCAAAGTTGTGTTTTAACAGTGTGTGTCTTTCCAACAGACAAGACCTGTTCATCATCTTACGTGATTTCAGTGGAGTGACACAGATTTTAATTCCTCAAGAAGCAGTAAGGATCAAAATAACTAAAGTGCCAGAATACAGTGCTAGTTTTTACTATCACAGTATATACGACAGTACAATACATTAGTAATCGTCAGTGGTAATAATATGAAAGTATTTTTAGTGCAGAGAGGAAGAATTTGTTGACGTAAGAAGTGGGAAAAACTAAAAGTATGGTATTAATTACAGGACTGTGACTTTTTTCTCTCTTTAAGTCAGCAAGTCATGTGAAAGCTGCACTGTGTGAGCTCACGGTGGAATCCGTCATCAAGGTTACAGGAGTAGTGAGACAACGACCAGCTGGACAGGACAACAAGGTGTGTGTTTGTAGAGGACTGAGCAGCTGTTACAAGCAAATGCTCTTAATCAGATGAGGAACAAGAAAGGAATCCACAGTCTCCTCAGTAAAGCTCTTATAGGTGTCAGGGATTTAACGAATAATTTTAGCTTCGTATAATTTGGCCAGTTTTAAATTTCTCTCTGCAGTAACGTGGAGTTATGCGTTGTCCAACAGTTGAGAAATTTCAGCCTTTTAAGAATACTAATTCTGCTGTGTTCGCACCAACAGAAAATACCAACAGGAGAAATAGAAGTCCTCGCTGAGGATGTGGAGGTTTTCAATGTGAGCTGCAAGTTACCTTTTGAGATCAAAGACTTTGTTAGAGTAAGTGACTACCATGCTATGAGCATGATGGTATTTTTTTTTTATTAGTAATCATTGTGTTCAGTTTTTGTGTGTGTGTGTTTGATTTGACAGAAATCAGAATCTCTGCGGATGCAGTATCGTTACCTGGACCTGAGGTCCACTCAGATGCAGAGGAACCTTCGACTGAGATCTCAGCTGGTGATGAAGATGAGAGAATACCTCTGTAATGTTCACGGTATGAAGAGCGAGATTAATTTTCTCCGTTTGCTCAGGCCCTTCTTGATGTTACTTGCATTGATTTTCGATTTTGTCTGCCACATTCATAGGTTTTGTTGATGTGGAAACCCCGACTCTGTTTAAAAGAACTCCAGGGGTATGAAACTGTAACTTTGAAAATGATTTATGTATTTTATGCTCATAGTCACATGAACTAGATTTACATTTAAACGAATTAAGAGTCTTCCAGGCTGAAACTGTCCACTTTTGGTAATCACTTTTCTTTCGTGTTCCAGGGAGCCAAAGAGTTTGTGGTCCCCTCCAGAGAACCAGGCCGGTTTTACTCCCTCCCCCAGAGTCCACAGCAGTTTAAACAGCTTCTGATGGTGGCTGGTATAGACAGGTAGGTACAAGCTACAGCAAAAGGAAACTATGGGTTTTTCCACTAGTAGCCTGATGTGTTTTACGCTGTGTACTGTATGTATGATAGTCACACAAGGAGTTTTTTTTTTGACGATCATGGCAAAGAGCATGTACAGTGTATTATACAGCACATAGATGATATATGTAAGTAAACACAGTTTAATTTTAGACACAGCTCTTGTCTCTTGACGTGTTCACACTTTAGCTGTACGTTTCCCGATTCTGGGACGAAAGATGCGTTTTGATGCTTTAAATTAACTTGCAGGTACTTCCAGATAGCTCGGTGCTACAGAGATGAAGGCTCCAAACCAGACCGGCAGCCAGAGTTCACTCAGGTAAGACCAGAGCAGGGATGGGATAAGGATAAATGCACTCACACGTAGCATTGGTTTTCTTTTTGCTTTGTGTGCATAGCTACGATGTAGTCCGTTCACACACTAAGAGAAATTAGAGAGAGGGATGCACTTGTAACATACAGTAAGTCAAACCTGGACTGCCCCTGTGTAAATCCTAACTTAGATTACCAGAGCTCAACCTCGGTATCGGGGGTCAGTGTTACAGTATCGGAATTCTAATGTTGTTCATCATCTTTTGCAGGTAGACATGGAGATGTCTTTTGTGGACCAGGCAGGTATCATGTCCCTGGTGGAAGGTTTGTTACAGAACTCCTGGCCTACAGAGATTGGTGCCATTAAGGTTCCTTTCCAGACTCTGACATATGAAGAGGCCATGAGGGACTATGGTGTGGACAAGCCTGATACCCGATTCAATATGAAGGTGTGTGATTTATTTTTTTAGATGAGTGGATGTCAGACCATTTCTTGTACCTTCATGAGGTTAAATAAACTTGACTGCGCTAACATTGGTGATCTTGTCCAGCTGGCCCAGCTGGCTGTGTTAAGTACGCCTGACCTTGCGAAGGCAAACATTAACTAGGTTACCATGTGAATTTAGGCTGTTAAATGCAGGTCTGCATTGTGATTCTAGAAAATCTGGTTGAAAGGGGGATTTCACTGTGTTTCTCATATGGTTCTAGTTCTGGATGCTCCTTCCATCTTAACTGATGCCCCAATGCCCTCTGGGAAGAAGCAGAGGCGTATTCTAATATAGGAAAGACAAAGGAATACATAGTGTTGAGTGCATGTATATAAATGCTTTTAAACTTGCCCTTTCCCGTCCCACCATGTTAATTGTTACCTAAGCCATCTTGCTTAGCCTGTGGTGGTGGTTAGAATGGTTTACTGGCAAACCTTGTCTTGTTTGGTAAAAAGTTATTCAGTGATTCAGATTTGCTGGAGATGGGGTAAAGGTTATGGTAAAAATAACCCCAATACGGTGACACATTTCAGAATGTCAAAACACAGTCTCACCAACAGAAAGACAGGAGGAAAGACATAGACATTTGATTTTCTTCATAAACATACAGTAACTCTCTGCTTCTAGCTAAAACATCATCCAGATGACATCACTGTATAAAATTCAGGTACTCTCCATATTAGAAGCACAAGAAGCAAGTTGAAACTTTTTTGTGACGTGTTGTTGTTTGCTGACATTCTAGATATTGTCCCAACTTTTGCCTACAGTGGGGTTGAAAAAAATGTTGCACCTGTTGTCTCAAAATCTGTATTTTGAAAATCCCATTTCAAGGGATAAGCTAAATTCTACGTCATTCCAGAACGGTCACCAAACCCAGTGAGTGAGAGGTGTCTTCACACATTTGTCTCAGCCAAAGAAAAGCACTTGTCAATCTTTTGTTTCACCCACTACTTCCTGTAATGGCTGTCCTGAACACCTCTATTGAGTCCTAACAGGCTAAAATATACAGTATATGGGCTATATTAACCCAAAAAAGCTGATTAACCACATGATGTTGCTTTAGATGACATAACTCTGGCCCCCAGTACTATTGCAAGGAATATACCCTCATTTTTTTACCAGGATTTGTCATTTAGCTCACACATAAAACAAATCTCTAGAACAGCCTTGTTCCACCTAAGGAACATTGCCAAAATTAGGAGCATCCTGTCTCAAAGCGATGCTATATTGGACTACTGTAATTCTCTACTTTCAGGCTGCCCCAGTAACTCTCTAAAAAGTCTTCAATTAATCCAAAATTACTGACTGGGATTGGTAAGAGGGATCATATTTTACGCTCATTAGCTTCCCATTAAATGTAGAATAGAATTTAAAACCCTCCTTCTTACCTATAAAGCTCCATCCTACCTCAAAGATCTCCTAGTACCAGATCATCCTAATAGACCACTTCGGTCTCAGAGTCACCCAAGTATGTTTTATGTTGGGGGAAAGCTGCATCATTGCTTCTGGCTCTGTAACTTTCTCATGTCTGTTGTGCTGTTTAACCACCTCTGTCTAAATCCCTATCATTCATCTCATCTTTCTGTCTAGCTGATTGACATCAGTGAGCTTTTTTCAACCACGGAAATTGAATTCCTCAGATTTGCTCTCAGTCAACCAGAAGGCTCCATTCAGGCCATCTGTGTCCCCAGTGGAGCGGTAAGAAAAGCAGCATTTGCTGTCGTGGAAATGCTTTACAATGTACAGAAAGTACGATGAGGAGACATGACAATTAAAAGACTTCATGTCTGTTCCATCTCAAACAATGTTCTTCGTGTTTCACTACAGAAGCTTTTAAGTGGGAAAGTTTTGGAGGAACTGAAACAAACGGCAAAGACTCAGTTTGGACAGGTAGGGTTGTCTTTACCTGGACGGAACATGAATGTCGGTACAACATTAAATGATCCATCTAGGACAACGTGAAATTTTCAGTCTGGACTAACGTGAGACACTAAGCAGTTTACTTAAAATGTATATGTAAAAATTGCACTAGTCTACAAGCATCGCAAACTGTTCTGTCAAAATTGCTGTGGAGAAGAAGCAACACCTCCTAATACCGCCCAGCTTCAGAAAGCACAGTAATAATTTGTCCACTTTCTCTACTTTTATTTCTCATTGTGTGTATGTGTGTGTTCTTCCCCAAGGAGCTGAGCGCGGTGCTGGTCAGTGCAGACAACACGGTCAAGTCTCATCTGACCAAGCTGTTGTCTGTCTCCTCCAAGGAGGGACTGCTCAAGAGGACTGGAGCCAGACCTGGAGACCTGCTGCTGATTGCAGCTGGTTCCCTTCACACTGTGGTAGGAGAAAGACTGGCAACAAACTTATGACAACAACGTTAGACTGAAGAAGTGGAAGGATAAAACCTAATATGCAGTTAGATGATTACACATTTCTCCTCCTCTGTCTCGCTCCCCAACCTTCCTCTCTGAAAGCGCCCCTTGTTGGGAAATCTTCGCCTGCAGTGTGCAGAGCTGCTGGAGTCTTGTGGCATTTCATTAAGAGACCTTTCAGCTTTCCACTTCCTGTGGGTTGTGGACTTCCCTCTCTTTTTGCCTAAAGAAGACAAGCCAGAGCAGCTGGAGTCAGCCCATCATCCATTTACTGCTCCGCTGGCAGAGGACACACAGTTACTCTACACAGACCCACACAAGGTAGTCATAGATTGTCTTAGAATCAGGTTTGATGCCTTCATTAATTAATGTTTACATATCTGTACAGACATTCAGTTTGTCTGCTGGGATGCAGCAAGCCTCATACTGTGTCTTTTCACTTTCTTAGGTACGCGGGCAGCACTTTGACTTGGTGCTGAATGGCTGTGAGATTGGTGGAGGATCCATTCGAATCCACAAAGCCTCAGATCAGCTTCATGTCTTGAAGAATATCCTAAAGGTAGGTCATCGTGTGTTTTCCCACGAGTCAGTCCACTCTTAGATGTGGTCTAAACAGTTGCTGGTCAAACCTGGCTTTGGTATGTGTCTGTTGCAGGAGGATCCCAGTCTCCTCTGTCACTTGCTGGAGGCTCTGGCCTCAGGAGCTCCACCCCACGGAGGCATTGCTTTGGGTACGGTTCGTACGCAAAAGTAAACAAGTAGTGTTAACGGGAACCGTTGGGCAAAAGAGTTCCAGAACGCAGTTTAAAGTGGCAGCAGTGTGTTGAGCAGGGCAGAAGGTTAATGGAATTGTAATACATATAATCCTACCAATATGATTAAGTGTTTATTGTGGCAATTCTGCTCTGTGTTTCTCTAGGTTTGGATCGGCTGGTCTCCATCATGGTCAGGGCTCCCAGCATCCGTGACGTCATTGCCTTCCCTAAGTCTTTCCGCGGTCACGACCTGATGAGCCGTGCCCCTGACTTGGTGACTGAAGAGGAGCTGAAGCCTTACCACATCACCATCAACTGGCCCACAGAGGGAGGAGGAGGAGCCGAGACAAAGTGAGCAGATCAACAAGGACGCGATGAAGAGACTGCAGTGGAAAAGGGGGATGTTGTAACTGTGACAACGGCAAAAACAAGATGAGGAGTCGATAAGCACCCCACGAGAAACTCTGCCAGCTAGCCGGCAGAGAACACGAGGAGGAGGTGATGTTGTAGCTGAATCTCTGTATCGTTGAACATCTGCGTGGAGACGGCCACAGCCTGAAAAGAAGCTTGCCACCAAGTGTCACGAATAAACAATGGAACTGTCCCTCCCAAAGGTTCTAAAATTTCTAGGAATGCAAACAAGTAGTTAGAGGAATACGGAGGGGTATTTTCACTGACACAACCATCGTGTTGGGGTAGACTCGCATATTTTACAGCAGTGGGAGACAAAACGACAATGCAACTGCGTTGGAAAAGAAAGCTCCACTTTAAGTGACTGAGTGTGGTGTTGGTCCATCAACTAAACAAGTGCCTCCCTGTCCCGCACTTCATCTCCACTCGTTACTCATGTTTGTGTACTAAATTAAATCACTAAATCACTAAATTAAAAATATAATAAACAAATGTTTTAAATGACCTTTTGTGGTGTATGTTATTTTAAAGGCACCATAAAGCAGTTTATAGAAAAAAACTTAAACGCTGATGCAACAAAATGAATGTAATTTGTTTGAACATGGTGACAGATCATCAGGAGCTTACGCACTGAGAGCAGATCATAAAACGGCACTAACCAGATTGTTAGTTGAATGGTTCAGGTAACGTGTCCTCTCATGTACATCCACATTTGAATAACTGGGTGAACTTTAATGAACCCAATTTTTAGTTCGCTCTGAGCGTAAACTGTGTCTTCAACACGACACCCTGCAAAAGTCTGTTCACGGGAGCAATTACCTAAAATAATGTATCATACAATAGTTCTGTGGAGAAGTGGCTCTAAACGGTTCGTTGTTACTTGTGGGTAAGTGGTTTTCATGGTACCGAGTTTTTCCTGTAATGACTAATACAACCAGTTTGTCTCGGGGAACCTTTTCCCCCAAAGCGATGACGTCAGCAGCGCCAACCCGGAAGCGATGGACCAGCCTGTGACCTCTGCGTGTTCGCGGGGAGGAAACATGTCGGAACAGAGACGCGATTGTTCGCTTCTGCCTTCGACGCCAGCGAACGCTTGGGGAAGCGGCTAGAAGGAGCAGCCGAGTGTCCCGAAGGCGGGATGTCAGGAGACGCCGAAGCGACCGCGTGTTCCTGGGTAAATGTCGGTTAGCTCGCTGGCAGCCGTCGGTGTTTAGCGGAAGCCCGACGTCAGGCGTGAACTAGCTGCTTGTCGGGGCACCGTGGTGCCGGAACAGCCACGTCGGCCGGCCGCCGTCTCCCGCTCGGTGACACACTCCACGACTCGGCTCGAAGGTGTGAGGCCGCGGCCATGGCTCCGATGGGCATACGGCTGTCGCCGCTCGGTGTGGCCGTGTTCTGCCTCCTCGGACTCGGCGTCCTCTATCACCTCTATGCCGGTGTCATTTCCAGTCGTCTGGAGGCTTTCAGGTGAGGCTCTGCCCGTCCCGTTGCTGAAACGTGGGTGACGTTGCAGCAGTTGACGTGGACTTGAGTCCTGGCTCGAGTGTAAGAAAGATGCATGTTGGATGAAACTACATTCGTCCAGCTTCTTCCACCCATATTCCATATTCCATATTCCATCTGGGACTGAAGTGTCCATGTTTGTGTTTGTACAAGAAGAAAGGCTGACGTGTTTCCTCAAAAGCTGCTGGACTGATAATAAAATAAGCTGCACAGATGTTAACCTTAATAATTGAAGAAACAGGTTCTTCCTGTTTATAATACACACACACATCAACAAGGGTCAGGACAAAAAGCTGCTACTGAATATCTTGTCAGAACCATCAATATTTGCTTGTACACTCAGGTGTTGAGAGAAGTTCTTCAACGTCTCTCAAGTGGTTCCTCTCCCTTAATGTGACGACCGCCTTAGCCAAATTAAAATTGACATTACCCGAATAGCACGCTCCTAGCCATAATTGTACTCTGGCTAGTGAGAGTGGCAATTAAATATAACCGTAGTCACGTTCTTACAAATTGTGTTTCACAGGTCTACAACTTTGATTCCACTAACCAAAACTAAATTGAGGTTTTCGATGACTAACCTATAATTTGGCTGACCAAAATACATTTTCACTCTTAAACGTGTCAGTAGGGATAGTCCCAGTTTGTGTTATGACTAGTCATTATCAGTAAAAATGTAATCTTTAAAAAGTGCAAGTTGTCTTTTTACCTGTTTTACCTTTAACATTTCAGATATGCACAGCATGAAAAATGTGGTGTGTTTCAGTGTAGGAATTCAGTTGCAGATACCCAGACATCTAATATCTAAAATGATTTGATAGAATAGATCTGAAACTGAAAGCCAAAAGCACATGAATGGCAAAAGTGACATTTAATTTTTTTTTTTTTTGGAAGAAGAATGTAATTGTGGATATCTGAAAGTGTCTTTTTGACTAGGAGGAATTTAATGACAGATAGCTGCAACACATAAACAGCCTAGCTATGATAAAAATTAAAACGGTCACTATCTTAAGTTTAGTTTTGGCTTGTGAAATCAACCTATACGTATCCTTAACAAGAATTTGCACTAGCAAGAATATGACTGTGGACATGTTTAATTTCCATTTTTGAATTGTACCTTGGAGAAATGCTATTATGAATATGTAAATTTAATGACAGATATGATAGGTTTGATTTCATGTTAAAACTACTCGCTATGTACACAGACCCCCGATAGCCGGATGTGCACCGTCCAAGATATGGAACTACACCTCCTGGCAACATCTGCCCTCAATCCATTCCATGGTTGTACGGAGCGTGTCCTCGTCTCCCGTCCCCGCCTTGGAGTAATAGAAAAAAGTAACTGCTGTTCAACACCTTTAACTCAACGTTATCGGCTCACTTTCGCTCGCTGTTCTTTGTAGCACAACAAAACAACTTGCCACAGTTGTGAAGAAACTCTGCGTGGTTGCATGGAAACGTACAAGTATAAATGCTCACAGCAGTGTAGGGCACTAGCGTAGCTTTCTCCTACATTACATGCAGGGCCGTAATAAATCGCAGTTGTCTGTATGACAATGGCATCGTTGTAACATCAGCTGCTTCTAAAAATGCTGAGTGCAGGGTCGTAAGGCCGCTTTCCTTTTTTATAAACTGCCGAGGCTGATGCTGTCATCGGGTTTGGTGTGAAACAAGGTAATAGCTTTTTTCAGCCTGCACTGTTTTCACCTGTTAAGTTCTGTCGTGTTTTCTGCACAGGCAGAGCAGAAAAGTGGATCTGAGGGACCTGCTGGCTGTCTCAGTGGAAGCTGCAAAATTAGGTGGCAAAGAGGTAAAAACCTTGTTTATCTTTGTCAGCGTTTTCAGTGTCGGTGTCATAAGAACATCCAGGATGTAGCTGTGTATTACCTTACTTACCTGTAAGCCTTTAGTTCTTGCTGTATTTACTGTAACTGCAGTTATGCCGTCTTGTGTAGTTCACTAAAAGGGACGTTTCTTAGGACATCTTTAGACTGCTGTTTGAATTTCGTATGAGTTGCGTTTCTCCTTTAGGTGAAAAAGGTGCGTGAGGGAAATAACCTGGAGGAAAAGTCCAAGGGCAAGACAAGGGAAGGAGCCAATGAGCTTCTGACTATGGGTGACCTGCATTCTCATATTAAGATGTTTAACCTCATAAGGAACACTTTCCCCGAGATCACGGTGAGCCCTCATCCTAGCTGTCTCATCATTCTTGTAGTTTCACTTGGATTTTAGTCTGACTGGAAAGACTCGGAGGACTGTAGTAATTCTTCCTGCATGTGTTCGTTCGCAGGTGAACAGCGAGGAACGTTATGATTTGGTGGATAAAGCAGAAATCTGGAGCCGGGAAATTCCTACTGAAATACTGAACAAGATCGAGGGAGGCAAGGATGTTCCTGCAGAGAGCATCACAGTGTGGATTGATCCTCTAGACGCTACGCAGGAATATACAGGTGAGCATGTCACTGGAGTTTGCTTCACTTTATTCCACGAATAACTTTAGAAGGTGCCGTGTACTGTGGTACCACATACGCTACTGCCCCTCTTCCATAAGCAAATAGCTTTTTTCTAGAATTATTGTGATAGCTATGAATAGTCAAAGTGTAAAACTGGGTGTGGATTTTTGTTTCCAGATCAAGCTTGTGAGCGTTACTTGAAGTGTAAGGTACATTTTAAAAGGTTACGTTACCAAAAGCTTGAATGTTAATAAGAGCTTTGATGGCCACATTTTTTTGTCATAGATATGCATTCATGTCTGTTCTTGGACAATCAATCAGAAGATGGTGCCATCGATCACTCTGTTAGCCTCTCAGCCATTGAACTAGACAAGCTCAAATTTAAATGTCTCCTCCATTAATTTTTTCCTGACACAACGGCTCGCCTTTTAGCTGTTGCAAGACATGCGTGAGGCCTTTTCCTCTCCTAGATCTCTAGATAAAACCCTCATACTATCAGTGCTTTTGTATTTCCTGTTGTGAGTGGCTGTTCAGTCTGTGCTTAGGAAAATCCAGTTTTGGAGTTAAAGATTAACGCTTGAAAAGACTTAATAGCAAAATCTCTTACGACAGAGTCTAATAGTCTCAGACAGGGTGTTAAAGCTCTACAAGCAGTTTTATTGTCCTATATTTCCTCCCCACCCTGCCTAATCTTATGTCTCTATCTACACAGAGAATCTTGTGAATTATGTGACTACAATGGTATGTGTGGCTGTAGATGGTAAGCCGGTTATTGGAGTCATCCATCAGCCATTCACTGGGCTCACCGGTAAGCATGTGTGCATCTGCTGTGTAACATTACACATTATCATTTCTCCCCGTGCCTAACTCTCTGTTGCTTTTGTCTTTCTGTCTACATGCAATCCCACCAATCACCACCACCAGCATGGGCATTTGTGGGTCAGGGATCAAACATGCGTCCCCGGGCATCCTACAGTGTCAATTCTCCAAAGGCAATAGTATCACGTTCCCACTCTGGAAAAGTTAAAAGCTTTATTCGTGAGGCTTTTGGAAACAGTACAATAATCACAGAAGCAGGTGGGGCAGGTGAGTAGAGAGTGTGAAAGAGTAATTGGCAGCTTGCAGGCAGATGGCATTCATTCGAACCACACCTGCACGCCCCTTTTCAATTCTGTGGTGTCAGTTAGGGTTCATGATGAGATTACACTTCCTATGGCTGCTTCGCAGTAAGAGCTGCCTGGTTGTTTGAAATTGCTTTTATTGTGAAGGAGCACCAACAGGATATTAGTGGTTATTGGGCAGCACAGTGTTTTCAGTAGAGAGCATGTTTTTAAGTTTCAAGTAGGTCGAGGTTCAAGCAAGTGGTGGATCTGTTACTCTCTTATCCTACATCGGTGCCATTGACTTTTTTTTTTAAGTTTTCACAGTCAGACTCCCTAATTTTTATTTTAGTTTGTGGCAGAATGCAGCACTTTAGAGTTGCTGTAAACAGCCAAAACTAGCAGGTTGAGACTGACCAGACACACGTTGCAACGCCATTGAACAAGATTTAATCTTGTAGTGTAGTGTTCAAATTCAAAAACATGTATATCAGTAATTCTTGATATTCATTTGCATGACAAAATGGAAAGAAATGTCTTTTTGGCCATATTCTCCATCCTTTTTCCTCCATCGTATTTTAATTTGTCAAACGCTGGTGTTAATAATAACTAACTAACAAACACACACACACACGCCTTCTCTGTCTCTCAATTCTAGGATATAAAGTTCTGTCTCTCCTGGACATTCCTGCAAGTGAACCTATTGGACAGGCAGATGTATACATTCACATCACTGCTATTAAGAAATGGGATATCTGCGCAGGTGCAGCATTGCTGAATGCACTGGGTAATGTAACACCTAATGATTCCACTGTCTAGACACTTCAGAACCAGCTTGAAAAGGAGATGATGATGATGCATCTCAATTTAGCCCCTTATACTGGAAGTATTCAACAATCAGGTTTAAATGTAGTTTGAAAAGTTGGGTTGTTGAAGTGGTTAGTTAGTGGCTGTCTAACAGCTGGAAGGTCTCCAGTTCCAATTCACTGGCCAGATGTTGGAGTTTCCATGTTCTTCCCTTGCTTGTGTGAGTTTCCTCCAGCTAAAGTACTCTGGTTCCCCCACAGTCCAAAGACATAAATGTCAGGTTAATTAGTGACTCTGAATTACCCTTAGCTGTCATAAGATTCAAATTTGAGTAGTACATAGATCGGATAGTGAATTGCATCAGTGTAGTTTAAACCAGGAAAAACATCAAAAAAAAAAAAATCTCAAATGGGAAGAAAAACACATAAGATATAAGTATTTTATGAGAAATTAGTGTGTTTTTGTGGGAGCTCATCACACTTTCTGTTACTCAGCTGATCAAATCAATACCTATCTGCTAAAGCTAATGTAGTTTCCGCCAGCAACGTGAAAAATGGCTTTACTTTTGTCGGGACATTCTTAGACCTGTTGGATAATCTCCACTTTACAGAATGCTATAGAACTCTTGAGCTCCCTGCAGCCAAAGCACGAAAGAATCAGTATTATTCAGTAGGTTGTGTTCCCATTGGCTAGAGGTGGAAAAGGGGGCCACACCTCCAGCCAATCAGATTAGAGGCTTATAAAGTACACTTTTTTATTTACACCTTAAGCTGAATTCAGAGAAATCTGAATGTCTGACTTTGGGTAACTAAAATGTCACAGACATGTTTGTAATACACTGACTATTAAAAAATGACCCTGATCCCTGGGACTGCCTCTGAATGTGTGTAGTGACAGTTTCTGTGACATGTAATCACTGTGACTTTAGGCGGCCACATGACAACCCTAAAGGGAGAGGACATCGACTACAGCGGAACACCCATCAACGAAGATGGACTGGTGGCCAGTGTGGGTTTGGAGCACAAGGCCATCGTGGAGAGACTACCACACTGGGATCCGGAGAAGCATTGAAAGACAAAAATACCGAGCCGTTTGTAGCATGGGGGCGCTGCAGGAAGGACGGAATGTGGCAGCCCTTCTGTGTAAGGTTCACCAGTCACTGGAGTGGACCTCTAAGTAAGACTGTGGAACAAACATGCAAACACACACCACAGCTCGGAGACACGGTACATCTTCCTCTTGTTGGGTACAGTATAGACACACAAACGGCTGCCATCTGACAATTCCCGTCCCTTCATCTTCAGAGAATAGAATGGGCCTAACCCGAGAGTACAAGGCTGAACAGTTGAACGCATCTGACGGAGTTTCTAACGTTATTGACTTTCATCATGCTCTATCCCATCTTCATCACGTGATACTTAGTTACTGACTCCACCATCTGTCTTCATGGTTTGGGACTGCGTCGACACTCACTCCGACAGGGAATAGTGACGCTCAAAACGGGGCCATATCACCACCACGGTTCACTTGTCAATCATTTCTTTCATCTGAGGTAGCACAATTTACGATTAAGCATTTCAGCAGTTCACAGCAAATACAGCAACATTGATGTTCCACTAGAAAGTATGCTGTGGTCATTTACAACTTACTGACGTGCTGCAGTGTTTGAGAGACTAGCATTCAGAATGAGCAAGGCCACCAAAGTTCCAAACATGGGCTCAAGACTCCAACTCTGAGGCAAGACTCTGGGTCTGGATTTGGTCTTCAAAAAATTTTTTGAATACATTTTCCTTCCTTTATTTGCATGCTATTTTTCACTGGAGATAAAATAATATGTGCAGACAAAAGTCAAAGGTCAGAAAGAGAAAAGTGCAAATACATAAAGTGCTAACATTGTGAAATTTCTTGTAAAACCAACCCTAACTTTTTTGTAATTACATTATTATGTGAGTTACGGCCAGTCCCAGAGGGGATTTACTGGATTACTAATTTTGCTGCAGTAATATAAATTAGGCAATTTGACTGACTTATATTGAAAGAAATTAATAGACAATGAAAAAATTATATTAGTTGAGATTGTCTTTATTTTCTCAGTGAAAGCCGCCGACGTACCCTTCAAATTGTTAGTGTTGCTGCTCCAACATCTGCCATCATCTCCTTATTTTGGTGGCGTCTTTGTTTGAATTCTGGGTATTTATACTATTTTATTTCATGATTGCAGAACCAATTCCAAATGACCTCGTCTTTACATGTTTTCAAGATGTGAGTTTGATTGTATGTTCCGTTTCTGGGCATGTGTGATGCCCATGTTAACAGCACACGTGCAAAGCATGATCAAACCAAAATATAGTTAAATACAGTTTTTTAAATACAGTAAACACCTAATATGTGGTTAGAAAATTGCTGTAGGTCACTTGCAATGAAGTTGTCAATGTTTATCTCTCGCACTAATACGGACAGGTGGAAATAATTACAGCAGCGTCGTTCTCTATTGCCTCCTTTTGCTTGACATTTACTCGGTGTGTTTGTGGTGGTGGTGAAGATGAGCGCTGGAGTTGGTTCTGGTAGCCATCGCCTTGTGCTGCTTCCATCGTTGAGAAATGCAGTTCCTGGGAGACTCTCTTGCACAGCGACGGTGAATATATTCTTCTGCAGTCCAAACTGTGGGGTGGTTGATAAAATAATATATTTAAAAAAAAGGAGCTGGTGTAACAAGACTTTTTTTTTTTTTATTCCCCCATTTCTACATTCTATCTGAGACAGATCGCTGGCTGGTTAAACCTATTCTGTAAGTGTGCAGATGTGCTGATTGACATTTCTAAGAGTGTGCATCAATAGGAAATGATTAACAGAATAAGAAGCAGCAGATTTCTAATTAGCCAAAAGAACTTCAAGACAGCGCATGAAAATATGGTGGTTTGATCAAACTTTTATTCACGAGTCGAACTCGGGTCCTGTAGTACGGTACTCTACATGCCGCCACCGCCTCTCCAGGGCAAACTGGATTTGCGGAGCTCTTGTATTTTACAGTTGATTAAGAGCAGAAGATCCAGTTGTACAGTAGCTTCGGAGAGAAATTGTGCTATTTCATTATTTGGCCATTTTTATTAGATTGTGCTATTTTGCACGAGTCTGAACTCAAAATGATGCACAATGACGTTTTGAGACATTTCCATTTTCTGTTTCAAAGGACTACATGTTCTGTACCGTTCTACAGCCAATATTTGTGGTGGTGTGAAAATGAAATGAAAATTTACTTCAGCTGTGAAAGCATGTTGAATAGTTACACAAATTTACTAAGGCACCATGGTCTTATGCAGGTCTTGAAGATACAAGTGACCTGTTTTATGTCGTCTCTGCAGCCTTTATGTTACTGAAAATTTGTCGAGATGAAAAAATGTATAAAGTAATAGTTTATGATTGTACACCATGTTTTGCTTCATACAGAAAACGCTGATAGACAATAATGGTCAGAGGTGTCAGAAGGTTAAATGCTTACCTGGTTTATATTGTGGCACCAATGTTTAATGAGTTTCAGTTTAAAATAGTTTTGCAAATTATTTAAATCTGTTTGCAGGTTAAGGAAATATAAGTGCATATGTAAAAGAAAAAATGTTGAATAAAGCTTTTGTGGTGCCAGACGTTTGATAAAGAAAACCACATCTTATTCTCCTGCTAAACACTTGGCAGTTACGTTGTTAGTGACGTAGGTGCCACATTTTGACAAGAAACGGTGTGAGGAATACATTTTAAGCAATAAATCTAATTTTCTAATTAATCTAAGGACGAATGCTCCACACATGCACCCGAAAACTGTTTCCTTAGGCTACAGAGCCAACGTGCAAGTCCATAGCTAGGGACCTCTTATGTACTTGTTAAGGCACAATCATAAAATTTATTTTTCAGTGATAGAATCATAATTATACACATAAGTGAAATATTGCAAACCAAGTTGAGTAATTCAGTATAGTGTGTTGCAAGAACACATTTACATAGGGGGAAATGTTTTCCATTTCATACACATTTTACGTTTACTTAGGAAAAATGAATTAAAAGTAAGGATTCCAAGTCTCTAGCTTCTAAAATGCAATTTAAACAGTAACTTTACAGTTCACATTAACATCACCACCTTCCACTCAAACAGTTTTGTGGTGTGGGAATGCTTAAAATCACCCAAAATGTTCATCTTAACAATAGCAAAGTTCAAGATATGCATAACAAAAGATGAGTGTGTAATTTGAAATATCTTTTTTCAATATTTGTATATTTCTATGAACTGTTAAATAACTTTTATGAATATTTATTTAACGTTGTTTTAACAGACCGGTAGGACAGATGAGCAATGATCACGGATACCACCATGCAGGTGTACAGGATAATATTCTCCCGACACACTTTTATTTCACCCCAGCACCAGAAAAACATGAAACCAATAAGTTGTGTTTGCTTTTTTTATAATAATGAATGCATAGTCATAATTTAGCAATTTATAACCATGAAAGTTGGTTGAGTGTTCTGCTCCATTTGCACAGCTCTTGCATAAGGAGGAGGTGGCGGCTCGCCATCATGTGGCTGTCAGAATGTAAAGAATGGAAAATTTCTTTAAAATCAGCAAATACACTGGTGATCAAAGTAGAGAACACAAAATCAGAAACCTCCCGGTCATCGGTGTTAATTTCCCCTAATTATCTGACAAACCCCATTCAGCTGGTCGCCTAACTTTCTACTTTCACTGACTTTGCAGGACGGTGAGCTGTTGTTCCAAATCTGTATTCTAGATCTATGTTCTAGATTATTGCATCTTAACGACATCGAAATCATTCAAGTCCCCCAAGAAGGCTGGTCGTGCAGTTGTCATGAAAGACAAGTGCAAGAGGACAGGACATTTAGGAAAATGTCAGCATTTGTCTTGTCATGCACTGTCTCAATAGTCCAATGTTTGAGAGCGTTTTGACTGAAAGCCTCTGCTGTGACCTAATGGCCTGTTAGCAGAAATAATCCAAAAGCTAGACTAACTTCTGCTGAGGAGCATGGTCAGTTGATCAAGTTCATTTTAGTGATGAACCCAAGTTTAATATCTTTGGGTTCGATGGGAAACGTTATATTCGTCATCAGACTACAGTCACCGATCTGTGGAAGAGACTGGCAAAATAGGGGACCAACATCACACCAGAACAGACTGCGAGACTAGTGGTGTCCTGTGGCCGCATGTGCTGATTCAATCAAAGCAAGGGCCTGTACACTTCCTGCTAATTGTTAACTGTTGTAATCTTTGTCCGTGCTACAGTCATTGCTGTTCTCTAATTTTAAACACTGTGTCTCATTTAAATTCCGCTTTATTTATATGTCGCCAATTTACAACAGCATCATCTCAAGGCACTTTACACAATAAAGTCATTTAGGGAAAACCCAACAAATCCCCCTTGAGCAGCTACAGGCAACAGTGGAGAGGAAAAACTCCCTTTAACGGAAGAAACCTCCAGCAGAACCAGGCTCAGGATTCCGGGGACACATGAAGACATGGACAGACAGAGGGACCTGAATAAGGTGTCTCTCTTAAAATGTACTGGACATTTCTCTTTTAATGATGGCAAAACACGTTCATGCCACAATTGTTAGTGTTAAAATCTACTTATCAGCCAATATCTAATCTGTCTGACTGCTTACAATTTCATAAGTGCTTCTTTGTTCATAACCAACTTCCAAACTCAATGTACTTGAAGAGGAAGGTAAATTCCAACTTACAGTCAAAAATGGAAATTTTCATATTCTAGGCAATATTTTGCCTAAACATGTTCCCAATTGGTGTTAGCCTCCATCAGGGTTGCCTTCTTCATGATCCTGTTTGTGATTTCCATGGACAGGATTTCTTGGCACAGTCAGGGCAGGAGAGGTTTGGGGACCTCAGAATATCTTCTCTGCTTTTGGCAGATGTTGTGGTTCTGTTGTCTTCGCCAGACTGTGACCTTCAGTAGAGTGTGAAGCAGGTAGGATGCATGTCAGCACCTCCCAATCTAGGGCCATGGTTCCCTCCCAGAAGACAGTGGATTACCTCATCAGGTTGGGAATGAGTTAATACGCCAAAAGACAGAGTTCAAGTATTTTGGGGTCTTGTTCACAAGTGAGGGTAGAATGGATCGTGAGATTGGCAGGCGGATTAGTGCAGCATCAGCAATAACACGAGCATTATACTGAACCGTAGTGGTAAAGAGAGAACAAAGCCGTAATTTCCCAGTCAGTCTTTGTTCCTACTCTCACCTATGGTCATGATACGAAAAAGAATACGATTGCGAGTACAAGTGGCCGAAATGGGTTTCCTGTGAAAGGTGGCTGGGCTCAGCCTTAGAGATAGGATGCAGAGTTCTGGCATTAAAAGAGAGCTCATAGTAGACTCACTTCGCGCTCAAAGGACTCAGTTAAGGTGGTTTGGGAATTTAATAAGAATGCCTCCTGGGCATCTCCCATTGGAGGCCTACCAGGCATGCCAATGAAAGTAGGAGACCCCATGGTGGACCTAGAACACATTGGAGGAATTATATATTTCATCTGGCCTGGGAATGCCTCAGAATCCCCCCAGAGGAGCTGGGAATAGTTGCTGAGAAGTATGACATCTGGGAAGTGAGACACACATAAAGCAGAATTATTGTATGCAACTATGCAACTAACTAACCAGCCCCTCTTGTAACACAGCAAAAACCCTTTAAAATGAATTTGAAAAATAAAGGTAATTACCTGCAAGGTAATGTACACCCAGGCCAATCTTGGCCTAAAACATGGCCTAAAAAATTTGAAACATGTCCAACCATATCGTTACTTTAGATGACTAAAAGATCTCCTTGTACCAGATAAGATAAGATAAGATAGAACTTTATTAATCCCACAGTGGGGAAATTCTTGTGTTTTTAGCAGCCATAGACAAGGAACACAGAATCTGCACAGAACAGTGTGCACTACAGACCAACAGAAAGGGCATTTAGATTTAAGGGTAAAAAAAAAATATACAGTGAGGGAAAAAATTATTTGAGCCCCAGCTGATTAATTTGCATTTCATGAAGGAAATAAGTATTTGATCCCTTTGAAAAACGTGCTTTAGTACTTGGTGGCAAAACCTTTGTTGGCAATCACAGAGGTCAGCCGTTTCTTGTAGTTGGCCACAAGGTTTGCACACATCTCAGGGGGGATTTTGGCCCACTCCTCTTTGCAGATCCTCTCCAAGTCATTAATGTTTCGTGGCTGATGTTTGGCAACTCGAACCTTCAGCTCACTCCACAGATTTTCTATGGGATTAAGGTCTGGAGACTGACTAGGCCACTCCATGACCTTAATATGCTTCTTCTTGAGCCAATCCTTTGTTGCCTTGGCCGTGTGTTTTGGATCATTGTCATGCTGGAATACCCAACCACGACCCATTTTCAATGCCCTGACTGAGGGAAGGAGGTTCTCACCCAACATTTGACGGTACATGGCCCCATCCATCCTCCCTTTGATGCGGTGCAATTGTCCTGTGCCCTTGGCAGAAAAACACCCCCAAAGCATAATGTTTCCACCTCCATATTTGACGGTGGGGACGGTGTTTTTGGAGTCATAGGCAGCATTCCTCCTCCTCCAAACACGGCGAGTTGAGTTGATGCCAAAGAGCTCGATTTTGGTCTCATCTGACCACAACACTTTCACCCAGTCTTCCTCTGAATCAGTCAGATGTTCAGTGGCAAACTTCAAACGGGCCTGTAAATGGGCTTTCTTGAGCAGGGGGACCTTGCGGGCACAGCAGGATTTCAGTCCTTCACGGCGTAGTGTGTTACCAATTGTTTTTTTGGTGACTATGGTCCCAGCTGCCTTGAGATCATTGACAAGTTCCTCCCGAGTAGTTCTGGGCTGATTCCTCACCGTTCTCATTATCACTGAAACTCCACGAGGTGAGAACTTGCATGGAGCTCCAGACCGAGGGAGATTGGGAGTTAATTTATGTTTCTTCCATTTGCGAATAATTGCACCAACTGTTGTCACCCTCTCACCCAGCTGCTTGCCGATGGTCTTGTAGCCCATTCCAGCCTTGTGTAGGTCCACAATCTTGTCCCAGACATCCTTGGAAAGCTCTTTGGTCTTGGCCATGGTGAAGAGTTTGGAATCTGGATTGATTGATTGCTTCTGTGGACAGGTCTCTTTTATACAGGTAACGAGGTGAGAGGGCTGCCAATGTCAGCTCGTTACCTGTATAAGATCCACCTGGGAGCTAGAGATCTTGCTGACGGATAGGGGATCAAATACTTATTTCCTTCATGGAAATGCAAATTAATTTATAACTCTTTTTGAAACGCATTTTTCTGGATTTTTTTTGTCATTGTTGTCTCTCACTGTTCAAATAAACCTACCATAGAAATTATAGACTGATCATTTCTTTGTTAGTGGGCAAACTTACAAAATCAGCTGGGGTTCAAATAATTTTTTCCCTCACTGTATACATATTTACATTGGAAAATGTAACAGATGAATAAATAAGAATATACAAGTAAAAATTGCACAGTCTGTGTCACTGCAGTGACACATTATATAGTCTTATGGCTGATCATCCTAGATCATCCTAATAGACCACTTGGGTCTCAGAATGCAGGACTACTTGTGGTTCCCAGAATGGGAGGCAGAGCCTTTAACTATCAAGCTCCTCTCCTGTGGAACCAGCTCCCAGTCCAGATTCGGGAAGCAAACACCTTCTCTACTTTTAAGACTAGGCTCCAAACCTTATAGTTAGTTCTAGTCCTGCTGCTATAGACTTAGACTGCTGGGGGACCAACCCCTGATGGACTGAGAAACTTTCCTCTTCTCTCACCCCATATTTATGTGTAACCACTGTAGGACATTAACTCTGTCTCCTTTCTCCTGTAGTTGTGCTTCCCTCTCTGTCTCTCTCTCTCCGTCCCTGTCTTCAGGTGTCCCCGGCTTTGGAGCTACTGGTCCTGCCAACCTTCCTACTGTTTTCCACTCAGCCCAACCGGTCAAGGCAGATGTCCACCCACCCTGAGCCTGGTTCTGCTGGAGGATTCTTCCGTTAAAGGGAGTCTTTCCTCTCCAATGTTGCCTATAGCTGCTCAAGGGGGATTTGTTGGGTTTTCTCTAAATTACTTTATTATGTAAGAGCCTTGAGATGAAGTCGTAAATTGGCGACATATAAATAAAAAAAGGTAATGATCTTGAACTAATTTTAGAAGATCCAAGATTAAAATTAGTTTTAACTTCCAACTTTCAAAATAAGATTTGCTTTCCAAATTTTAAAATTAAACCAATGTAATGATTTTCAACCTCTAATTTCTTAAATGCAATGTAAAGAATTACTACACAGTAGATGTTAACAACATTCCATTTACTTCCAGGTTTTATAACTGAAATATTTGTATAATTTGCATTTCAAATGAAGGAGTAATGCGATTAATAAAATCCACACATTCACAGAGACTAATTAAATATGAATGTATCTTTTATTTGCACATAAAACATCAGTCTGAACACATTTTGAACACACGTTTCACATTGTTTAAAACTTGTGGCTAATTTTGAAATCAGCTGGGTCGGGCTGGTGTCTGTCTTGCTCAGTTGGGATGACAGTCAGCAGAGAAATTTCTGTGTGTATGCTATGTCTGCCTCTCATTCTCAAAAAGACATTTAAATCATGTTTAATATTTAGGCTCCACATACACAACCAATTTCCTAACAACTGAGAAGGGACCTAAACCCAGACTGTTTAATTTGTAACAACCAAAGAGAACTTGCTGCCTATGGTTCTAGTTTGGGGACTACATGCACTCCACCAGATGATGTCATTTGGATGACTTGCAGAAAGAAGCAAATAAATTATTATTGGACATAGGGGAAGGAAGTGGGAATATCATTCATTAATTTGTTTTCTCCTAATTAAAGCTGTTTCACTGTGATATTATTTTTTTCTCTTACTTGACTTCCGCTGTGAATTCTAATCAAACAATTATGAGGTGTTCTGTCTTTTTATAGCAGCAGGTTCACAGGGTCCATGCACAATTTCAGACGAACTGCTAAGAATTTGCACAAAACTTTTTAAAATACTGCAAAAATTCAAATGTATTTCCCTTTCCAAATACTTGGACAGATTAACTACAGAGATCTTCCTCTGCTTTAAACCTTTCCTGCAGGATGAGCAGGCATGTCAGCGGCTGCAAACAGAAACCAAAACAAGGAATTAACAACCTACTTTTGTGTACACACGACCGGTTTTTGTAGCCGGAATTACCTTATGAACTACAAAATCACTCCTTAGGAGTTTCTATAAGTTCCAAATGAACCATTTGGGAGATATTTATGTGTTCAAAAGCCAATTCTAAAATCTCAGTACAGTACACTAATAGCAGATACTTACTCTGGGCTGACAGCTTGTTGAGAATAGGTTGAAGACTGTCCTCGATGTCTTTTCTTTGGGCTACGAAGTCTGACACTGTGGGGTTTTTGAAACTCTGAATCCAGTCTGACTTAGCGGAGCATACATGCAAACAGTTATCCTGTGCAGACATGAGAGAGAGGACCCAGTAAAGTTAAAAAAGACGTGATGTTGTAGTGTCTCTATTCATCTGTTTACTATATATAACGATAATTATTCTTCGTAAGGCTAATACGTCAGCATATGAGAGACTTTGCAAATGGAAAGTTTGACATGCACAGAACAACGTGCATTTTTTGGTGATGTTAGAAGATTTTTTTATTCACTTACTTATTAGATTATGTTTACATGGAAAAAAATTCCAAGTAAATCACAACTGGGTGCAATTTACTACTAAGGGAGACTTTGAACATGTGGAAAAGAGCTGACATGTACATTTACTCGCAAGTTAACTTGTATATCTGCGTATTGTTTTAAATATTTTGTAAGAAAAACACTACGCAGTAGATGAAAACTTGATGCACACTCTGATGTAGTAATTCAATTCAACTTTATTTATATAGCCCCAATTTACAACAAGGTCATCTCAAGGCACTTAACATAATAAAGTCCAGACTATACAGACATTTAGAGAAAACCCAACAAATCCCCCTTGAGCAGCTATAGGCAACAGTGGAGGAAAAACTCCCTTTAACAGAAGAAACCTCCAGCAGAACCAGGCTCAGGGTGGGTGGACATCTGCCTTGACCCGTTGGGCTGAGTGGAAAACATGAACAGGTTGGTAGGACCAGTAGCTGCGCACTGGAGGACACACAGCGCCAAAGCCAAAGTAACACACTGATCAGCCTCTTTATCAGATATATACCCGCTCATTTAACACAAATGTCTGATCAGCCAAACACATGGCAGCAGCTCAGTGCATTTAGGCATGCAGCCATTGTCAAGTTCAGCTTTAGCTTCACAATGAGGAGGAAAGGTGATTTACGTGACTTGAAACGCAGCATGCTGCTGCTGCTGGATGGGCTGGTCCGAGTATTTCAGAAACTGACAATCTTCCTGGATTTATTTGTACACACAACCATTCCTAGGGTTTACAGAGAAACCTCCGATATCAACAAGACATTTTCACCCATTTTCACTGGGTGAAAAGTCTTGTTGAAAGCAGAGGTCAGACTGCTTCTATCTCATAGAAAGGCACCAGTAACTCAAATAATCACTTTTTTACAAGGTATGCAGAAGACAATCTCTTAACACACAACACATCCAAACTTGAAGGCAGTCAGACTACAGCAGCAAAAGTTGTAGGCTAAGAACAGGAAACCGAGGCAACCACTGCAAAAGGGGCTGCAACCCCACACTAGCGGGGTGTAATGAATTAAGTGGTTGGTTCTAACAGTTCCTGCTCAGCCAAAACTTTATTCTTCCCAAGAAACAGGTAAAAGAGTGGTGTTTCTTGATGTTGCTCATGTTTGATCTGTGCGTTTGTGGATGCAGAAACAAACTGTGTTCACTGACAGTGGTTTCCAGCGGTCTTCCTTGTCCCGTGCACTGATTTCCACTACACAATCATGTCGGATTTTGATGGAGTGATGCCTGAGGGCCCAAAGATTTGGACATTCCTAATTGGTTTTCAGATTTGTTTCTTGTGTACAGATATTTCTCTAGATTCTTTGAATGTTGAAATGATTGTTAATTCAAGAAAACCCAAAATTATTTACAATTCTACATTAAGTCAGGAATGAGAAAAAGTTACCTTATCTTTCTTTGTGAGCTTCCCCTCTGAATCAGAAATCATGTTGTTAATGAAGGCAATATATGACACCAAGTCCTGTTTAGCTTCTGTTTGGAGAAAAACATACGGACGGGTAAAGAATTATGCGCATCTTTACTAATCAAAGGTCGCTAAAGAAAATGACAGAACATCAGCTACCCCCACCTGCCAGGATGAGACACTCCACACAGTCAGATCTGGAGTATTTCCTGGCCAGATCTACAGGTCTTTCCTCTCTGAAGGTCTTGGCCTGTATGTCAGCCCCGAGTTCCAGCAGAGTCCTCACTGTGTCCACATGGCCCCAACAACTTGCAAGGTGCAGTGAGGAATAACCTGGAAAATAGAATTTTAAAATTTCCACTGTGAAATTACATACATTCTACATACTTTCAGGGTTAGCAAGCCAGCCCAGAACCTTTATGCTAATTTTCTAAGTTTTTTAGTATATGTCAGGGGTGTCATCTTTTAACTGAGCTGGATTCACAAAAACAACCAACCAAGTGGTGCGAGTCCACAAACCCAACACTCAAATGCAGAGTCTATGAATCCTCATTCAAGAGGTACAGGCTCCAAAATCCGAACTAAAATACAAAAGCAGAAATATAGCACACAGAAAATACTGTATTTTGAACAGTTTGGAATTGGTTAATCCATTCATCACTTTAACTAGTTTATGTTTTTATTAAAGTCTCGGTTGAACATATGTAGTGTATAGCATATAGAGACTACAAAGAGAAAAGTTCATTTTAACCGCTGCACTAAAAGTAATAAAGAAGAGTCCAGTAAAAGGTTCGAGGTGAGCAGAGCCGTGACTCTGAAGCTCCTCACAGTTCTGTAGAACCATGACCCACATTTCCCAGAGGACACCGCTCACCCCTCACGGTCTGCTCGTTGACCTTCGCTCCGTGTCGGACCAGTTCCCGGACGATGACGCTCCTCTCCAGCAAAGAGGCGACGTGCAGGACATTCCTTCCAGCCTCGTCCGTCTTTCCGAAGAAATCCGGGTCTTCGGAGACACGTTCGTCTTCGAAATACTGCCTGAGACTTTCCAAATCCCCCGACGCCACGCGTTTGATCACTTCCTCCTGTGTACACGTCATTTGGCCAACGGGTTTTAAGCAACGAACCAGCTACTTGGGCCTCGTACCCCGAGCAGACGCCGGTCGACTGTTGCCATGGTTACCGCGTCACCGGCTCTACGAGCCCCGCAGTTTCACCGAGTGAGTGAGTGAGTGAGTTTCTTTGGGTCTATTCAGTCCGATCTTCAAATCGACACACACACGCCCAAGAATATTAATGTCAGGAAACATTTTGTACTTCTCTTTCTGACGAATTCATCTTAAACACAAATTCGGACTCAATTTTTCGGGCTAAATTTCAAATACATAAATGTAAATTCATTGTCTAACAACCTCAGTTCTTCTCCAGGGAGCCACAACATCAATCTACTACGTTCCTCCTATTTTCTAATCTCTACACATTCATATGTCACTGTAGGACATCAACTCTGTGTCTTCCTCTCCCTCTCTGTCCCCGGCTTCGGAGCTCCTGGTCCTACTAACCGGCCCCAACCGGTCAAGGCAGATGTCCGTCCACCCTGAGCCTGGTTCTGCTGGAGGTTTCTTCCGGTAAAGGGAGTTTTTCCTCCACTGTTGCCTGTAGCTGCTCAGGGGGGATTTGTTGGGTTTTCTCTAAATGACTGTTTTATGTAAAGCACCTCGTCGTCGTGAATCAGCTCTATATAAATAAAGTTGAACAGAATTTAATTGAACACTCAGAAAATACAAAGATACATAAAAACTATAAAATGTTGTACCATCAAAAACATTGTTTAAATTATTCTCCCCTAGCACTATTCAAGTGTTTTCTATTACATCGTTTCGTACGGGGAATGTCAACTTGAACTCACTTCACGAGAATAAAGTTTATTATTTAAAAAAAAGATAGCATGTGGAGGTATTTTTTAACTAAACGCAAAAAGATGTTTTGAAACAGGGAAAAACAGTTTAAAAGGAAGTTCTGTGCTCTTAATAAATGTGTACTCCCCAAACCGTAACCACGGATTACAATCAGCATTACTACTGTATTCCAACACATTCTCAGCCGTACTGAAAAAGACGACAAATTAAAATATCATTACTTGTTAGAAAACACACAGTACAAATGAACGGTTTGTGTTCTGATTTTGCAGCGTGTATGGTTGATTACACTAATAATGACGACAACAGCAAATGATCTTGTTAATTGGTTTATAATTTAATAACATGAAAAATCCAACACATTATACAAAGAAAAAAAAAGTTGGGAACTACATTCATTGTGTTTGCAGTCACTCTTTCAGCTCTTATCAGGTCTGTCCATGTCCTCTATGTCAAAGCTAAAGGGCTTATCGTAGCCCATTAAGTGGTTATAGTCATGTGGGATGCTGAACAGGTCTGGATTTACCAGCAGCCCCGTACTGTTAGCATAGAAGGTGGTGAACATCTTGCTGACAGCTGGGATTCTGACCTGGCTCTGGTGAAAAACGGTCCTTTTTTCAGTGAGGAACACACTGTAGGTTATGGCGGTGTAAGAGTCTTTGTCTGGGTTGTGGTACAGGCGCACCACATAGCCCTTGGTGACGAGATGGAGTAGGACAGGGGTGAGGAAGGTGAAGAAGCCGATGACTCCACAGAAAGCGGACTGCATGACCATGCTCTGGACTCCTATTCCAGTCTTCAGGAGGATGTAGGGCATGAGGAAGAGGCTGGCCCCACTGCTGCTGTAAGAAAACATCTTTACCCCTGACAAAGAGTACAACAACACAAGTTAGAATGGGTAGAAAGCACTTCTCTCTACACTGCTATCATCACGCTTACGTTCATATCTTAATATTTACAACTGTACCACTCTTGGGTTTAGGAATGTTGGATGACAACAGTGGACGTAGATGTACTACAAACACTATTGAATTGTGACTGAGTCACAGCTGATGGACACAGACATTAAAAATTGGCTCCTAGAGCTGAAAGGTGAGAGACATGAAACTAATATAACTCAAATAACAATATAGTGTAGCCAATATAATGTTTAGTGTGGCCCTGTCAGATGAAAGATGATTTGTTGTTTTTTTTTCATGCGTAACAAGGTGAACGCGACTCACCTCGAACAGCACTGCCCAGGCTGCCAGAATAAATAAGGTTGCCGTCCTCCGAGTGGGTCGCCGCAGAGAGCAAACGAGAGGGCGAACAGTGGGACTCCAGCAGCTCAAAGAAGCAAAGGGACAACAAATGTTCACATTGGCCACTGTGTTAAAGGACGCCTTCACTCATATTTAAGTACATGAAAATAAATGTTGTCAAACTTCGCTCTGTCTTTCCTATATTAGAATCTCTCTCCACTTCTAGCTGAAATGTTTAATTGAATTCAAAAATGCCTCCAGATGACATCATCAGAACTTTTAATGATGAAAACACTCACGTCCAAGAGACGTAACCCGGAGGAGTTTTTCAGCTAGCAGCAAATAGATATTTTATAATAAGGAAACCAGAGGGATGTTTATAAGTAATATGGTACATTTACATAATACGCTTGAATGTAGGACCTACATGCCATCTATAGCTCGTATATGACTAAATGTAAATGTATGCGATTAGCAAAATCACAGCTAATCTTAGCAGCTAATGCTAACTGAGCTAACCCAAGCTAACGTCGCGTCCACACAAACGAGGACGTGGTAGCTGAACGGCCGCACTAAATACCTGCTTGTGTCGCTCGAGGAACGACCTTGTGCCGCCGCGGAGCTTCTGTCCGCCAACTCCCCCAAAGTTACAGCCGGACACAGGGACCGCTCCATGTCGCACCGAGGCGAACGGCTGAGACACAGCCCAGGGTCGCAGCCGGCGGAGGACACGCACAGACAACATGTTGTTCACCTGCGAGCCAAACACAAGCACCGGAACTAATTGGCCGCTTCTTCCGGTAAACGGGAGGTTAAAAAACTAAGAGGAAAGTCAATACTGCCACCTACTGCACCGGAGTGAACAACACACTGTCCGCAAGGACATGCAAAGATGCTCCTTCCAGCCAGGTAATACACATTTATATTTAAATACTCAGATACACTTTATTAGGTACACCTGTACAATCTAACACACCACTCACAAAAAGGTTGCAATGTTCGACTTACAGTCTATGCTACTGATTTGAGTAGAACTATGCAATGGTAATTTCTTCATCTTGAAATATGTCAACGTCTCCACAACTTGTTAATTGTTAGGTTTCGACTTGGTCCTGGTGCTAAATGTAAACAGCACGATGAGAGAGAACTGTTTAATTGCAACTTGTCATTGAATAGAGCAGACAAATTGTAGTGTAACATGTGGTATTAACCCACTTCTCCGTGATTAAAATCAGCAGATTACTTAATTACAGCTCTTTTAATCCACAGGTCTGTAGATATTTGACCCTTTTGTTTTTTGTTTTTTTTCAGTGTTTTCAATCTAGCCACAGGGGTTGCAAGCCAGTAACTTCTGTGCCGGTCCCAAGCCCGGATAAATAGAGAGGGTTGCGTCAGGAAGGGCATTCGGCGTAAAATTTTGCCAAGTACAACCATGCGAGTCATCCATACCACTTTCATACCGGATCGGTCGAGGCCCGGGTTAACAACGACCGCCACCGGTGCTGTTAACCTACAGGGTGCCGGTGGAAATTGGACTACTGTTGGTCGAAGAAGGAGAGGAGGCAGAAGGGTGCGTGGTCAGAGAGAGAAGGGGAAAGGCAGGAGCTTAGATTTGAGAGTAGGGACTCTTAACGTTGGCACAATGACAGGGAAAGGTAGAGAGCTGGCAGACATGATGGAGAGAAGGAAGGTAGATGTACTGTGTGTGCAAGAGACGAGGTGGAAAGGCAGCAAAGCACGTAGCATTGGAGGAGGATACAAACTGTTCTACCATGGTGTGGATAGGAAGAGAAACGGAGTAGGAGTGATCCTGAAGGGGGAGTTTGTGAACAATGTTCTAGAGGTGAAAAGAGTCTCAGACAGGGTGATGAGCCTAAAGCTAGAAATCGAAGGTGTGATGGTGAACGTAGTCAGTGGGTATGCTCCACAAGTTGGCTGTGAGTTAGAAGAGAAAGAGAGATTCTGGAGTGAGTTTGATGAGGTTGTAGAGAGTATCCCTAGAGGAGAGAGAGTAGTTGTTGGAGCAGACTTCAATGGGCATGTTGGTGAGGGGAACAGAGGTGATGAGGAGGTAATGGGCAGGTTTGGTGTAAAGGACAGGAATCCAGAAGGACAGATGGTTGTGGACTTTGTTAAGAGGATGGAAATGGCTGTAGTCAACACTTACTTCCAGAAGAGAGAGGAACATAGAGTGACATACAAGAGTGGAGGTAGGAGTACACAGGTGGACTACATCCTATGTAGACGAGGTCATTTGAGAGAGGTTAGTGACTGTAAAGTGGTGGTAGGAGAGAGTGTAGCCAGACAGCACCGCATGGTGGTGTGTAAGATGACTCTGGTGGTCATGAAGAAGAAGAGAGGAAAGACAGAAAAGAAGACCAAGTGGTGGAAGCTAAAGAATGAAGAAACCTGTGAGGAATTCAGGCAGAAGTTGAGACAGGCTTTGTGTGGTCAGGAAGAGCTTCCAGATGACTGGGAAACTACAGCAGAGGTAATCAGGGAAACAGGTAGGAAGGTGCTTGTTGTGTCATCTGGTAAGAGGAAAGATGATAAAGACACTTGGTGGTGGAATGAAAAAGTACAGGACTGCATCCAGAGGAAGAGGTTAGCTAAAAGGAAGTGGGATGTAGAAAGGACTGAGGAAAGTAGACAGGAGTACAAGGAAGTGCAGCACAGAGTGAAGATGGAGGTGGCAAAGGCCAAACAGAAAGCTTACGATGAGCTGTATGACAGGTTAGACACGAAGGAAGGACAGAAGGACTTGTACAGGATAGCCAGACAGAGAGATAGAGATGGAAAAGATGTGCAACAGATAAGGGTGATTAAAGACAGAGATGGAAAGGTGCTAACAAGCCAGGAGAGTGTGCAGAGAAGATGGAAGGAGTATTTTGAGGAGCTGATGAATGAGGAAAATGACAGGGAAAGAAGGTAGGAAGATGTGGATGTTGTGGAGCAGGAAATAGGAGAGATTAGAAAGGATGAGGTGAGGAAGGCTCTGAAAAGGATGAAGAGCGGAAAGGCTGTTGGCCCTGATGACATACCTGTGGAGGTGTGGAAGTGTCTAGGAGAGACAGCAGTGAAGTTTCTGACAGGTCTGTTTAACAGGATTTTAGAGAGTGAGAAGATGCCTGAGGAATGGAGGAGAAGTGTTCTGGTGCCGATCTTTAAGAACAAGGGTGACACGCAGAACTGTAGCAACTACAGAGGGATAAAGCTGATGAGCCACACATGAAGCTGTGGGAAAGAGTAGTGGAAGCCAGGCTTAGGAAGGGGGTGGAGATTTGTGAGCAGCAGTATGGTTTCATGCCCCGTAAGAGCACCACTGATGCCATTTTTGCTTTAAGGTTGTTGATGGAAAAGTACAGAGATGGTCAGAAGGAGCTGCATTGTGTCTTTGTGGATTTAGAGAAAGCGTATGACAGGGTGCCGAGGGAGGAGCTGTGGTACTGTATGAGGATGTCGGGAGTGGCAGAGAAGTACGTCAGAGTAGTTCAGGACATGAATGAGAGAAGCATGACGGTGGTGAGATGTGCCGTAGGTCAGACAGAGGAGTTCAAGGTTGAGGTGGGACTACACCAAGGATCAGCTTTGAGTCCCTTTTTGTTTGCTATGCTGATGGACAGGTTGACAGACGAGGTCAGACAGAAATCTCCCTGGACAATGATGTTTGCAGATAACATTGTGATTTGCAGTGAGAGTAGAGAGCAGGTGGAGGAACAGCTGGAGAGGTGGAGGTTTGTCTGGAAAGAAGAGGCATGAAAGTCAGTCGTAGTAAGACAGAATACATGTGTGTAAACGAGAGGGATCCAGGTAGAAGTGTGAGGTTACAGGGGGCTGAGGTGAAGAAGGTGCAGGAGTTTAAGTACTTGGGGTCATCAGTTCAGTGTGATGGGTAGTGTGGAAAAGAGGTGAAGAGGCGAGTGCAGGCAGGTTGGAATGGGTGGAGGAAAGTGTCAGGTGTGTTGTGTGACAGAAGAGTGTCAGCAAGACTCAAAGGAAAGGTGTACAGGACAGTGGTGAGACCAGCTCTGCTCTATGGGTTAGAGACAGTAGCAGTGAGAAAGACACAAGAGGCAGAGATGGAAGCAGCAGAGATGAAGATGTTGAGGTTCTCCTTAGGAGTGACAAGGTTGGACAGAATAAGGAACGAGTTCATCAGAGGGACAGCGCACGTTGCCTGTGTTAGCAACAAAGTCAGAGAGGCCAGATTGAGATGGTTTGGACATGTGCAGAGGAGGGATAGTGATTATATTGGTAGAAGGATTTTGGAGATGGAGCTGCCAGGCAAGAGGGCGAGAGGACGACCAAGGAGGAGGTATATGGATGTTCTAACAGAGGACATGAGGTTAGCTGGTGTCAGAGTGGAAGATGCCCAGGATAGAGTAAAGTGGAAAAGGATGATTCGCTGTGGCGACCCCTAATGGGAAAAGCCGAAAGAGTAGTAGTTTTTTTCAGTGTTTTCAACACTATTAAATACATATTATTTAACATACATTGTTGTCTGAGTTGAGAACTTTTATATTTATATATGTAATATTTGGAACTTTAACATTTAGAGTATGAATGTTTAGGCAAATACTTGCACTTTTAGTTTAAATTGTACTTACACCAGGTAGGTTTACAAAACGGTGCAAGACATGCTAAATATGGTGGGCAGACAGGTGGGAGAAAAATTACAATCACAATCATGTTGCTAGAAAAGAATAACAATGTAATTGGTCCTGATTAAAGAGCTCAAATAAAATATGTTGCATTCGCAAAAATGCTTCCTTGACTCCCTCCCAAACCACTAGAGTAGAGATATGCATGGAGGAGATAAAAGGCTACACCTGATGATGGAATCTACATTTACATTTAGGCATTTGTCTGACGCTTTTATCCAAAGCGACTTACAAGTGAGGAACAAACAAGCAGTAAAATCTAAGTTTAGGAGAGAAACATCAAAGTAAAGTGCTATCAAACAAGTGTTACGGTTTCATGAGATAAGTAGAGAAAAAAGAAAAAGCAGGAAGTTTTTTTTTTTAAAGGAAAAGACGGAAGAGTTCTGTTTTCAGCAGTGTTTTTAATGTAGTGAGTGAGTTTGGCAGCTCATTCCAACATCGTGGGATCACTGAGCTGAAGGGTTCTTGAAGGTGAAGAGGAATTTGAAGGTACAGGGCCTCAAAAGAAAAAGAAAATGAGGATGACTGCCAGGAAGCCTTTAGGGACCTGTCAGGCTGTTAACCCTGAGGGAGGCTGGGTGTTCGTTGAGGGTTTAGAGTTGCAAACTACCAGCTTTGACATACATGTCCCCAAGGGGGCAGTATCATATTTCATAAACCTCAATCTGCTGAAAAGGAAGAAACAATCCAGGAAGAGAAATTAAATGTGCATGCTCTTTGTAAACAACTCACAACAGCCTGTATCTGTAAAGGTAAGCAGGGATTTCAAAGAGCTGACCCCCTCGGAAATGGGTCTTTGGTAGAATGCACTGCTGAGGTTTGGTCTACTAAACTGAACTTCACAGGAGTAGAGAGCACAAACTTACCATGACTAGAGAACGTATGTGAAGTTGTCAAGTTCCCTTGTGTATTGCAGTTTTTGTTCACATGAGTAAACAATGTGCTTTATAGACATAGAGAACTGCAATGTTCTGTCCTTTGTTGATACTGAATAAACCTATGAATATTTTGATTGGTCATTTCAAAGACCAAATGGAAATTGTGAAACTATTTTAACTCTTAATAATTTGTGTTCCATGTGACGTGTAGAATGCTAGCAAACCCAGACTTTTATTTTCCTTTTTGTTTAATTTTTAAAACAAAAAGTCACAGGTTAAAATACACACAAAACCCTGTTGTGTTCTAATGAAAGTTCCACCTTTTAGTAGTAACACAGTCCAAATCCTGACTGAAATTCTTCAAACAAGTCATTTCTGCGCAGGTGGTCACATAATTTCTTTACAACTACTTTTTCAAGTATTTTAGAAATAAAGGGGAGATTGGATATTGGTCTGTAATTGGCTAAGACACCTGGATCCAGACTAGGTTTTTTAAGTAGAGGTTTGATTACAGCTACCTTATAGGCCTTTGGTACATATCCTGTTTGTAAAGATAGATTATTGATATCTAATATGAATGTGTCTAATAAGGGTAGAGCATCTTTGAGCAGTCTAACTGGAATAGGGTCTAGCAGACATGTTGTTGGTTTAGATGCCATAATAGTTGAAGTTAACTCAGCAAGGTCTATGGGCACAAAGCAGTCTAAAAGGGACTCAGGACTTACTGATGATTCTAATTCTGTTGTATTTGTGGGGAGGGTCTGTGTAGATGATTTTGTTTTGAAGAAGGTCATGAAGTCATTGCTACATAGCGTTGAGGGAATACTAGTCTCAACTGAACTATGGCTCTTAGTCAGCCTGGCTACAGTGGTGAAAAGAAACCGGGGGTTGTTCTTGTTTTCCTCTAGTAGTGATGAATAATAAGCTGTTCTGGGTTTACGGAGGCTAATTTGTATAAGTGTAAACTCTTTTTCCAGGCTAAGCGTGATTCTTGTGAATGAGTGGAACACCACTTCCTTTCTAGTCTTCGTGACGCCTGCTTTAAATTGCAGGTTTGCCAGCTATACCATGGAGATCGCCTGTTCAGAATTACTGCCTTCTTTTTTAGGGGGGCAACACTATCAAGTATGTAACGTAAAGATGCTGCATAATTATCAGTAAGGTAATCAACTTGTACAGAGTACAGTTAATGAGGCTACTCTCAGTTATATCAGTACATGTTGAAGTAAATGATGAAGGGATCATTTCCTTAAATTTGTTCACAGTGTTTTCAGATAAACACCTACTGAAGCAATAGATTTATGAGGAAATACTGTTAGTTTATCAATTTCAATGCCGTATGTAAGGACAAGGTCTAGGGTGGGACTAAAACAGTGAGTGGGTTCATTTACATTTTGAGAGAAACCAATTGAATGTAATAATGAAGTAAATGCCGTGTTGAGGGAGTTACTGTCAGCATCTACATGAATGTTAAAGTCGCCCATTATGACGACTTTATCTGCACTAAGCACTAAGTCGGCTAGAAAATCTGAGAATTCAGTCAAAAATTCAGAATAAGGGACTGGAGGACGGTACACAATAACAAATAGAAATGGATTTTGAGTTTTCCAGGTTCAGAGTAAGACTCTTAAAATGAGTTATAATTATGTTTAGGTCTAGGTTTATTGGTAAGCTTGAGTGATAGATTGCTGCTACTCCTCCACCTCGGCCTGAGCTTCTAGGAACATGATAGTTAATATGACTTGGGGGGGTCGACTCATTTAAACTAACATATTCTTCCTTCTGCAACCAGGTTTCAGTGAGACAAAATAAATCGAATTGATGATCAATTATCAAGTCATTTACTAACAGAGATTTAGATGAGAGAGATCTGATATTTAATAATCCACATTTAATTGTTTTAGTTTTTTGTTCAGTAAGAGGAGCAGTCCTGATTTTTATTAAGTTATTATGATTAACTCCTCTTGTGATCATTTTTAGTTTGTAAAATTTAGTTAATCGGGGAACAGACACTGTCTCTATAGTAATGTAGGAGTTGTGGGGGGGGTGGCAGCGGTGAGGATACTGCAGAGAGGCGTGTAGGACTGGATCTCTGCGTCCTAGGCTCAACTCTGGATTGTCAATCTTTTGGTTGTCTAATAAAATCAGCCATATTTTTAGATAAGACAGAGGCACAATCCAAAGTAGGATGTTTTACTAAAGTTTTTAGTAAAAAGTTTGTTTGGTACCAGCAAACAAACAAAGCTAGCTATCCATGTGTAAAGCCAGAAACCCACAGGTCACATAAATCACACAGCAAGGTAAGCACAGGCCACTAGAGACCTGGTGCGTTCCCCTCGTATACTGGTGTGCTGGGTGGATTAGTGTCCTCCTGATTGGAGGAATTATTATTCTAACAGCTGACTCATGAAAAAGACAGTAAACCTAATGACTCTGAGTAGAGTGTACATATAGTTTTCTATGTCATGTTTTTAGTAAATACTGTAGAACATCCACTTATTAAATTATATAATCGTAACTGCAGATTTGAGAATACATATCTTGCATTTTTAAGTATCTTTAAATTTGTAATTTACTCTATACAATGTTAAAATTACTTTTAATGGGTTAGCAGTTTAAATTTGATTGTCAAGTTTTCTTGGTAAAAATGAGGCAATAAGTTTCCTGATCCTTTGCAAGTAAAAATCAAATATTCATGACTTTCAGTGCGTAAACTTATGAAATGGCACATTTCATGTAAAAACTGCTAGTTAAAATTGGTGTCAACGCACATTTAGTGTAAAGTTGGTAAAGGATTTCACATGCCATCTTTGCATTTGTTTGTGTGGGAGATTTGAAGTTGGAATGTACTGTATGAACCTGTGTAGAATAAAGTGTGTGGGTGTCTGGAAGAAAGGGCTGGGCTCTCAGTCATTGCTGGCAGCCTTCATTTGCTGACTTGTAAGTTGGTTTTAAATTGTTTTGCTTCAGAGCAACAGCTTGTTGGTCTCCATGAAACAAAATAGCCTTGAGCTGTATAGTATTTCATCATGGGTCATCACTCATTTAGTCCCAGCATAAGAGAGGGTGTGTGGCCCACTGTCGGAGAAGCTACCAGTTACACCTGAAAGCTAAGTAATATTAAAAGTAATATTTACAGGTGTTTTTCTTTGCTTAGAACATTAATGGAAACAGTCTTTTCTGGATAGATTTTAGCTTGAAATGCTTATTTTTTTATTCAACAATAAGACTCAACTCATCCCAGCTCTTTCGACTGTGGTAGTCAAAAGAAATTCTGTGGAAAAGCTAATTAACTGGAGCACATGAACTGATTTGTTTTTTCATGTTGTGCAATTTAAATGATTCATCTCAAATTATATTAGACAAATGTGTCACCACATTTCAATATATTCTTCTAGCAGTTAACACTGACGTGCCGAAAAAGACCTATGATTTCTGGAAACCACAAAGTGTATACATGTTCAGGATCCAGTAGCACAAAGCCCCTTCACCAGAACCAAGATCAGGGTGTGCAGACTTCTGCCTTGATTGGCTAGGGTGAGTGGAACGTGGAGATAGAGAAGAAAAGAGCAGAGTGGGATAAAGTCCTCAAAAACCATACTTATGTAAAAGTACATTTACACAAACAAAAATGTACTTAAGTAAAAGTACAGAGTGAGATTTGTACTTAAATAAAAGTAAGTAACTACATGATTTATATTTTACTTAAAGTCTTAAAAGTAAAAGTACTGGACCTTTTTCGGAGGGGGACATTAACTTATTAATGGTAACAGTCATAAATGCACCTGATTTAATCCAGTAATCACGGTGGATGGTCGCACGTGGTCGTGTCCTTCATAAAGAAAGGAGAACAACAACAACAACAATGTGCCAGTTTTCAGCGCAGTTGCACCAAGAGCTCACATATTTCTGTCTTACATCTGCCGTTTCTGCACGTGTGACACAGAGCGAAGGAGGGAGGGCACCGTTACTCCATTAGTCTTATTAGTTTTCTCTTCCACAGTGAATACAGATGTCAGTAGACAGACAAAACTCCGTACAACACGCCAAAGCTCACACTGAGTACTGCTCCTGTGTGAAACAAGTCCGTAAATAAGAGCATGGAAGAAGGAACAGACCTTGAACCTGCCTGTGCCTCGCTAATTGAATCGACTCCTGTGTCGCTTTTGACGCCTTTTCATAAGAAAAAGGAAAAGTGGTTTGTTACGAAATGAGTGAAATAATGGGACTGTAACACAGTTGTTAAAGTAGCCATAATTAAATGTACTTCAGTAAAGTTCAGATACGTGAAAAATGTATGTAAGTTCAGTAACAAACCACTGGAAAAGATTTTATGAAATGTTTTATGAAATGTTTTTCATACAATGAAAAGCGAAAATAAAAGCTGTAGTGGGATACAGTCTGACTTTCTGTTTATCCTGAACGTGGACTGCTTTTCCATAAGACGGATGACATACTGGTTCTGATAGGATAAGAAGAATCCTTACTCTATGACTGCACTCTTTTGACTTTTCATAGCACAGAGCAAACAGCTACAGTACAACGACAACCATCACGTGAATTAACAATGCAGGTAAGCCTGCCTCTGCATTTATACGGTCACCTGAGTGTTGTTGTAAGACACACTTACAACAAAAGTTGTAATATTCTGCATCTGTTCCATGTGTGTTGGGTCAATGATATGAAACAAAGCATACCCTTCCACTGAAGACAAGTTTGGGTGGTTTACTGAAAACACGTTCCACGTGATTTCTCTGGAAGAGTTGGAATTATTGACTGAACCCAAGAAGCCTGTGTGTTCATGTCCATCTCTGACATTATAATTGAGTTTGCTGATAAAACTGTTGAGGACAGCAGCCGTTCATGTGTGGCCAGTAGAAGCTGGGCATCAAACGTGGACTTTTCCGTCTGAGCAAAGGCCATCATCATGACGAGATAACCTACTGCACAGAGAGGTGGTTCTAGCCCTGACCTCGTGCCACCATGACGACAACTACTGTACCATCAGCAAAACAAAAAAGCTTATCTTAGCAGAGAGAGTCATGGTTCAGCAGTCTAGAGTGATAATTGTTAGGATTCTGACAAATTAGGACTTGAACTTTGCTACCACTGCAAACAGAAGATTCAAAAGGTTTCAGAAATGTTTTCACTTCAATTGAGTCATTGGGTTGTACAGATATTATCTGTCATGTGCATTTAAACATTTAATGCTGAATACCACTTAGTACTTGATGGATTTTGCACTGTTTGTGGAGTAGGTCTATTAATTCACAGTACAGTATTTTTTTTTATTGAGAATGAAATATAAAGAAAATGCAGTTTATATTCTATTTTTGCTATCTAAAAGACAGAAAGCGGTTTCTTTCTTTCACTTTCAAATCTGTGAACCAGGCTTCCAATATTAGTGTGAGGAGGAGGAAAAATCAGGTTACTTAAGTGCATGTAAATGCAGTCATTCTGAGTGAGGGTGAACACCCAGAATTCAGTTTAAAGGATTTAAGCTCTGGTTATGTTCTCAATTAAATCTAGTTTGAACAATCTCCTGAACAAACACCAAATCCAACTCTGAATGGCCTTTACTTGCATTTAAAGTCAATCAGCCTGAGGAAGGTCGCTGAACTGGACCAATAGGACGTCAAGATGATGACCACATGTTCGATGTAGGTAGAGTAACTGGGTGTGGTCCCGACGAGTGTGCACACCAATCACAGACAGGCAATGGCTGCAGCAGATCTGCATAAACACACCCACTAGACACAGAACTCAGAGGTACCAGTTGTGTATCGTCCTCCAGTCCCTTATTCTGAATTGTTGACTGAATTCTCAGATTTTCTAGCCGACTTAGTGCTTAGTGCAGATAAAGTCGTCACAGTGGGCAATTTTAACATTCATGTAGATGCTGACAGTAACTCCCTCAACACGGCATTTACTTCATTATTACATTCAATTGGTTTCTCTCAAAATGTAAATGAACCCACTCACTGTTTTAGTCACACCCTAGACCTTGTCCTTACATACGGCATTGAAATTGATAAACTAACAGTATTTCCTCATAATTCTGTTCTCTCTGACCATTTTCTAATAACATTTGAATTTAATCTAATGCATTATACAGCAGCTAAAAAACATTTTTGCTTCAGTAGGTGTTTATCTGAAAACATTGTGAACAAATTTAAGGAAATGATCCCTTCATCATTTACTTCAACATGTACTGATATAACTGAGAGTAGCCTCATTAACTGTACTCCTGTACAAGTTGATTGTCTGATTGATAATTATGCAGCATCTTTACGTTCCATACTTGATAGTGTTGCCCCTCTAAAAAAGAAGGCAGTAAATCTGAACAGGCGATCTCCATGGTATAGCTCGCAAACCTGCAATTTAAAGCAGCCGTCACGAAGACTAGAAAGGAAGTGGCGTTCCACTCACTCACAGGAATCACGCTTAGCCTGGAAAAAGAGTTTATACTTATACAAATTAGCCTCCGTAAAGCCAGAACAGCTTATTATTCATCACTAATAGAGGAAAACAAGAACAACCCCCGGTTTCTTTTCAGCACTGTAGCCAGGCTGACTAAGAGCCATAGTTCAGTTGAGACTAGTATTCCCTCAACGCTATGTAGCAATGACTTCATGACCTTCTTCACAAACAAAATCGTAGCTATTAGAAATAAAATTCACCAGACCCTCCCCACAAATACAACAGAATCATCAGTAAGTCCTCAGTCCCTTTTAGACTGCTTTGTGCCCATAGATCTTGCTGAATTAACTTCAACTATTATGGCATCTAAACCAACAACATGTCTGCTAGACCCTATTCCAGTTAGACTGCTCAAAGATGCACTACCCTTATTAGACACGTTCATATTAGATATCATTAATCTATCTTTACAAACAGGATATGTACCAAAGGCCTATAAGGTAGCTGTAATCAAACCTCTACTTAAAAAACCTAGTCTGGATCCAGGTGTCTTAGCCAATTACAGACCAATATCCAATCTCCCCTTTATTTCTAAAATACTTGAAAAAGTAGTTGTAAAGCAATTATGTGACCACCTGCGCAGAAACGACTTGTTTGAAGAATTTCAGTCAGGATTTAGAGTTCATCATAGCACAGAAACCGCACTGATTAAAGTCACCAACGATCTTCTTCTGGCTTCAGATAACGGACTTGTCTCTATACTAGTTCTGCTAGATCTTAGTGCTGCATTTGACACCATTGATCACAGAATATTATTACAGAGACTAGAACATGTAATTGGAATTAAAGGAACAGCACAAAATTAGTTCAACTTTATTTGTATGTTTACATCAAATTCATCTCAAGGCCCTTTAAAAAATACAGTCCAGACTATAGAGACATTGAGAGAAAACCTAACAAATCCCCCTTGAGCATCTGCCTTGACCAGTTGGGCTGAGTGGAAAACATTGGGCACAATGCTAACCCCTGTTTACATGTCCTGAAGCTTTTGCAGAACCTAACTATTAATTCACCAAAGCCCATTATTATATGTGATTCAACGTGTATACATTTTTTTTTGCTAACACCAAACAAAGGCCCGAGGGCTTGAAATGTGACAGTCATAGTGACAGCAAATGAGCCATGACCTAATGTAACTTGATAAAAGGTTACTACAGGCCAAATCTAGATGATTGCTTTCTTTGAAATGGATATAAGTGCAGATCTTGTTATGACTCTTCAGCTGTATATGTAATGTGACACATTACTAAAACTGAAACCAGTTTTTTTCTCAAATGTTATTTATAAAGCCGTGAGGCTTTGATGTGTTGTTGGAGTCATTAAGAGCTGATTAATGTAAATCATTGTGCTTACTGTGAACATGACATCAAGTCAAATTAGAAAGCAGGTTCCTTTTAAAAAAGAGAAACACTATATAAAATATTTGTCTCCAGCCACAGACAGATGGACATGATAGTACCTGTGAAAGCCCTCCTTCCCATCATCACCTCTGTACAAACAGTGAGCATGAACAAACATTTCACTAAGAAATATCTGATTGAACTGAAAAAGCCTCCACATGTGACCCTGAGACTATGCAGTTGACAGGTTCCTACTAGTCAAATACAGGAGAAACTGAACCGATTCACTGTACACACAAACTTATCTAGATCCACTTTACCCTTAATATTAGATAATAATTGTAGTGCTTTTCTAAATTAAACATATATTCTACAATCCCTCTACCCCATTTTAGGCCCAAACACAATAACTTCAGTTTTATCTGAGTTTAGAAGAAGAAAATTATACGTCATTTAGTCCCTTATGTCTTTTAGACATGCTTGTAGTTTGATTAATTGATTTGTTTCATCTGGTTTCACAGATAGATAACTGCGTGGAAATGTAATGGAAATTTACAGTGTTTTCTAATAATGTTGCCTAGAATAGACGTACTATCACGTTTACGGTGAGTTACTTAGGAACCATTTAGGAAATGAGGCTGGACAGGATGGAATTGGAAGAAAAGAAAACCAAGTTTATTCAGTGATATAAGGGATGGGGGGGGGGTGAAGTGGGTATGGTTAGGGTAGACGGGAATGACCAGTGGACTGATAGATGCTGTGCAGTGATGACGGGGGGGAGAGAGGGGGGAGAGGGGATCGGTCAGGTGCGGGGAATAATAATGGGGGAGGAAGCAGAGTGGAGAAGAATCAACACAAAACACAAAGTAAAAACTTGAAATACAAAGTAACAAAAATGCAAAGGCTTTCAATAATCTTTAGTCTTGCAAAAAACAAACATTCTTTTCAAAAACTCAAAACCCATGGGGCTGATTCACTGAGAATCCCCAGAAGAAAACTAAGGCAGAAAAAAAACTAGAGGTGGCAATCAACCAATAAAGACAGACAACACAACAGATAGTCAGGAGTCTCAAGAAGTTTTTCAACAGAGTGCATGAAGATGTTCTGGGAAGGAGAGGCAGGTGAGTGAAGCTGAGTTTCACTAATTGGGAGCAGCAGGAGGGGCAGAGTAGAAGAGGAAGGCGGAGGAGAAAACAAAATGGTAATCAGGGCAACGGTGGTCAGGGTGGAAACTATTACACGTGAATAGTGTAAAAAGTATTGGTCCTAACACAGAGCCTTGTGGAACTCCATAACTAACTTTAGTGTATGTGGAAGATTCATTATTAACACAGACAAATTGGAATCTATCTGATAGATACGATTTAAATCAGTTTAGTGCAGTTCCTTTAATTCCAATAACATGTTCTAGTCTCTGTAATAATATTCTGTGATCAATGGTGTCAAATGCAGCACTAAGATCTAACAGAACTAGTATAGAGACAAGTCTGTTATCTGAAGCCAGAAGAAGATCTTTGGTGACTTTAATCAGTGCGGTTTCTGTGCTATGATGAACTCTAAATCCTGGCTGAAATTTATCAGACAGGTGATTCCTATCTTATCCCTAACTGGAAGACACGGTGGCTTTACTCTCCATATGTTACACCCAGTCTCTCTTAAACATCACCGTTTCGCTTCAATAAATAGAATCCTCATCACAAGTCATCATAAAACTTGAATTTTGTACAGTTTAAAGCAGTGCTTCTCAAATAGTGGGGCCTGCCCCCCCCTGGGGAGGCGCGGTACGCTGCCAGGGGGGGCGTGTGTGACCCTGGGGAACATGCTTTTTTTGCCGCACTAGAATAAAGTGAAATTGCAGATCCAGTCCAGTAGTTGGCAGTGGCGCTCTCATTGTCAGAGTGTGCGCAGGGAGGATTAGCTCTATGGTGTCGGGTTTATTTTGCACAGAGCAGGCGACAGGAAGTGAGTAAACAAACCTGAAGACAACATGAAGAGATTTGAACAGGGATGAAAAGAAAGATAATGAGACAAAAGAAAGTCACCGAAAGCTAAGACGAAGCATATGTAGCGCTTTCCCCCCCGCCGCGATTACATGTCCCGGGGGGGATTGTTTTCTTTTTGCTAGGGGGGGCGTAACAGAAAATAATTGAGAAGCACTGGTTTAAAGAGATAAAGACAAAAAGAGAAGAAATATCTTTTTTCAAAAAGCTGTAGCTGTGTTTTTATTTTGTTTCATCGAGGTGAAAATACACACATAATACACAAAGTATTACAATACTTGTATTATCTTAAAATCATTTCCTTGAGGCTTAACCTAATCCTCTATAATCACTCCGCTGTCAGCAGCTTGTAAACCCACAATAAAACTAAGTCCAACAGAAGACCTGTAAGGACTGGCTTTTGAGTCTGCACAATGTGCATATCAAATAACGTAATTATCTCTGTGTTATGAATGCCATATAAAGTTGCCAAAAAGTGCACATATACTCATCATGGATGTGACTAGAATGGTTTTACAACCCAATTCTTTATTAAAAGAAAAAAAAACAAGAATTTGATACACAAGGCTCAAAAGTAATCATACAAAACCACAACACATAAAATTTCCCTTTAGCAAGTTTAACCTTCAGTTAACACTTTTAGTGTTATAGTCGTAGTATCCACGAGTTTCTGAAAACTCAGTTGGGTATTTGACCACTCTGCTTAACAACATTGGTAAAAACCATCAAACTTGATAGTTTTGTGGCACATATGTAAATGTTCACATATCGTGAATAATGTTGAGTTCAGGACTTTAGGAAGGTTGTTTAGTTATTGCCCTTTTGGAACTTTCACACATCTAGCTGATAGTTGGAGGCTAGAGTGAAGAACGCATAGGTAATTTCATTTCCCTCTTTTCATTACTCCATCTACTCTATCTAATGTACCAGGTCCATGGGAAGCTAAAGAGCCTCGGTGCAAGATGCCACCACTACTATGATTATCAACAGGTGCTGTACATTTTTCTTAGGGTTTAATATCTCAACTTTATGCCTTTAGACATACCATACCATTGTGACCTAACAACTCAGTCTTTGTCTCATTTGTCCATGACATGTTCCCCCTGAAGGGTTTGTCTTTGTCAATGCTGCAATCAACTTTAATGTGTTGATTCTCTTTCTTAGACAGCAGACTTTCAGTTTACAATGATGTAAAACCTTCTTTACTGCAGACAGTGACACTGGTGTTCCAGCAGTTGAACTGATGGTCTTTGAATCTGTAGTTAGTTAGAAATAGTCTTGTAAATTTACCATCCTCTTTCTCAGATTTGCACTCAAACCCTTGGACTTGCTGTCGAACAAACCCTTTTAATGTTGGCATAGAGAAGCCACCAGCTTTAGTCAGTCATGATCACTAACAGGAACAGGTCTTAAGTTATAGATATTTCAAAACTTCCAACACCAAATATAAGTTTTAGCTTGTGGGAATGTCAGAAACGTTCACACAAGTAAGAGATAAGTGCATGTGTGGTATGATTTACATGTGTGTGCGTAGTGATGTGCACAAATAATGTGCACTGGGTTTTGTGCAGTTGTGACAATGATGAAGATGTAGTAAACACCTTTGCATGGAAATTCTACCTACTCCAGTATAAATGTCCTAGTTAGTTTTTTAGTATACTTTGGAAAAAAGGGATCATGATGCAATTAGTAGCAGAGGTTACTGCAGGCCAACAGGATTACTAAAGGTTACATACAGCGCTGGTGAGTTCACGCTGGTTGAATAGAATTAGATTAACTGAACGTGTTTAGCCTCCTACATTAGAGTAAAAAAGCCCAACTTCTTAGACTTATTAGGCGATATTTGCTTGTCTGTTTACTATTTACCTATGTTTGGTCTCCACTAACTCCTACAAGACATATCTTTTTTTCAGAATATCTCAGCAAATATCTCTAACTTGACCTTACCTTTGGATGGTAAATCAGCTAAGCAATCTACTACTACTATGTCTGTATAATACCTGTAGGGATAAAACATGTACTTTAATCATCAACATAGCTGCACACACATACACACTCGAGGTGCTTTTAAAACTAAAAACGTAGCAGGTGAGAGGGTTCACATGTCACACAAATAAAAACTGACCACAGTAAATCTCAGCCATGAAGTATTCCTCTGACTGTTTTGTGGTACTCTTGAACACACACAGCTGCATAAAGTGCAGTATTTAGATATATACAATTTGTTGTGACCATTGCACTAAAGAGTGTATGAACAAAGCATGCAGCATGGTGTTCCTGGATCAAGCAGCACTGGCAGGATCTTCAGCCTGGGTTTAGTTAGACCTAATTTTGGATCTAGATGCGTATAAATATGAGAAATACTAACATCATCAGCATATATTTAACTGGTGGATGTCAAATCCTTTGAAGCATGTCTTATTTTGGATCCAGAGAAGTTTATAAGCCAAATGTCCAACATTTTGGGAAAACACTGGCTATAAGTAATGATTAAATGATCAGAAGAAGGACCACGATAATGATAGAAACAAATCGGAAGAGCAGAATTTCCAGACATGTTGAAAGACAGTAAATTCCTGAAATTCTTGGAAGATAAATTTTTTTTGTTCTCTTTAAAATCTAGAGACAGAAAGACGTAGCACACAGACAGATGTACAAATGTATTGATTTATTATCTGTTTGTACAGCAGGAACCTGACCCCACACACACACACACACACACACACCAGTGTGCCAAACAAATATAACTTGCATTTTCATTCTGTGGAAATACCTTGAGATTTCCCAGGAAAAAAAAAAACAGAGCTGTGCACGTTCCTCCACTCTACTCACACAGCATGTCAACTTCTGCCGTGATGATGTATGTCCATATGCTGTCAGCTGTTACTTGGCTGTCCTGTGTGCTATTATGCAACTCACAGTTTGAAATGTCCAAAGGGGAAACAGATGTTGAATCAGATCTCACTTTGACCCCTTATTAGACAAACTGGGTACCCGCTGTGCAGACAGTCACTTGTGCAACTATTCAGCGTGACTGCTTCCTATTAAGTTCACAGGTCTGGATTTTTTGCTTCGTTGACACTTTTCAGCCTGCTGACCTGATTGAGAAAGAATGCAACATGCATATGTATTCAAGCAGCATGTGTTAGACTAATGATACTGAGACGGTACAGCGTTGCCCAACAAAGGTCAGCGTTGCCCAACACAGAGACACACCTTCAGTAACGACTGTGTATGAGAGTGAGACAGCTAGTTTCTTTTACTACAAGGTGAATGCAGAAAATGACATAAAGTAATGTGTACATGCTTTGTATTAAATATCCAGAAAGTGAACATGACTGTGACAGTTTAATCATATAACTGGACCATTTCAGAAGTGCTATAGTGTTAACACTTCATACAGATTCGATCCAAATATGCACAATACTTCATACTACAATTCTTCTGTAGCAAATTAAATCGACAGCGACATGTATCATTCTATTTACAGGTACAGCACAGCATCTTCATTAAGATTGTTAAATACATCCTATGTACAAAATGTCCTTCAGTAACTCTGCTGCCTCAAGCAGAACTGAAGTCAAACTTGAAGCTTGACTTCAGTTTGTACCTGAAATCCACATCATAGCTTGGTTGGAGGATTCCCAGTCCAGCACGGGACTGGTCGAGAGGTGGCACTTTTACAGCAGGGTCCAATAGTTCCATGTCAAAATATGACAAGACGAGTGTGAGGAACTGTTTGATCTCATACACAGCAAAAAATCTGCCAGGACATTTGGTGACCCCAGAGCCAAAAGGCATGTAGAAGTAACGTAGGCGCCGTCCATGGCGGTAAAATGTTGTTTTCTCCTGACCCTTGTCATCCAGGAAACGGTCAAACTTGTACTCCTAGAGAAAGGACGAGAGTAAGGTGAGTTGTCAAGATACATCCTACTGATATTTTGAGAAAGATTAAATAAGCAGTAATTACTGATCAGTCTTACATAGGGATCCTCATAGATTTCCGGATCGTAGTGCAGCATGGGTGGATATAAGGCAATGACATCATCTTTCCTTATATGGTAAGACTCTTGATTGTCAAGGTGAAGCAGGAAGTCCTCTTTAGCAACACGCACATTCATGGAAGCACTGGAAAGGCGCATGGATTCCTTAATGATGCTGTCTATAGACACACAATAAACAGAAACAGGGAAAGAACTTTTGCTTACTAACATTTTATTATAACAAAATATGTCTAAATTCTGTACACCAACGTTTTTTGTGTGTTTTGAAAGCAAAACTCGATGTAAGTCCATTGCTAGTTCTCGTACATGCAACCTCTATGTGAAATCTTACCCAAAACAGGCATGTTGTCCAGCCGGTCCCTGGTCAGATTCAGCGTGGGGTCACTTGGGTCAACCATCAGACCACAATCCTGCAGAACTTGCTGCACTTCTTTACGAGCTGCTTTCATAGCATCAGGACTCCTGAGCACAGATACAGGAAGGGGTTAGTCCCGTTACCAGTAACTGGTAAGGATGCACCATTGCTCGCTGATAACGAATATCTTCTTTTTCAATATTTTACACAGGAATAGGTACTTTTTTCAGTGGCACCATGGGTCTCAGTGTTACTGTGCAATTTCACCATGCTGATTCACAAGTATCAGCAAACACACACTTTTCTCACTGCTTTTCAGATAAGCATCCCCACAGAGACAAAATTAATTATTAAAATGTCTTTTGGCTGTACTATAAAGGTTTATCTTATGTTATTATACTTAATTATAACGAAATTGCAGCATATTGCTACATCCCAGCGCTCTGTATGCTAATGTGGACCCAACTGAGATGTTCAGACCTGTTGCCAAAAAATTACGTAACTCTGTTAATCTGCTCTAGTTAAACTCAATGCCCCAAAGTAAAAAAAAAATGTTCATGTATATTTTGCGCCTCCTACATTGCTTCAGACAAGAGTGAAAGCTCTTCCTGTTGACTGTACGTCTGACTGCCAAACCAAGCTAGAGTCTCTGAATGTTAATTACATGGACTATAGTTTACTGTATGTTGCTGGTTTTGGCAGGTATTTGCATATAGACTTAAACATTTATTTGACTAATAATTGCCACCCCAGGCTATTCAAATCCCACTTGACAGTTTGTTGAGATGAAAATAGTTCAATCTATGTTTTGCAGTGAAACAGTGGAAAAGAGCTGTTAGAGAAACTACAGCTGTCTCCTTCAATTTGGCCTTTATGTCTGTGAGAGAAATGTAACTCTGTAGCTGTGTGGACCTCATAAACTTGAGCACTTTTAGATCTAAGACACAATAAAAGTGTGATCCAAGATCCTAGTCCCAAATCATTAGCATAGAAAAACAAGTCATAATAAAAAAGTCATAATAGCTGTTTTGAAATAAAGCCATCAATTGTGGCGTCTGCTTCATTTCCTGAGATCCCTGACAAAATAGGAAAAAGGAAGTTCTTAGTGTACCTGATCATATAAAAGAGACTCCAGAAAGTAGCAGGCAAGGTGTTTGCCTGTGAAGCCCAAAGCAGGGCGACGTGGGTCCTGGCCTTGCTCAGGTCATTGAAGGTAGATAAGGAATCATTCAGGATCATCCTCATAGAAATCAGATCCGACACATTCTTTCTCTTGGACAAGTTTTCAGCATGCATGGTCCTGGCTAGGTTCTAGACATTTGAAATGAATACAGCGAATTATGAACTCATCTACAGTACATCTCTTTTTGTTGTGTAATGTATACTGCCTACACCATCTGATTGTGGCAACAAAAAGTATTTGGAACCATTTGGGATAGCCTGGTTTTCTTCAGTAAATGGTCAAAAAATATAATGTGATTATTGCCAACATAAGTCAGAAGTGTAGTGGAACACAAGGTGTGGACAATTATACAATTTGTGTCCATATTGAACATATCAGTAGTTGTAGTTCCTTAAATACATATAACTTAAATGATAAATAACAGTTTTCAATCCTCCATCAGTCCAATCATTCAGGAAGGATTTTTGTCAACCTTAGTTTGGTAATTGCATTTCCCCTGTTCAAAAGCAGAGTGTGTTGCAGCCCCAAATATTTATAGTCCCAGAGTCCTTTCCTGTGGATTGAATCTTTACATAATGGAGGTATTTCTAAAGGGTTCACTTACTCTTTCATGCTACTGTACTTAAAGGAAAGCAAGTCTAACCTCTCTGGCACTGTAGGCACTTTTGAAGACATGGATGGGAAGTCCAGCAACCAAAGCTGGGAAGATCTTGTCAAACTCTTTGAAGTTCTCCAAAGCATTAAGCACCAAGGCCTTTTGAGCCGCCTGCCTTGCCTGACACTTATCGTCACCAAACTCTTTACCAAAGAGTGTCAGGTAGCCAGATTCAAACATAACCTGTAGGGCAGAAGGACATGCAGGACTGTGTTATGACTGTTAGGAACGTTTTTGATGTCCAAATGCCAGGGCATGGTGGCTATAGAAATGGAAACTAAATATACAGTTTCCAACTTTATTGCCATTTATGTGAATCCGTCTAATAGACGGCTCATGATATATATTGTTGAGTCCTATGCCCAACTGCCAACTACATCTTTCAGTGTCTTCAGTTATTTTTTGGCTTGTCATTTAAAGTCTAATTACTGACCTTGTAGCAGAAAGCAAAGATGCCATCCACCTCCCATTGGTCCTTGCTTGGGCGGAGTGTGTCTGATCTCAGCATGACGTCCTGGAGGTGGCCCATCATAGTCTCTATTAGGGAAGGTAGAGCTTCACCTTGCAGGGTCTTCAGAAATGTTTGATGGAGGTTCTCTGTGGTGTAACCATGGCGTGGATCAAAACTGTCATGGCCAAATGCCTGGTGAGGGAAAGAAAAGGAGGTTTAGCACCACTACATGACTCAACAAGAGCATGAAAAAAAATGACATCCAGACCAGTGTTTATAATAAAGAGAAAATAACTTACCTTGACAGATGTCGCAAAGTGGAACTTCCTCCAATCAAGGTGTCTCCCCTGTCTTATCACTGAATGATAAGAGAAGGGGTCACACAGGAAATGGATGTACTGGCCTGCGATCTTGCAAGTGAAAATATGGCCATACTTCCTTTGCCGGCTGCGGAGGAACTGGAGAGGGTTAGCCCCAAACTGCAAAGCACAGCCCAGGTAGGGGATGAAGCCATTTTCCACTGCAGGCTCACCGTGTTGCCTGTAGGCATCAACAAGAAAGATGTGGCAGACAATATTCAGTCAGTCGAAGAAACTTGTAATGTCAAAATGTTTTCTATATTTTTGTCAGTTGTTTGTCTATAGAAATGATTCAACCTTTTTGTTGCTCAGTTTGCTGCTCAATTACTATTCATCAGTGGTGTTTAGCTTTTACTGACAGCAAACATAAGAGGAAGGAGCCTTAGGGAAAATTAGGGTATGTAATACAATAAAGGCCCTGGTTGGATTCAGACCCGAGTCATTGTGGCTCATGGTGCCTGTAGTCCAGCAGGCAGCCCTATGGCCTATTGTAGGATGCTGACTATGTGATTGCAATAAGATTGTTTTTTTTTTCCTCATTTCCCTTATTTTGCCACAACCCAACTTTTCACAATCAAAGAGAAAACAAAAAATTCTACACATTTTCCACTGATGATGCCTGTGTTTATTTAGAACTTGTCAGTGAGCCTAGTTTTCTTGACGTTGAACTCTTTCCTACTGCTAATGTTGTAGCTATGTTATATACCAGCCTTTATGTTATTAAAATGAGTATGTAAACAAAACAATTCTGTGAAAAATATGTTGTGTTTTTGATTTTGGCAGTCTGACTGTGTAAAACTGTGATTATTAGGAACTAACTAATTCGTTTGAACATGTTTAGATTGTCAGTGAATATATAGCAAACGATTAGAAAACAGCAGCTCAGCACAGACAGCAAACCCACGACAGCATACCAGACAAATTCTATCACCACACTATTCATTGCACATACACTTAAAGTATGACATCAGCAGCAGTTTACTGGATAAGTTGGTGGTGATCTGTGTGCAGTCTACAAAATTCAGTCAGGAGATTCCTATTAAAATCTTCTAGACACACGTAGTAAAATGCAGGGGTTTCATTTATTTATAAGAAATGCCTAATAGTTTGCATTCGACATATCCTTCGTTCACACCTACCTTTGTCGAGTCCCCACAGCGAGCCATAGAAGGCAGCAGAATCCCACCACTACTGCCCAGATCAGAGCAATGCTGATTATCATAGTGATGATATTGGTAAGGATGATGACAGGAAGATCCAACACAGCAGGAGGCTCAGTACCAGCTTGAAATTCTCCACCGTCTTTACCTAATCGTTGCTTGCTTCAATAAAGTCAACAGTACTAGACAGAAGAATAGGTTTTAAAGATGCTGTCGTAGGTTGAGTTTTTCAACCCACAAACAATGACGGCAGTGTTACGCTGCCTGTCAGTCACAGTTGTGTAAGAGGCGTGTGTGGATGTGTCAGACAGTGCTGCAGGTTCGGCCTACTGTGATGACAGGAAGCATGTGGGAGGTTTTATACATGCTCTCTTAGGGTGGGTCGACAGGCAGCATCATTACCCTATCTGAAATTAAAGCTCAATTTTGCTGAAGGAAAGGGGAGGGTTTGTTTTTTTTTCTTTTTTGGCATTTGTCAGCCAAAAAAGGACTGGATGTTCTAGTTGTGATTATTGTTCAAAGATGCACGCGCAAACTAGGCTTGTGGGAGTTGAACAGTTTTAAATATACTTCTTCATATGATCTGAATTAAAACCATCAGCAGTCAGTACAGTCTGCAGCATGCATGCTGGCTTTGTGTCACACGTTTTTCTATGGCCAGTCTTCCCAACTTCAAAGGAACTTATGCTATTTAGACTTTACGTGGTTTTAGTGTTGAGGTGTGTGCAAGAGGGGGAATACGTTCACTGCATGACCACATGTGTATAGGATAAGTGTGTGTGTGTGTGTGTGTGTTATTGAGAGACAGAGAGAGAGAGAGAGAGAGAGAGGTGGCCTTGACCGGAGTCCATGGTCAGTGTTACCTGAAGGACTGTGCTGTGATAGTGCATCCAGGTAAATAGATTCAAGGTCCCTGCTGTGCTTCATTTGCCTGTCATACACATTGTGCATTTAAGTGCAGGCAGGAGCAGGAACAACCTGTTGAGACTTGTTATTGTACAAGCAGAGACTAAATCTAGTTAATCAAGAAAGACAACATTAAAGGATAACTGGCAATAAAGCCTGTGTAAAAACAGCACAATTTGATGGATGGTGGGTTGCAATGGGGACAGCTCACACCTGGAGACATGTCAATTCCCCAAACATAAACACACAAAATTCCAGTTCCAGTGGTGGATGCAGTGCTCACAGACTGCCTCTGTACCCAGTGACATTTCTACTTAAGGAAAAGTATGTGGTTTATATTTTACTTAAAGTATTAAAAGTTAAAGTACACAACCAGCAGTGCTGCTCTGTGTTTGTTTTTTGTTTTGTGGGGGGATTAACTTATTAATGTAATAGATACAAATGATGTGTTGAAGTTGTTTTATTAATTTAGGTGTTTGGAGCGTCTGTCAACTTTGACACTGCATTCAGTGATCCTGTTTCAAGGCAAGTTTTACAATTACTTCAGTAGTTTATGTGTAAAAATAAACCATTATTCCGGGGTTTTCAGTTTAGTTTCCTCCTGTGCAGTGAAGGAAGATGTTGGTGGAGAAGCCAAACTCAGCACAACATAACGTGTCATAAACATAAAGTCTTTAAATAAGAGTACTTATGAAATTAGAGTATAAGTACTTGTACTTCGTTGCCTTCCGCCACTGGCTAGTTCTTACTGGGCTGGTTCAAAGATGTGCAAAAATTTACACAGAGGCTCAGCGTGGACACTGACTGGTGCGGAATGCTGTAATGCGCCATGCATGTTTTTCACACTTCAATCATGGCCTCTGTCCACCACTAAATTAAAACCACCCGATGGTGTTAATATTTTGTTAGAATGGTGAAGAATTTTGAAGTTCACACACTTCTCTATGTATACATGCTCATCATCTTAGAACCACAATAGACATCATGACAGTCGGTAAAGGATGTACTCTATGGACAGTAGAACTGAGCCTAATGGTAATGTCAATGGTTTTCAGGCATTTGGTTACGAAATAAATCACCGGTTTTGACTTGATGCTGGCAGCAGCTGAGAATACTGTTCACCTTGCTGACATAGAAAAATCTTTGAGATGAAGAGCACTATGATGAAATACAGGCTTCATGAGTCACTGAGCACTGAAAAATAATAGAATGGAAAGTCAACAAGAAACAATAGGATGTTGCCTGTTACTAAATGATACACTTTGAAACTAAAAAACAGTAAGTTACTATTTTGTACTTGTGTTACATAAAATCCTGTTATTCAATAAAAAAAAAAAAAAAGGGGGTATTCGGGGCACACCGCAGTTATGTTCCTATGTGCTTGAAGAAAAAAGTCCAGTTACGCAGCCTTTCATCTACCTGCTCTGCTATTAGGCTTCTTTATGCTGTGTCCAGTACTTCAGGTACAGTAGTTAATATAGCAGTAGTCATAATAAACGAGAGTGATCCAAAACTCACTAATGAAGCAGAAACAACTTTAGGTCTCTACATTTTTGAAGGAAGTATCTCTAAACTGTTGGAGATGCTTTATTAGCCTGGGTCTCAGGACACTATATTATCAGTTAGATGTATTTTGTCCTGTTTTAGTTATTCACTGCCATTATCTTTTATATAGACATTGTTTTTCTGTATGTGCCCCTGCCCTTTTTGCCTTTCATAATCATTATCATCATCATGATTGTTAAGATGCTGGATTCTTGATTCCTCTCCTCCTCGACTGGTTGCCATTGTGCTCGCCCTTTCATCTTTGTCATCATCACCCCTGCATGTTTGTATTTAAGTCCTTGTGTTAGTTCTCCCTAAACTTTTTCTTCAACCTTTGATACTGTTGTGAGTCTGTTCATAGTTTTAAGAGGTTTGTTAGTCTTCTTGTGTAATAATAATCTCTTCTGATTTTCTGTTATAGTTCAGTTCAGTTCAATTCTACTTTATTTATATGTCGCCAATTTACAACAAGATCATCTCAGGGCACATCACATAATAAAGTCAAGACTATACAAACATTTAGAGAAAACCCAACAAATCCCCCTTGAGCAAGCCATAGGCAACAGTGGAGAGGAAAAAATCCTTTTAACGGAAGAAACCTCCAGCAGAACCAGGCTCAGGGTGGGCGGCTGTCGGGTCTAAAATTGCCACAACACCTTTTATACGCTGAGAGACGAAGACAATAAAGCACAACAAGGACACGGTTCGGCCTTTGTACTTGCAAGGGGAGTCAGCCGGAGCCCTAGCGTTGTAAGCAATTCACTCAGGGGCTGCCACCACTCTACTCCGTCCGTCTCCCCTTTGTACAAGCCTTTTATTGAAGATTAAAACACACCCTAAAGTTACATGATGTGGGTGTATGCTCTGGATACAATGAGTACATTACCTTTTAAATGCAAGCAAAACAACTCCATATAAGGGTAAGACTCTTGGTTAGTTTGTATGAGCATAGGCATATAGAAAAAGGAACTGTTTGAACACTAAGCTGCTGACCCTTCTCTGGCCTTTCTGTTTACAACGAAAAAGCTTGCAGCCCCGAACCACTTCCTGTCTCTATGTCTGGTTCAGAGTGCAGGATTAAAACATTTAACACATATATCCTTCATAATGACAATAAGTAAGAAACAATAAATCAGCCTTATAAGTGACGCAACATCATAATAAGAAAATCATAAATCAGTCAGTAAATCATATTTACTCTAACAGCGGCCATCTGCCTTGATCGGTTAGGGTGAGTGGAAAGTGGAGAGAGAAAAGAACAGAGCAACAAAAGCAACAACAAAACATTGGGCAGGTTAGTAGGACCAGTAGCTGCACACTGGAGGACACACAGTGCCAAATCCGGGGACACCTGAAGACAGGAACAGAGAGACGGGGACAGAGAAAGACGACTACGGGACAAAGAAGACACAGAGTTAATGTCATACAGTGGTGACATTATAGATGTTGGGGTGAGAGGAGAGAATGAAGAGAAGAGGAAAGTGTCTCAGTGCAGAGTCCCCCAGCAGTCTAAGCCTATAGCAGCATGACTATATCCAACTATAAGCTTTATCGAAGGAGGAAAGGTCACAGTGTTAGTCTTTTCATTAAGAGTGAGTTTTGCTATGGTCTTCTTATAGTTTCTGCCTTTGAGATGATATTGTTATTGCCCCAGGAGTCTGAGCTGAGTGCTACAGTCTCAGCATATGAGTTAATATTGTCATCTCCTCAAGTGTTGTGCTGAGTGTTAGAGTTTCAGTATTTTGTGTGAACTGTTTCAGAAGTTCATGTGTTAACAAACCTGCTGCACTCTTGGTGAGTTTCTGCTTTTGGTTCCTACAGTTACAGTATCCAGTCACTGTAACCTTTACACACACTTCGACAGAACCTCACCAGATCTATGAGTGAGGTGCAAAGCATTCAAAAAATCAAATTCAGGGAAAACACATTAAAGTGATGTAGGCGTTTACTGCAAACCAGTGCAGCGATTTAAATAGTGGTGTAACATTTTTCCTAACCCTAACCCTAACCCTAACCCTCCTTCTTGGATGATCAAAGATTAAATGTTCTACTGCTAGTCAGGGAAGCGGTAGTCAAAACAAGTGTTGGACAATATATCTGCTAAAAATGTATATGTTTCAAGCACTTGCCTGAATTTTGTTTCTGATGAAATTACTTTGAACTAATTTTCATAATCCCCTCAAGATAATATTTCTGATAAGTCCTTGACCAAATTTTTGTGCTAATGTCATTTTTCTACCAGACTAGAAAAAGATTAAAACTCAATCTGCCGAAGTGGTATTTTATCGGCTCTGTCTGGACAACCACACAGAGTTCATGTATGCTACCAGTCCAAAGTTTAGACACACATTGTCTCTCTAATGGATTGCCTTTATGTTCCCAAACCCATTAGGGCAAGAAATCCCACAAATGAAGTGAAAACTATTTCAGGTGTGGAAAGCATAACCAAAGCAAAGGGTGGCTAAAATATAAAACATTTTGTTTTGAGTTAGTTCACAACTTTTTCTTCACTCCACAATTCATTCATAATTTTGGTGCCTCCAGTGACTATCTACAAAATAAATAGTCATGAAAATAAAGGAAAAACTGAGCTTAGTTTACTTTTATTTAAATAATACAATTTAGAATTGGTTTGAATATACTATCAGACAGAATTGAGTGGTCAACAAAAATAACAGAAGATACTACAAGAGAAAGTATTAACCTATTAACCTTGTCTATACTGAGGACTTGCGTGGTGGAAGCAGAAATATAAAAAACAATCCAACACCAGTGAGTGTTGGATTGTTTTTTATTTTGATATTTTTGAGAAAGATGCAGCATGCATGCTGAGCTAGTTATACTTGTCAATCCTGCTGCTCCTGTTACACACTGAACATTGTTGTTGAACATTAGTAAACCTTTGCCAATATAGTAGGACGTTTGTTACTTTAACCAAGCCTGGGGATGAAAAGAATAGCAAAAAAAAAAAAAAAACAGCTACAGTTTGCAACAGATAAAGCATTCTTTGATGTCACACATGTTGTTATCCTTTCACATCTGTTTTTTTGTTACTTTTTTTATTATTACCTTATTAGCAGTTTGAGTGTTTGATGAGGCTTTTCTGACTGGCTATCACAAATATATTTGTATATGATTAGTTTTTTCTTTTCCACTCCACATTTTAGTCTGCGGTTTGGTGTTATTAGGTGTTGGAATATGAGACTAAATATTAAAATAAACAAAGCATTTTGCAAATTGTCACATTTAATGGTACAAGTGACTCATGAACAGATGAACTTGTGATGAGTTCATGTTCACTTCTGAACAGGGCATTTTGTGTTGCCATGGATGCAAAATTACACTGTGGCCTGATAACTGAGCCTTGTTTTAGCCTATTGGTTTACATTTTGGAAAGCTTAGTGCACTGACAGTTTAGTTTTTTTTGGGACTATTGGAAGGGTTAGGGTTAGGGGTTAAGGGTTGTACTCACAACTGTCAATGAAATTGTGATATGAGCTTTGAACAGAAACAAAACGGGTACTGTGAATGAATGCAGTTAGTATGGTCACTGGTTCGAAACAACTTCCCAGAGCAAATATTAATGCCTTTAATCGGATGATTATGATTTGTGTAGGGTTTTTTCATCATTAGGCTGTAATTTGCTACCTGATGCTGCACTAATGTAACTGACATACTTATCACAATGGGAAACCTAACCAGATACATTTTGATGTTAAGAAAGGCCTTTGAAGCAATCAGACAGAACATTGTCATTACACGCACAACCTGGCTGCTATTTTTCAGATATCACAAGTTTTGTGAAGAAATGCACATGATCATTTTGCTGAGCCAGTTCAGACATTGTCATGTCATTCAATCAGTTGTCCTGTCGTCCTTATTTGTGCATCATGTGTCCCCGGTCCGGTAATAAAGTCCAAACTTATGTGCGACCATGAACGAGACGGGACTGGCAGAGGATGGAGGAAATCAGCAGGTGCCTGGTGGGGCGTCTTGTTCCTTATGCAGACCCTACATGCACCCACGTAACGGCGTATATCCCCATTCATGGCTGGCCCCCAGTGTCTTTGTGCAATTAGCGCCGTGGTCCTAGTAATTCCAGGGTGGCAGGCCAGCCTTGAGTCATGGCCCCACCTAAGCACCTGTGGTTGAAGAGAGGCAGGGACAAACAAACGACCCGGAGGGCAACCACCGGGAATTGGATAGGAGGGTTTAAGTCTCTTACTCTTTTCTCTATGTCCCAACGTATGGCCCCCAACACGACAGGTGGTAGGATCGTCTCCCCTTGGGAGCAGGACGTGGATGGTTACTTTCTGTCCTCCTCAAACTGACGGGACAAGGCATCAGGTTTGGTGTTCTGGGCCCCCGGGTGATACGATAGAACAAAGTCAAATCTGGAGAAGAACAGTGACTGACGAGACTGTCGCGCATTAAGGAGCTTGGCAGAATGAATATACTCCATATTCCTGTGGTCGGTCCAGACCAGGAACGGCTGCTCAGCCCCCTCCAACCAATTTCTAATACCAGCTCTCAGAGAGTCATCAATGTATGCCTGCATGGCCTTCCTCTCTGGCTCAGACAGGGAGTAGAGACGACCCCGGGGGGGCGTAGTACCTGGTAGTAGGTCGATGGCACAATCATACGGCCTGTGAGGAGGTAATGAAGTAGCCAGTGCCTTGCTGAACACCTCCGCTATATCATGATAACAGGTGGGCACATTAATCAAGTCAATTGGCTCCTTAGACTCTTCACTAGTGTCAACGAGCGAGCACAGGCAGTACGTAAACAGGTTGGATTGGGAGCTTGTGTGGACCGAATGGCTCATCAGCATCTCCCCATCAGCTGGCGAGCCTTGTCGTTTAACGGACACGTGCGTGCCAGGTGTCCTGGCTCCCCACAATAGAATCAAAGGCCCCCAGCAAGGCGACGTTGGTACTCACTGGCGGACAGTCTGGACTGCCCCACCCTCTTAGGCTCCTCACCGAAGCGTGAGAGTTTGACAGCATGCAGACCCCTTCTTCCACTCAGCCGCTCCCCACTCCAGAGCTCTTCCCGTGAGTAACGAAATGGTGTACGCAACCTTGCGCCGCTCCGAAGCAAAGTTGTTTGGCTGAAGTTCAAAAAATATCTTGAGCGCTGATATAAATGGACACTTGGTGGCCTCACCATTCTTAATTCTGGTCAAAACAGGAAGCTAACTCGTCTAGTCTACGTGCATTCTCCTCAGCATGTTGGTGATTAACACCCAAGAGGGTTCCGTGAGCCTCTAACACTTCTGCTGGGTCCATCTTTGGCTAGTGTGTGCTGTAAAGGTTCTGTAACTAGAGGACCCAAAAGCAGAAGCTGAGACTCACAGAGAATGCAACAGGTTTTATTGGCACAAGAACTACAGGTACAGTTCTCAAAAACCACACCCACTGTTGATCCTAAAAAACTCAACACAGAAACCTAAATTAAACTAAGCACTACTTCTCAAAAAGAGTTTAACAATATTTAAATTATAAAACAGTGTAACAATAAGCAGAGACCCAGACTATAACAAACTCCTTCAAAAGGTATAACAAAACTAACCAACATACTAACATACAACGTACTAACTCAAAGGCAGCGAGATTATAACCAGAAAACCTGAACTACCAAAACGAACCAAAAACTCACGAACAGGGTTATGTGCTGGAGATCGGGAAAAGCCAAGCTGGATCAGGGAGTTCACACTAGCAACCCCAAAACTAAATACAAGGCCTTAAATACAAAATGCAGGAGTGAAAAAGATGATGATGATGAAAGGCACAGATGATGAAGATAACAGGTACTGATGATGATGAAAAGCAAAGAGAAATCCTGCAGGGACACACAAACAGAAAAATGAATGCCCATATAAGGAGTCAAAAGGAGTGAAAAACCAAATAAGGACAAAAACACCTAGCTTATAACACATCAATAGGGGCACCTAACAGTAGATTGGAAGCTTCATTCTATGGGTAACGTTCTTGCCCACACTTAGCAATAATTAATCTATTTATAATAATTATGGCCAATAACATAATGTACAATAATATATCTAATTATAATATAGAAAAAATAATGCAATTCCAAGCCTTTTATATATACCCAAACTAAAATATCCTGTCTTAAATGTTCTGGAGGGTGCTTGACGTCAAGTCTTTTTTTTAGGGTTAGAAATCCTGTGGTCTGCTGGTGTGACACCATATCCCGAGACCTGTAGCAAGCGCAAGGAGCTCACCTTCAGGTAATTTAGAGTGAAATGTGTAGCAGAACAACACTGATTGATTTAAATGATAGAATCGTTTATTGAAAGAATATTATTTTACTGTATCGTTTGCACATGTGCAGCTGCAGAATGAATTGAGTTAATGATCATCACAGCCATGAGAAAGCTATATTAATTTAAATTATGATATTTACCTGAAACCAATTAAATTTGTGTGTTTGAATTCGCCTCAGTCAATCTACTGAGCTGACTAAAAGGTGGAGTAGTGCAATAAACTCATATCATACAGTGCAGGCTCGATAACAACTGATAAACAGCTGATAACATCCAAATCAGGGGTATTTTTTGTCTTTGTTGTTTCTCAACAAGAAAGGAATAACAAATGAGCAAAGAGAAGCACTAAAATGAATGTTGGCTCACCTACTGGGGCCACTGGTTTGGCAGCCACCATCAAAACTGCAGGTTTGCTTTGTTTTTGACTATATACAGAAAATGTTGACAGGAAGAATGTGGGTATGAGAGGGTACGGCATCCACCAAAAAGCTATGAGCAGCTCAAACTGAGGGTAAATAAAAAGCAATGCATGTTGCAATGTTTAGTATTTTTGCCAAACATTGTTTTCATTAGCAACAGTAAATCAGGAAGAAATTTTGCTGAAATTGATGATTTAATTTTAGGTAAAATAAAATAACTTGAGCCCCTGCTCAAGTGGCTGGCTCGTGTTTTGATAGACCTATGACTAAAATGACATCAGCACCTGAGTCTCTGGGAAAGATGATAGCATATATTCAGAAACAGTTCACATTTCACGACTCAGATCCTTGTTCATTAGTGGAAAATATCAGGAAATTTTTACATATTTTGCAGGAATGTTGATCCATCTTGACAGCAGAATTCCAGAGACTTGGCAAATCAATGTTAACACGCATTGAAGCTCTCGTGGTGGCATCCCATTCACTTTCCCTTCATTTTTCGGCATGCACAATGCCAGCATCTGTGTGACATCCAAATCAGTGGTCACACAATTTCTTTAGGCTGCACGTGCTTTCGTAGTTTTCCTGACACTGGGCAAACATAAGAAGACGTGTGGCTTGGGCTGTGTTTATGCCGGTTTGGTGTAATAATGTGGTTAGTGCAATTTGGTCTACATTTTGCACCATAAACACATTTCCAATTAACCCTACTCAGATCCCTTCTAATTCACACAGTTAAATCCCTTGCTCTGGTGCACTGGCCTCTTTCAAGTAGCTGCACTACCAACAATAGCACACTGATGATTTTAATCCTTTCAACCTGAGTTCTGCAGAAATGTCATTACTAATGTGTCGCTCAAGGTAGTTTACACTGTTAAATCTTTTTGTTGCAATTGATTAAGCACAGTAACAGTGTGCGTCACATCTGCAGTCGGTAAATGGTCTGCACTTACATAGCGTTTTTTTTTTTTACCTTGTTGTTACTCACAGGGTTTTACACGGCTTCTCTTTTACCTATTCACACACAAAAAAAATCCCACAAACCAATGGTCTCACGCAGTTGGTTTAGTATCTTGCTTAAGGATACTCGAGGAACCTGTGAGAGGAGGAGCTGGAGATACAGCAGCACGTACAGTCATCAGTAATGGTTTAAACTTTTAGCTAAAATCTCTCAGAGTAATGCAGCTGTTCTTGCTATGAGTCTTGAGCTTCCTCCGATCTTTGAGGACATTATTATTTAATGCAAAATTCAAACTCTGAGTCCAAACATTTTTCTTTTACAATATTATGTAGTTATCGGTATTAATGATCAGCTACAGAGGTCAGGGGAGTTTTGTGTGTTGCTGTAGTTCTGTGGATTTAATGGTAAAATGCTGATTAACCAAAGTCACAATAAACAATGAAAAAAGTATTGTAATAGTTACCATGGATGTGTGTATGTGATTATCTGCAGAGTCCCTGTGTCCCTGATTAGAAATGGTGTTTCTGTGTTGTAAATGCTGATAAAAATGTTGATATGTATTATCCTGGACAAATGCAACTAAACCGACCGTCAAGGTCAAGGTTTAGGGATGACTGAGGAGCTGTTGTATTAGTTTGTTCGTTTTCAGTCTCTTATCTGGTAATCATATAGTGGTCCAACCTTTGCACTCTTGTCAGAAAACAACTGGGTATGAACCTTGAAAAATGGCTATGTACTCATGTAGAGTTGAAGGGCTGTTTGGTTCATACCAGCAAAATCAATTACTAAGAAAAAATATGTTTTGTTTTCCTTTTTCATTTCATTTCAGTATGTTAATGCCGAAACAGGTTGTGGAATAGATGGTTTTACATTGATTTCCAAACCACAAATTGCTATTTGACACTTGTTTGACTTTGTAGGGATGAATTCTATGTTTAGAATAATCAGATAAATATACTGATACAGGATAACTGGTATTTTTCTAAAGCATTTATATTTTTTAACAATCACCATACAGACATTAAAACCAAGAATGAATTTCTTTCAGTCACAAGTTTTTGAAATCTTTATTGTGAGTAAAGCTGTGAGTTTTATTCTACTTGTCCAGAAGTGTGGTCCTTGTATGGATTAAAGGCACTCAGGCAACCAAGTGGGTGGGCTTTGTGTCTATGAACTAAAGCTGAGAAAACACGCCTCCAAATATGTATAATAAATTTGTGCTCAATGCCTGAAGAGCATTGGTCCTCATTCACCAACATTTCTTTAAAACAAATTTGTTCTTAAAAGATTTTAAAAATTCTAATTTAACACAATAAAACATCAACATTTTCTTATTTGTCATTTGCTCTTGTGTAAAACCACATTCTAAACACAATAAAAACCACATGCACATACTTAGTGAAGACATGTTAGTGCAAAATTTTTGTTCTTTATTCTACAGTTCTATAATGCTATGGAGTACGTTTTCATATATTAAAATATTTTAACTAATTTCCATTCTTTTACAAATCATTAGGGTCTCTCAAAATGAACAAATATTACTTTGTCAGCCACTGGACAGCAGTGTCGGTCAACTCAGATTTCTCTAGGTGAGCCTGGCCTACAGAAGACAACTGTCGCTCTTTGATAAGTGTATAAATATTTATTTTCTCATATACATTTCAACTTTAACATTTGTGTGAGCAAAAATAACAGCTTGTTATTAATCTATTGTTGTATTATTATCTTAAGAAGACAGGTACAAACTATTTTAGCAGTTTAAGAACACATCATCAGTCAGATGTACACTTAAACTTAACCCTTCAAGCTGCATTTGTACATATTATAGTGCGCTATTAGTGGTCAAATTTAAGGTTAAAGTTGTGAGTCGAAATGCACAAAAGCCCATTAATAGAAGAACTTAGAAGAACTCGTTATTTTTCCCGAAAGTCTTCTGTCCAGTCAGTTGGTGTCCAGTTCAGTCCATACTACAATAACCTGGGGCCCCCTGTTCTCTTCCAGGTCACTAATAACTTACCACAATCTGGTATCTGACAGTCCACGTAGGTTAATTAACCTGTGTTGCATTTATCCACAGTAGATTCTTTTCACACAAGCATACAAACAAACGTACGTCATTTGTATGTGCACAAAGACACACAATCACATTTAGAAAACTTTTTGTGATTTCAACATTTCTTCCTTTAGATTTTCACAGACAAAATGGTGATTCTGCTTGACTCTGTTGTGACATGTCCCACATCTACTCATCCACACCAACTCCCTTACACCCACACACATCTGTTTTAACAAGCAAATATAGCTCCTCTAATTCACTTTGTTACGATTCTGGACTCCTCCGCTCTTCGGCTGGTTACTGGTTGACTCACACATAGCCTTTCATCGTTATCATGATTGCCCCCTGCATGTTTGTATTTAAGGGCTTGTGTAGAGTTTTGTGGTTGTTATTGTGGTGTGGTTCGTCCGATCTCCAGCCTTCGATACTGTTCCCGAGTCTGTTGATAGTTCTAGTAGCCTCCTCACTTTGAGTGATTATTCATTCATAGTGTTTGAGACCTCAGCCCCAGCCACTCAAACTGTCCCTTTCTCTTCACTAGACTCCGGTCTTGACTCTGGACCCGATTCCCTGGTGCATCAGCAGGGGAACAACTTTCCGCACTGGTCGGTGAGTTCTGAGGCCCGTCCAAGTTGACGCAGCCTGCGGCCCAGTGAGGTTCGCCCATGCCGTTGCCTTATCTAGTTTCGTTTGTGTGGCTAGGTCTGTGGCTAGTCTGTCGTGGTTCGTTCTGGTGCGTCTCCCCAATATTGTTCAGCCTTTCCCAATCTCCAGCCTTTGATACTGTTCGTGAGTCTGTTGATAGTTCTACTGGGTTTGTTAGTGTCCTCATTAAGAGTGATTTTTTGTTGCAGTGTTAGACTCCTCACTTTTAGTGATTATCAGTACATATTGTTTGCCTCTCTTTGAGAGTGTTTTTGTTTAATGTGCTTGCCTCCGCACTAGAGTGATTTTTGTTATAGTTCTGCCTTTGAAGTAATATTGTTTTGTCCTCAAGTGTCTATGCTAAGTATTATAGTATCAGTGTGTTAATTAATAACTGTGTCAGTAGTTCATGTGTTTATAAACCTTGTGCAATCCCAGCGCGTCCCAGCTTCTGTTTTGGGGTCCTGTAGTTACAGCATCTAATTACGTCTTATTACGTACGTAACATTACAGTATCCATGCATTCCGACAAGTCTTCCTGAGAAGATACTGGGGAGAGCACACACTACAAACTAGCTCAGACCAAGTATAATCCAACCCCTAATTATCAATCTGTTAGTTAGTTAGTTTTCCAAAAGGCATAAAAGTCACTGCATGTTCAATGTTATTTATGTAGCAGCAAATTTCAGCCCAGCTGACATAATCACAGGTTCACTTTTTTTAATGCAGGTTTAAAGAAAAATGAAGAACTAATAATTAATAAGAATGAAGTTTTTATCCACCTTTTTAATTCCAGGTGTAAATTGCTCAAAGCTCCTGTAAAGCTTTGAGCAATTTGAACAAGAAATATCATAAAGAAAATGAAAATATTTTTACCTGCCAAACTGGCAATTAGGCCTGAAAGTGCAATCCTACCTCCTTAAAACATTCCCCTCAGAAACTACTGGAGCAGCAAGGCCAATCCATTTGTTCTTGCTGTCCACTTAAGATATAACACATGGGAGTGAAATAAACGATGAAAACATTATTTTCCTTAAACTTGTCAACAGCATTTAAAGATAATGATCTACTGTAGTGGAATTTTCAAAGAGAATATGTGGAGATGTAATTAAAATGTTGGTTTTGATTTGAGGACAAGGGTGTGATTAAAACAATGAGTAGATTTCTTTGCTTAAAAAGACATTGAACATCAACATGAATGTTAGTCACCCACTACTATGACATTTTCTGTACTAAGTACTACATTAGTTAGAAAGTCTGAAAATTCAGTCAAGAACTGTAAAGAAGAAGCCTTCTCCTCCATTCCTTGTGGAGAACTATACACCAGTCTTTCTTCTTTCATTTCTGACAAAGACCCTGGAACGAGCAGTCTTCAATCAACTCTCAAACTTTCTTTCTGAGAACAACCTCCTTGATGTCAACCAGTCTTGCTTCAAGTCACTTCACAGAGACAGTATCTCTGACGGTCGTGGAATCCCTATGGCTTGCAAAAGCTGCAGGTAATTCTTCTGTCTTAATTCTACTAGCCCATTCTGCAGCCTTTGACATAGTGAATTCAATTCAATTCAATTCAACTTTATTTATATAGCACCAATTTACAACAAGGTCATCTCAGGGCACTTTACATAATAAAGTCAAGACTATACAGACAAGCAGAGAAAACCCAACAAATCCCCCTTGAGCAGCTATAGGCAACAGTGGAGAGGAAAAACTCCCTTTAACGGAAGAAACCTCCAGTAGAACCAGACTCAGCGTGGGCGAACATCTGCCTTGACCGGTTGGGCTGAGTGGAAAGTGGAGAGAGAAAAGAACAGAGCAACAAAAGCAACAACAAAACATTGAGCAGGTTAGTAGGACCAGTAGCTGCGCACTGGAGGACACACAGCACCAAATCTGGGGACACCTGAGGACAGGAACAGAGAGAGGGAGACAGAGAGGGAGAAAGACGACTACAGGACAAAGAAGATACAGAGTTAATGTCATACAGTGGTGACATTATAGATGTGGGGTGAGAGGAGAGAATGAAGAGAAGAGGAAGTGGCACAGTGCAGAGTCCCCCAGCAGTCTAAGCCTATAGCAGCATGACTAGAACCAACTATAAGCTTTATCGAAGAGGAAGGTTTTTGAGCCTAGTCTTAAAAATAGAGAGGGTGTCTGCTGCCTGAATTCTGGGAACCATAAGTAGGCCTGCATTTTGGGACCGAAGTGGTCTATTAGGTTGATATGGTACAAGGAGATCTTTTAGGTATGATGGAGCTTGACCGTTTAGAGCTTCATAGGTAAGAAGAAGGGTTTTAAATTCTATTCTACATTTAATGGGAAGCCAATGGAGAGAAGTTAATGAAGGTAATATATGATCTCTCCATGAGATCCTCTTGTCTGCAGCTCCAGCCTCATTTCGGTCTTTGAGGTGTTCTGTGAGGGGTTGGTCTCTCACTGTCAAAACCTCTTCACCTGTGTATTGAAGGGCTCAGTTCTTGGTCCTCTTTTTTTTCCATCTATACTTCTTCCCTGGGCTCTATGGTCCAAGTTTTTTTCTTTCCTGCCAGAGCTTTCACACAACACAAGATAAATTCAATTCAATTCAACTATTTATATAGCACCAATTTACAACAAGGCCATCTCAAGGCACTTTACATGATAAAAACAAACAAACATTTAGAGAACGCCCAACAAATCCCCCTTGAGCAAGCCATAGGCAACAGTGGAAAGAAGAAAAGAACAGAGCAACGAAAGCAACAACATCAGCATTGGATCTGCACTGATTGTCCCCGCTAAGTCGGCCAGAAATCTGCGGGTCGTCATCGATGACCAACTGAGCTTTACGGAACACATCGCCTCAGTCTCTAGGTCATGTAGATTTGCCCTCTACAACATCAGAAAGATCAAACCCTACCTCTCGGAATATACAACCCAACTTATTGTGCAGACATTGATTATATCTCGTCTCGATTACTGCACTGCTGATGGGCTTACAAAAGCAAATCCCTGCAGATTTTTAATCAGCCAAAAAGGAGTCATGTCACACAACTAATCACATCTCTGCACTGGCTTCTTGATGCTGCATTAAGTTCAAAGCTTGCCTACAGGGTGGTCAGCTCTACATCCCTGGCTTGCCTCAACTACTCATTCAGGTCTATGATACCTCACGTTCGTTGTGCTCTGCCAACAAATGATGTCTTGTGGTCCCAGCACCAAGCAGAAGACACAAAGGAAAACTCTTCCCACGATTGTGGAATCGTGCCATGCAGCCAAGGTACAGTAAGACAAACTAAATTGATTTGATGGTCACTTATTTACTCAGTTACGAGTTACCAGCAGCGAATGAGATGAGACTAATCTAATGATTATTAGTCCACATTTGTTTTTGGTTTTCTGTACTATTAGTGGCATTGTCTTTTAGCAACAAAGTCAGAGAGGCCAGACTGAGATGGTTTGGACATGTGCAGAGGAGGGATAGTGATTATATTGGTAGAAGGATGTTGGAGATGGAGCTGCCAGGCAAGAGGGCGAGAGGACGACCAAGGAGGAGATATATGGATGTCCTAACAGAGGACATGAGGTTGCTGGTGTCAGAGTGGAAGATACCCAGGATAGAGTAAAGTGGAAAAGGATGATTCGCTGTGGCGACCCCTGATGGGAAAAGCCGAAAGAGTAGTAGTAGTGGCATTGTCTTTGTCTTAGGTTTTTAGGAATAAACCCTCTTGTGTTGATTATGATTTGTATAATTTATGTTATCAGGCACACTGCAGAGAAGCCCGTCAGACTAGATTTCTGTGTCCTGGGTTCAACTCTGGGTTGTCATGCTTTAGGTTGCATAAGACATTCAGCCACATTTTCAGATAAAATAGCTACATCATCTGAAGTTGGACAGATGCCTAATCAGTTAAGTTTTCCCACCAAATGGTTTTCAATTGTCTACATAGCCAACTCCACCCACATGAATGACAACATATGGCAAGATATGTCGTTGCATTCTGATTTGGCAGGGGTCCAGTGGAAACTACAAAATCAGACATTGTTTTGGCAAAGTTACTAGTAAATTCATCGTTCATATTAGTGACCTCTGATTGTTGATTGTGTGGGAAAATTAAAAAAGTATTCATCTAAAGCCAGGCGTTTCAGATGGGATTCACTGTAGCCCACTCTGGCCCCAGATATGTTTTTTTTTCTGTAGTTTCAAAAGCCTTCTGAAATAATTGCAATGTCATACTATGACACTATAACTCCTATGAGCACAGCTTGCTCAGTGGTCCATTTATTTGGGAGTATGATGTTTTATATGTAGACAACCACAAAGAAGTAAGGCTTACAGTATAAAGAGTTCCCTTTCAGTCTCATGTGAGGGGACATCAGTTGTCAGATATTAGACCATTGATTTTTAAATTTTCAATGATATAAAGAATGCGACGAATCTTCACATTTTCATTTCATTACTGTATAAAGACTTGTAAGAGAGACTCCTGATTGAATGAATGAATAAATGGTATTGGGCAAAATGGTGGCCTTGGTTAAAGCCAAAGTTTTGAACAGGCAGATCAAAGAGCAAACTTAGTTTGCTGAGTCCAGTGTCCCATATCACTGGACAGTTAAAAGTATTCCAGCGTCATCATACCAAGTGACCTGCGGTCAATATTAGTCAACAGTTACATGTCCCTAGACACTTCATTTATATTGGGTTATAAAAGTCAGACACTGATATCAAATATTGGCCTTGTGATATTGTCTGATAGGGAAAATGGAAATAGTTTATGCAGGTTTTATCCACTTCTCTAATGAGAGAAATGGGTGGGCTGATGTGTCCTTAACCTGGAGTTAACTTTAAGAGGTGCATACTGCATGAATGCCAGGGGAGAGAGATAGACACGGGCAGAGGAAGAGAGATAAAAGAGGTTAAGAGAGCAAAGAAACTGAATGATAATCACTAAGCTGCAATAAGCAAACACATCCATATAATCGAATGTTCAGTCTGCTTGGCCTTGAAACTCCTGATAAACTCTTGTAACTCTAGTAATGCAGGGAAATGCTGCAAAACTTGATAGCATTATTATTTTTTTTATCATGCATGGATACATACTGCAGTAACTAATTTCAGTGCTGTCAAGCTTAGAATAGTTTGGCTTAGTTTATCAACTTCATGCAGTAGACAAATCATTCAGATTTGTCCCATCTTGTGTCAGGGGATATCTGAAGTCCTAAAAAGAGACCTTGGCTCCAGTGTCACTTAATGTGAATTTTCACTATTGGAGATTTGTTTGCTTGTAATATATTCAAACTTCTAGGAATTCCACATGAGCTTCAAAACCCCACTGCAGTCACATGGCACAATGGTGAAAAGTTACTATGGTGGTCAACACAAGTGTCTCTATCACTTACTGCAAAAGGTTGTTCTATAAATCTGTGTCTTTCCAATGGAACATTTTAAAGACAAGTTGGAACATGTGTGCAATGTTAATAAAAATAGAATGCAATGATTTTTGAGCATAAATAGTATATGAAAACATTCTGCTGTTTTGAATTTGATGCCAGAATCATGCTTCCAAAAAAAAGTGGAGACTCTATATAATCTTGACTTTATTGTGTAAAGTGCTTTAAGATTACTTTATTGTGAATTGGTGACATATAAATAAAGTTGAATTGAATTGAAAAAAAAAGAAAAGTTGTATAATGCTACTGTGATGGAAAAATTAAGTTTGATTAAATGTTAATGTTTTGTGTAGATCTAACAATACATTTGACTTATTTGCATCCACAAATTTTTTTAAAGCGATTTTGTACAACATTGTTTCATATACATGTTAAGTGTGATAAGTGTTAGCAGACGTCCTCAAGGTCAGCTATACAACAGGTGATGTCTCCAAGTTACACTAGATTCATATGTCCTTATGGCATGTTGGGAAAGTTTTGATAAAAAGGAGAAAAGTTGGAATCAGCAGCCAGGGGGGACAGTATTTGGCCCCAATAACAGAGGGATATAAATGAAGGTGCCTTCAGAAAACAAAACACTTAAGGACATTCTGAATGATAAAGCTTCTTTGCTGATTCTGCGTGAGAAACTTGCCTAGCTAGTCTGCTTACCATAAACAGTGCTGGGTTTGAAAAGTGTATTCTCTTTCTCAGGTTTCCAGTTAGAAGCTGGATGCTACCAATTCACTTTGTCTTTCCCCATCTCTCCCTCATCTGAGATGGTGTCTTCCAACTTTTGACTGGATGATATCACCTGATATAGCTTATTAGCAGTGGGTAGTTCCAGATTAGCTAGAAAAACAGACAGAGCAGAGGTCCTTGAGGACCAGGATTGGAAAACACTGCCATAAACAACAAGCTCAATTATACTGTACATCAAAAATGGTTCTTGTTACAGTTGTCAGCATTCGGGACTTTTGTTGGTGTAGTTTTTGTTAATTTCCTGTCTAGGCCTTTTATTTTGTAGTATTGCCTTTTCTTTCCTGTTAGTTTCTTTTGGTTGCTTTACTTTTCACGTTTGTCCTTATTAGTTTCACCTATCTTCCCATTTATTTAAACACTGTTCTCCCTTCACTGTTTGTTGGTTCATCTATCTCACTCACACACTGGTATACTCTTCTTGTCCGCCGTTTGGCTGTTTGTTTGTTTGTTTGTGCCCCTTTGCTGTGCTTGGTTTCTTTGTTTGATTACATGTTTGTACCTGTTTATTGTCTCCACCTTTAAGTTGTTAGACTGATAACCTTCTGTCTTAGTTAGTTTCGTCCTTTTCTTTGTTCTTTTCTGTATGCTTTGTTAGTATGTTTATTGTTGTAAGGGTTGTCATTGAGTAACTTGTTTTCTCTTGTTTTAGTTGATCTCCGTTGATTAGAGATTACTTTGTCGTGTTATTTTGGTGCACTCAATGTTTTCCTTTATTTCTGTTTGACTGCTTGTTCTTGTCCTTTTTTTCTCCCTTAGTTAGATCTTCAGTTCTCACTTACCTACTCCCTTAGTTTTTATTTTTGTGAATTTATTTTTCCCCACAGACTGTTTCTTGTCCTCCCTTCAGAGAGAGTTTTAGTTTTTGTTATCTAAATAAATTAATATTTTACACACCCTGGTGTCGTCACCACCCTGGGTCCTTATTCATTACATTTAGCCCCTAAATCTGACAACAGTTACCAGTTTTACCCCCTTATCACCTATCTTACTCATTTCATGAATGGCAATGTATTTATCAGCTGCTTTTGTTGACCTTGGACATTACTACCTTTATCTCTTACAGTCTTCCTAATTAACTGACATGTGTGTGAGACAGGAAGAGGGGGCGAGACAGAGTGGAAGAACAGAAGAAAGTACTGTATAATAAATAGAAAAATGTTGGGAGGACAGAATAGCTTTATTTATTTAAAGTAAACATTAATTATCAAAAGTTGACCTACAATAATACAGATTTAAATTAAACACATGTATTTTTCTGAAGAATTCATAGGTTATAGAAGATTTGAAGTTTTTTTGTAATAACTGCCCTTGCAGTTGCTCAAGACATTCATGAGACCCCCAGTATTAATATTGTAGCTGATTGTTGAACATACAACAGCTTCCTCTTTTATTAAAAAATAAAGTCGTTTCTTTTCAGTACAAGATACAAATTCAATCTGTTGTCATCATAATGGCATGTTGCCCAGCCACCAACCTTCAAAATATACATTGACTCTCATAGTCAACACTGCATTTCATGTTGTCATGTTAGATATTAAAAAGGCAATATTAGAATTTATATTTATTCCCATTAATTTATCCTACTGCTGTTGAGACCATCGTTATAACATCATCACCTTACCATAAAAACACGACTGAAAAAATATGCAGCCTAGAGCAACTATGTGAGGTGATTACGATGTGATTATGATGTGGGAGAGTGGTGAGTCATTAGCTTAACATTGTGGTCCAGTCCGCACATACTGGTCATAATCCAGTCACTGACAATCACTGATACAGCTGCTCTGGGCTGGATCTACTTATTTGTGTGTGTTAGCATATGTGTTTGTCCCCAGATGGTAAAGTGCTGCTACAAATGAGTTTGACTTTGACAAAAGTAATCTCTCCCACCAACTCCACAAATACAAGCAGTTCACCAAGTGCCCGACCAGAGAGGAAAGAGAGCTACACCAACATCAGTAGGGCTGAAACCCTGGTTCACAGCCAAACTCAGACAGCTGAGGTCAGAGAAAAAGGCCGCATTTAGAAGTGGGGACAAAGACAAATAAGGAGGTGATCAGTGATAAATCTGTGCATTGCGAGAGAGTGAAACAAGTGGGAGTTTGATTTCCTCTCCACTGTTGCCTATAGCTGCTAAAGGGGGAATTGTTTGGTTTTCTCTGAACGTTTCTATAGTCTTGAGTGTATCATGTAAAGTCCCTTAAGATGATGTTGTCAATTATAATAAAGTTGAATTGAATTGAATTGAACTTTCCAAGTTGTACTACCTTACATCTTACATTCACTTGTCTTAGTTTTATTTTTATTGTATTATACTATCCCTGTACATATTTCATACTGTATCACACCTTTGCACCTCAAATTGTTTCTATAGATTTTGTATTTTTACCTGACACCAAGACTAATAATTCCTAGTACTGTTAGTTCTTCTTAACTGTGCCTGGAAATAAAGTTTTCTGATTCTGATTCTTCTGAAGAATTCATGGTAGTTTTCCGATTCAGCTTACATGCATTTTTTCGGGATTTGGAGAAGCCAGATTACCATATTACTGTGAGGGTCTTGTAGAGGGTTCTGGAGGCCAAAAAGAAATAAGTCATCTTGCTGAACCACATCTTGCTGAACCACATCTGTAATCTTGATAAGGAGAAGATGATGGATGAATGGCAGCATGGATGATAGTACAATTTTTAATATTTAAAATTTTATTGATATTGCACAATCATGCTCAATTTTGTTTTACAGTCCATTGTGTTATTAATAAGTTCAACTTTAAAATATATACTATAAACCTGAAAATACAAAAATAAATCCTTTACATGCAGAGCAGGATGGGAGTTCAAACTCTATAATGTGACTGTATTCTTGAAAAGCACTATCTGTAGTCCAGTGAGCATGATTATGATACCAGCCAATTTCATTGTGTTTGCTACACTCTTGTGGCTCTGGGGTGTCACAGTCTGCCCCAAAGAAAGGACAAAGTAGAGTAACACATAATAATCAAATAATCTATTGACAGAAGTCACAGGGGGAAGGACTAAAATTAGTAACTTTTTGTGAAGAGAAAGGCATAAGGAGACATCAAATACAGGAGAGCACTACAAGAGTTTGTCTGTTAAATTTGTGATTTAATTACTTCGCTGTATGTAGGTTTTAAGAAATTATTTAAAGTCCATACACTGCACTTATGAAAAATATGTATTTTTATATGTAGTTTTTAAAATGAAATTTAAGAGAAACTTTGAGCAACAAAAGCTTTAAAAACATTACAGCAGTCAGTAGTATAATTTATCTGTCAAACAGTAATTCATTGGAATCTGTAATCTCTCTCTCTCTGTGGTAGGCCTGTTTGAATGTGATCAGGTCCGTGAGTTTCTGTTCTCTTGAAAAGTAAAGGAACATAATATAAATTCTCTCCTAGACACAGTGCACAGTATCTACACTTCTACTCATCTTCATCAACCTCTCAGAATTTCCTTTTCTTAAGCTATATAGCTTCTCTTTCTAAAGCTCAGTCTTCCAGTTCTTTTAATTTGCATCTGTAGTAGGAAACCTGAGGGTTGATCAGTCGGCCACTGAAGGAGCTGCACAGAGCCTCCACTGTCTGGTGAAGTGGGTGAGAGGTGTTGTCCATGATGGATGTCAGCTTGGCCAACATCCTCCTCTCACCCACCTCCTCCACAGAGTCCAGTGGGCAGCCCAGGACAGAGCTGGCTCTCCTGACCAGCTCGTTCAGTCTCTTCCTGTCCTGGTTGGTGCTGAACCCCAGGAGACCACAGCGTAGTGCAGAGCTGAGGCCACCACAGAATCATAGAATGTCCTTAACATGGGCCTGCACATGCAGTCAGTCTCCTCAGAAGATGGAGGCGACTTTGACCCTTCTTGTACAAAGCATTAGTGTTGTCAATCTAGTCCAGTTTATGGTTGAGGTGAACACCCAGGTACTTAAAGCTGTCCACCCTCTTAATGTCCGAGCCCTGGATGTTCACCGGTGTGAATGGTAGTGTCTTTCTCCGGAAGTCAATCACCATCTCCTTCGTCTTAATGGTGTTTAAGCACAGGTGGTTGCTTTCACACCAGTCCACAAAGTCCATGATCACTGACCTGTACTCCAGCTCATCCCCATCTGATATACAACCAACTATGGCTGAGTCATCAGAGAATTTCTGGAGATGACAACTGCTAGTGTTGTAGATGAAATCCAAGGTGTATAGAGCCAAGAGGAAATTTAGCCACAGGGGTTGCAAGCCAGTAAATTCTGTGCCGGTCCCAAGCCCGGATAAATAGAGAGGGTTGCGGCAGGAAGGGCATCCGGCGTAAAATTTTGCCAAGTAAAACCATGCGAGTCATCCATACCACTTCCATACCGGATCGATCGAGGCCCGGGTTAACAACGACCGCCACCGGTGCTGTTAACCTACAGGGTGCCGGTGGAAATTGGACTACTGTTGGTCGAAGAAGGAGGAGCAGAGGCAGAAGGGTTCTGGCAGACATGATGGAGAGAAGGAAGGTCAGAGAGAGAAGGGGAAAGGCAGGAGCTTAGATTTGAGAGTAGGGACTCTTAACGTTGGAACAATGACAGGGAAAGGTAGGGAGCTGGCAGACATGATGGAGAGAAGGAAGGTAGATGTACTGTGTGCACAGGAGACGAGGTGGAAGGGCAGCAAAGCACATAGCATTGGAGGAGGATACAAACTGTTCTACCATGGTGTTGATAGGAAGACAAACGGAGTAGGAGTGATCCTGAAGGGAGAGTTTGTGAACAATGTTCTAGAGGTGAAAAGAGTCTCAGACAGGGTGATGAGCCTAAAGCTAGAAATGGAAGGGGTGATGGTGAACATAGTCAGTGGGTTGGTTGTGAGTTAGAAGAGAAGGAGAGATTCTGGAGTGAGTTTGATGAGGTCATAGAGAGTATCCCCAGAGGAGAGAGAGTAGTTGTTGGAGCAGACTTCAATGGGCATGTTGGTGAGGGGAACAGAGGTGATGAGGGGGTGATGGGCAGGTTTGGTGTAAAGGACAGGAATCCAGAAGGACAGATGGTAGTGGACTTGGCTAAGAGGATGGAAATGGCTTTAGTCAACACTTACTTCCAGAAGAGAGAGGAACACAGAGTGAAGGACTTGTACAGGATAGCCAGACAGAGAGATAGAGATGGGAAAGATGTGCAACAGATAAGGGTGATTAAAGACAGAGATGGAAAGGTGCTAACAAGCCAGGAGAGTGTGCAGAGAAGATGGAAGGAGTATTTTGAGCTGATGAATGAGGAAAATGACAGGGAAAGAAGAGAGGAAGATGTGGATGTTGTGGAGCAGGAAATAGCAGAGATTAGAAAGGATGAGGTGAGGAAGGCTCTGAAAAGGATGAAGAACGGAAAGGCTGTTGGTCCTGATGACATACCTGTGGAGGTGTGGAAGTGTCTAGGAGAGACAGCAGTGAAGTTTCTGACAGGTCTGTTTAACAGGATTTTAGAGAGTGAGAAGATGCCTGAGGAATGGAGGAGAAGCGTTCTGGTGCTGATCTTTAAGAACAAGGGGGACACGCAGAACTGCAGCAACTACAGAGGGATAAAGCTGATGAGCCACACAATGAAGCTGTGGGAAAGAGTAGTGGAAGCCAGGCTTAGGAAGGAGGTGGAGATTTGTGAGCAGCAGTATGGTTTCCTGCCCCGTAAGAGCACAACTGATGCCATTTTCGCTTTGAGATTGTTGATGGAAAAGTACAGAGATGGTCAGAAGGAGCTGCATTGTGTCTTTGTGGATTTAGAGAAGGCGTATGACAGGGTGCGGAGGGAGGAACTGTGGTACTGTATGAGGATGTCGGGAGTGGCAGAGAAGTACGTCAGAGTAGTTCAGGACATGTATGAGAGAAGCATGACGGTGGTGAGATGTGCCGTAGGTCAGACAGACAAGTTCAAGGTGGAGGTGGGACTACACCAAGGATCGGCTTTGAGTCCCTTCTTGTTTGCTATGCTGATGGACAGGTTGACAGATGAGGTCAGACAGAAATCTCCCTGGACAATGATGTTTGCAGATGACATTGTGATTTGCAGCGAGAGTAGAGAGCAGGTGGAGGAACAGCTGGAGAGGTGGAGGTTTGCTCTGGAAAGAAGAGGCATGAAAGTCAGTCGTAGCAAGACAGAATACATGTGTGTAAACGAGAGGGAGCAAGGTAGAAGCGTGAGGTTACGGGGGCTGAGGTGAAGAAGGTGCAGGAGTTTAAGTACTTGGGGTCAACAGTTCAGTGTGATGGGGAGTGTGGAAAAGACGTGAAGAGGCGAGTGCAGGCGGGTTGGAGTGGGTGGAGGAAAGTGTCAGGAGTGTTGTGTGACAAAAGAGTGTCAGCAAGACTCAAAGGAAAGGTGTACAGGACAGTGGTGACACCAGCTCTGCTCTATGGGTTAGAGACAGTAGCAGTGAGAAAGAGACAAGAGGCAGAGATGGAAGCAGCAGAGATGAAGATGTTGAGGTTCCCTGACTGATAATTATGCAGCATCTTTACGTTCTACACTTGATAGTGTTGCCCCTCTAAAAAAGATGGCAGTAAATCTGAACAGGCGATTTCCATGGTATAGATCGCAAACCCGCAATTTAAAGCAGGCGTCACGAACACTAGTAAGGAAGTGGCGTTCCACTCACTCACAAGAATCACGCTTAGCCTGGATAATCTGAACAGGCGATCTCCATGGTATGCTGCATAATTATCAGTCAGGTAATCAACTTGTACAGGAGGACAGTTAATGAGGCTACTCTCGGTTATATCAGTACATGTTGAAGTCAATGATGAAGGGATCATTTTCTTAAATTTTGTTCACAGTCTTTTCAGATAAACACCTACTGAAGCAAAACTTTTTTTCTAGCTGCTGTGTAGTTCATAAAATTAAATTCAAATGTTATTAAAAAATGGTCAGAGAGAACAGAATTATGAGGAAATACTGTTAGTTTATCAATTTCAATGCTGTATGTAAGGACAAGGTCTAGGGTGTCACTAAAACAATGAGTGGGTTCATTTACATTTTGAGAGAAACCAATTGAATGTAATAATGAAGTAAATGCCTTGTTGAGGGAGTTACTGTCAGCATCTACATGAATGTTAAAATCAGCCACTATGACGACTTTATCTGCACTAAGCACTAAGTCGGCCAGAAAATCTGAGAATTCAGTCAAAAATTCAGAATAAGGGACTAGAGGACGGTACACAATAACAAATAGAAGTGGATTTTGAGTTTTCAAAATTGGATGTGAAAGGCTCAGAGTAAGACTCTCAAATGAGTTATAACTATGTTTAGATCTAGGGTTTATCGGTAAGCTTGAGTGATAGATTGCTGTTACTCCTCCACCTCGGCCTGAGTTTCTAGGAACATGATAGTTAATATGACTTGGGGGGTTCGACTCATTTAAACTAACATATTCTTCCTTCTGCAACCAAGTTTCAGTGAGACAAAATAAATCGAATTGATGATCGGTTTTCAAGTCATTTACTAACAGAGATTTAGAAGAGAGAGATCTGATATTTAATAATCCACATTTAATTGTTTTAGTTTTTTGTTCAGTAAGAGGAGCAGTCCTGATTTTTATTAAGTTATTATGATTAACTCCTCTTGTGATCATTTTTAGTTTGTAAAATTTAGTAGATCGGGGAACAGACACAGTCTCTATAGGAATGTAGGAGTTGTGGGGGGGTGACGGCGGTAAGGATACTGCAGAGAGTTGATGATCGCTTATCAAGTAATTTACTAACATAGATTTAGATGAGAGAGATCTGATATTTAATAATCCACATTTAATTGTTTTAGTTTTTTGTTCAGTAAGAAGAGAAGTCTGATGCCATCTCTCCTAATCAGCCTAGGTTTTCCCCCAAAACTTTTCCAATTGTCTATGTAGCCCATATCGTTTGCTGGACACCACCTAGACAGCCAGCGGTTGAATGACGACATGCGGCTATACATGTCATCACTGATCAGGTAAATGCCTTGTTGAGGGAGTTACTGTCATCTACATGAATGTTAAAATCAGCCACTATGACGACTTTATCTGCACTGCACTAAGTCGGCCAGAAAATTTGGCAGGGGTCCAGAGAAAACTACGGAGTCGGACATTGTCTTTGCAAAGTTACACACCGATTCAGTATTCGTTTTAGTGACCTCCGATTTGCGTAATCGGGCGTCATTTGCTCCTGCATGAATAATGATCTTACTGTATCTACGTTTATCCTTAGACATGAGTTTCAAATATGATTCGATGTCGCCCGCTCTGGCCCCAGGGTAACATTTGACTGTGGCCGCTGGCGTCTCTACCTTCACATTTATGACTATGGAGTTACCAATTACCAGAGTTCGTTCCTCAGCGGGTGTGTCGCTGAGTGGGGAAAATCGATTAGAAACGTGAACCGACTGGTGGTGAACCTCGGGCGTCTGTTTAGCATTAGATCGCTTACGAACCGTCACCCAGCCGGCCTGGCTTCCTGGCTGCTCGGGTACTGCTGGGGAACAGCTAACAGTGGCTTTGCTAACAGTGGCTATGCTAGGTTGGTCCACACCAGCTACTGGGGCCTGACTAGCTGGATTGTTTTCCATGGTGCGGAGCCGAGCTTCCAATTCAGAGAGCCTCGCCTCCAAAGCTGCAGTAACCTTACACTTATTACAAGTACCGTTATCACTAAAGGAGGCAGAGGAAAAACTAAACATGTGGCACAGTGAGCAAGTCAGAGGAGAGCCAGAAGGAGACGTGGAAGGCATTGCTAGGTGCTACGCTAACGAAGCTAGATCGATTAAGTTTAGTTAGCATTAGCTAGTTTGTTTAATTATTTCAGGATAGCAGGTGTTTGCGTAAACAAATCTTATGCCCCAAGTGATAGTTTATATACAGAGAAATCACTAATTTAGAAAACAACAGCTACGAGTAACCAGTGAACAATCCTTCGGCAGAGACCGAAACAGTCTGAAGAAACAGGAAGTGACACAATACGCTTACAACAGGAGGAGTCAACCTCACAGCAGCTTCTAGGTGAATCCGTGCCTGGTGCAGAAGGTAGATGACACTGTCCTCCACCCCAATATTTAGCCTGTAGGCAAACTACAGAGGGTCTCACACTGTGCCCACCACGGAGAGAAGGTGCCTGAGGATGAGCCTCTCCATGGTCTTCATCAGGTGGGGGGTCAAGACTACCGGTCTGTAGTGGTTTGGCTCATTCGCGTGAATTACCTTGGAAAGAGCAACCACACTCAAAGTCTTCCACAAAACAGGGACCTTCTCCAGACTGAGGTTGAAGATATTTGTGATCACCTCACAGAGCTGGTCAGCACAGTTTCTCAGGAATCTGGCTCTGATCTCATTTGGTCTTGCAGCCTTCCTGGCCTCAGGCATCTCAGCTCTTCGTTCACTTGACTTGATGTTAGATTAGATTCAACTTTATTGTACAAGTAGTAAGTACAAGGCAACGGAACGCAGTTTATTTCTAACCAGAAGTGCAATAAGCAGGAAGTGCAGGTTATAAATTACCTCTAGAAAATATGGATCATATATACAGATGCTATGAACATACTATACAGGTTGTTGTTAATGGAGACTGCATCCTCTGTGCTCCTGTTGCCACAGTAGGCAAACAGGTGTGGGTCTAGTGTGGGTGGGAGACAGTCCTTCAGGTTTGCCAGGACCAGCCGCTCAAAGCACTTCATAATGATGGGCGTGAGTGCTACAGGGCGATAGTCGTTCAGGCATGTTGGGCTGGAGTGTTTCCGCACTGGCACAATGGCGGTGGATTTAAAGCATGTTGGCACAGCAGCTTGGGCAAGGGACATGTTAAAAATGTCTGTGAATACCCCAGTAAGCTGCTCAGCACATTCTCTAAGAACGTGTCCAGGGATGCCGTCTGGTCCAGCAGCCTTGTGCAAGTTGACCTGGCTCAGTGCGGTGTAGACATCTGTGGAGGTGAGTGTGATGGGTGAGAGGTTGGTTGAAAGAGTGATTTTGGTGGCAGCTGCTTTGTTGTCTCCTTCAAAGCGAGCATAAAAGTCATTAAGCTGGTTCAGGAAGGAGACATTTGTGTCTGGGAGGGTAGTGTAGCTGTGTTTGTAGTCTGTGATGGCCTGGATGCCCTGCCACATGCGTCGAGGGTCAGAGTTGGAAAAGTGCTCCTCTAGCTTTAGTTTGTAGCAGTGCTTGGCCTTTTTGATGCCCCTCTTCAGATTTCCCCCGGAAGTGCTGTAGGCTTTTGTGTCACCTGATCTGTAGGCAGCATTACGTGCCCTCAGCGGGAGGCGCACCTCCTTGTTCATCCATGGCTTCTGATTTGGGTATGTGGTGATCTGCTTCTGGGATGTAACACTGTCTATGGTGGCATTAATGTAGTCCAGAACAGAGGAAGTGTAGCTGTTTATATCCGTGTGAGAGCCACTCGTGGCCTGGGAAGCAAACACGAAGCATACTCCAGTCTGTGTGTTGAAACCTGTCCTGGAGTGTGAAGTCAGCCCCCGCTGGCCACACTTTGATGTTCCTCACTGATGGACTTGGGAGTGTGTAACAAAGAAAGGTGATCTGATTGTCCCAGGTGGGGTAGGGGGGGGGTCACAGCGTAGGCTTCAGCCATGTTTGTGTATACATGGTCCAGCATCTTGTTTCCTCTGGTGTGACCAAAAACGTTTTGGTGGAATTTGGGGAGCACTGCCTTTAGGTTGGAGTGATTGAAATCTCCAGCAACAATAAATACAGCCTCCGGGTGAGCAGTCAGTTGTTTGCTGATGGCCGTATGAAGTTCGTTCATAGCGAGCTTGGCATCAGCGTCGGGAGGGACGTAAACAGCAGTTATTATGGTGGAGGTGAACTCCCGTGGCAGATAGAATGGTCTACACTTAACCATGAGAAACTCTAGGTTAGCTGAGCAGTGTCTCCCAACATTGACAGAGTTCACATACATAAACATAACATAAATGCATAGTTCTCCTCCTCTGGTCTTACCAGAGTCATCTGCCGTTCTGTCTGCCCGGAACGTGTGGTGGTCAGCTAGGGTGATAGCATTGTCCAGTACACCGCTGTTTATCCAAGTTTCGTTGAAGATTGTGACGTTACAGTTCCAGAGTCTCTTGCTGTGATTGATGTTGAGTCGAATCTCGTCCATTTTGTTCACCAGCGACCGTACATTAGCGAGGAAAATGCTGGGCAAAGATAGCCGGTGTGGTTAGCCTTAGCTTAGCTCTTAGCCCTCCGCGTTTCCCCCGTCTTTGTTTACGGTCGCGACGCCGTCTTCGAGCACTTCCGCCCGGCCGGGTAGGGTGCACGGCCTCAGGTGTTCTGGTGATCTGAGGTGTTCTGGTGATCCCCTGTCCACTCAAACCAGTTTAAATCCATCCAGGCGACCACAGAGTCCGGTGTAAGCCACGTCTCCATAAAACACATGAGGCTGCACTCACACTTTTATTCCCGCTGCAGCCAGGTCAGCACCGTGAGCTCATCCAGTTTGTAGGAGAAGGAACGAACCTTTCCCATGATGACGGAGGGCAGACATGGTCTGTATCTCCGCTGACTTTCCTGGAGCCTTTGTTCCGCTCTGCAGCCTCTCCTTCTCCTCTGTGACTTCTGCGGAATCTCCGGCTTGCCAGTGTAGAGAGGTGCAGGGCCGCGTAGCTCTAACAGCTGCTCTTGCATGTAAACAATGGAGCCATGTGCGAAGGATCCCCAGACACGCTCCCGAAAAGTTTAAAAATCAATAAAACACAAAAGTGGTCTCCCTGAGTGCGCCTTTGCACCACTTTAAAGAAAACCTGCAGGACAGGCCAGTAAACAATAGAAAACCAGATACTGTAGACCACAACCCCTACGTCGAGAACATAGTAACTTCACCAAGAAGGCTGGGGCACCATCAATGAGCTGGGCGGGGGCCTAGCGGCGGGTACCAGATCATTGGTAAATTATTGTTTTGAGGTGAGAGACATGGAACGTGGGATGAATCTTGAAGGACCCAGGGAGTCGTAACCTTACCACCACGGGGTTGATGATCTTAGCCACGGGGAAAGGGCCAATGAACCTAGGATCCACATTTCGGCTCTCTATGTGGAGAGGGATGCCCATGGGGAGAGCCAGACTCATTGAACGACTTGATACCGAGGAGTGTGGCTGCGACGGCTGTCAGCATACTTTTTATAGGCTGCCTGGTGTCAAACCACAGAAAGAGGACACTGAATTTTATACTTTCAGCGGCTAGCATCTCACCACAAAGAAGCATATAGTCCTGGATGGCTAACCCTAACCCAGCTTTTCAACCGCAGGAAGTACGAACCATAAAAGTTCTGAAAATGCTGTTTCGAGGAAACGTTTTAGCTCTTGCTGAAGAATAGTTACTAAAGTACAGCTAAATACAAACTGTGCTCATATGTGGAGGCTGATCGTTCCAACGCCAATGCAGTGAGACAGATGCAAGGGGAGCAGGTTCAAGCTGTTCCAATTGAAAAACTGCTGAAAAACTCAGAGACGGAGATCAGGAAGCATGGAAGAACACACAGGTAAATATAGCACACCCCAAGTATCTGTGGACCCTACACAACTATCTGACTCCTATGGTCAAGACATTTATATCCAATGTCTTGACATGTTCCACACGAACGACTGTCATGGACAATGAAATCTCATCTACAGTATATATAGTCATGACAAATATTTTAACATTACAAACATTTTGACATTAATTACAAAGGTGTCGCGTCCTCACAAACTAGTTTAAAAGATCTGCGGCAGTGTCTTTTAGTCTTAAAACCTTTAGTATCATTAAAGGAATGAACATTCGATTTTAACAGATGATACATACCGACCATTTGTAGTCAAACCCGAGCTTTCAGAACTACGGTATGTCTGTTACATGTCTTGACATCTAAAACCTTGAGAATTCTTGGTCTTGATGAAATTTTAATTGGAAATTGTAATTATATTATATTACAAAGTGCAGAGACCTTTGGAGTGGACAGGGACATGTAAGAGTATCCTTCTTCTTTACACTGAAAAATGGATACAATAAGAGTTGCTAATTATGCTGCAGAGGGCAAAACAGAATAGAATGTTTGCACTGTTGATTACTTTCATGTGGAACAACAAATTTTTAACCTTGATCCTATTTCGCTGAAGTCTGCATGGCACACAGAGATGTGTCTGCACCAGCTTGTCAAATAAAAGCACATAACCATTAGGTCTATCTGATTTAAAAAGCTAAATGTCACCTTTTATAAAACATCAGTCTTACTATATGATGTGAAAATACAGGTATATGCTATCCAGACTACTACTACTTCTCTTTCAGCTTTTCCCATCAGGGGTCGCATCAGCGAATCATCCTTTTCCACTTCACTCTATTTTGGGCATCTTCCACTCTGACACCAGCTAACCTCATGTCCTCTGTTAGAACATCCAGACATCTCCTCCTTGGTCGTCCTCTCGCCCTCTTGCCTGGCAGCTCCATCTCCAACATCCTTCTACCAATATATTCACTATCCCTCCTCTGCACATGTCCAAACCATCTCAATCTGGCCTCTCTGACTTTGTTGCTAACACAGGCAACGTGCGCTGTCCCTCTGATGAACTCGTTCCTTATTCTGTCCAACCTTGTCACTCCTAAGGAGAACCTCAACATCTTCATCTCTGCTGCTTCCATCTCTGCCTCTTGTCTCTTTCTCACTGCTACTGTCTCTAACCCATAGAGCAGAGCTGGTGTCACCACTGTCCTGTACACCTTTCCTTTGAGTCTTGCTGACACTCTTCTGTCACACAACACACCTGACACTTTCCTCAACCCATTCCAACCTGCCTGCACTCGCCTCTTCACCTCTTTTCCACACTCCCCATCACACTGAACTGATGACCCCAAGTACTTAAACTCCTGCACCTTCTTCACCTCAGCCCCCTTTTACCTCACACTTCTACCTGGATCCCTCTCGTTTACACACATGTATTCTGTCTTACTACGACTGACTTTCATACCTCTTCTTTCCAGAGCAAACCTCCACCTCTCCAGCTGTTCCTCCACCTGCTCTTTACTCTCACTGCAAATCACAATGTCATCTGCAAACATCATTGTCCAGGGAGATTTCTGTCTGACCTCGTCTGTCAACCTGTCCATCAGCATAGCAAACAAGAAGGGACTCAAAGCCGATCCTTGGTGTAGTCCCACCTCCACCTTGAACTCCTCTGTCTGACCTACGGCACATCTCACCACCGTCATGCTCCTCTCATACATGTCCTGAACTACTCTGACGTACTTCTCTGCCACTCCCGACATCCTCATACAGTACCACAGCTCCTCCCTCGGCACCCTGTCATACGCCTTCTCTAAATCCACAAACACACAATGCAGCTCCTTCTGACCATCTCTGTACTTTTCCATCAACAACCTCAAAGCGAAAATGGCGTCAGTGGTGCTCTTACGGGGCATGAAACCATACTGCTGCTCACAGATCTCCACCTCCTTCCTAAGCCTGGCTTCCACTACTCTTTCCCACAGCTTCATTGTGTGGCTCATCAGCTTTATCCCTCTGTAGTTGCTACAGTTCTGCGTGTCACCCTTGTTCTTAAAGATCGGCACCAGAACGCTTCTCCTCCATTCCTCAGGCATCTTCTCACTCTCTAAAATCCTGTTAAAAAGACCTGTCAGAAACTTCACTGCTGTCTCTCCTAGACACTTCCACACCTCCACAGGTATGTCATCAGGGCCAACAGCCTTTCCGCTCTTCATCCTTTTCAGAGCCTTCCTCACCTCATCCTTTCTAATCTCTCCTATTTCCTGCTCCACAACATCCACATCTTCCTCCCTTCTTTCCCTGTCATTTTCCTCATTCATCAACTCCTCAAAATACTCCTTCCATCTTCTCTGCACACTCTCCTGGGTTGTTAGCACCTTTCCATCTCTGTCTTTAATCACCCTTATCTGTTGCACATCTTTCCCATCTCTATCTCTCTGTCTGGCTATCCTGTACAAGTCCTTCTGTCCTTCCTTCGTGTCTAACCTGTCATACAGCTCATCGTAAGCTTTCTGTTTGGCCTTTGCCACCTCCCTCTTCACTCTGCGCTGCACTTCCTTGTACTCCTGTCTACTTTCCTCAGTCCTTTCTACATCCCACTTCCTTTTAGCTAACCTCTTCCTCTGGATGCAGTCCTGTACTTCCTCATTCCACCACCAAGTGTCTTTATCATCTTTCCTCTTACCAGATGACACACCAAGCACCTTCCTACCTGTTTCCCTGATTACCTCTGCTGTAGTTTTCCAATCATCTGGAAGCTCTTCCTGACCACACAAAGCCTGTCTCAACTTCTGCCTGAATTCCTCACAAGTTTCTTCATTCTTTAGCTTCCACCACTTGGTCTTCTTTTCTGACTTTCCTCTCTTCTTCTTCCTGACCACCAGAGTCATCTTACACACCACCATGCGGTGCTGTCTGGCTACACTCTCTCCTACCACCACTTTACAGTCACTAACCTCTCTCAAATGACCTCGTCTACATAGGATGTAGTCCACCTGTGTACTCCTACCTCCACTCTTGTATGTCACTCTATGTTCTCTCTCTTCTGGAAGTAAGTGTTAACTACAGCCATTTCCATCCTCTTAGCAAAGTCCACTACCATCTGTCCTTCTAGATTCCTGTCCTTTACACCAAACCTGCCCATTACCTCCTCATCACCTCTGTTCCCCTCACCAACATGCCCATTGAAGTCTGCTCCAACAACTACTCTCTCTCCTCTAGGGATACTCTCTACAACCTCATCAAACTCACTCCAGAATCTGTCTTTCTCTTCTAACTCACAGCCAACTTGTGGAGCATACCCACTGACTACGTTCACCATCACACCTTCGATTTCTAGCTTTAGGCTCATCACCCTGTCTGAGACTCTTTTCACCTCTAGAACATTGTTCACAAACTCCCCCTTCAGGATCACTCCTACTCCGTTTCTCTTCCTATCCACACCATGGTAGAACAGTTTGTATCCTCCTCCAATACTACGTGCTTTGCTGCCTTTCCACCTTGTCTCTTGCACACACAGTACATCTACCTTCCTTCTCTCCATCATGTCTGCCAGCTCTCTACCTTTCCCTGTCATTGTGCCAACGTTAAGAGTCCCTACTCTCAAATCTAAGCTCCTGCCTTTCCCCTTCTCTCTCTGACCACGCACCCTTCTGCCTCCTCTCCTTCTTCGACCAACAGTAGTCCAATTTCCACCGGCACCCTGTAGGTTAACAGCACCGGTGGCGGTCGTTGTTAACCCGGGCCTCGATCGATCCGGTATGGAAGTGGTATGGATGACTCGCATGGTTTTACTTGGCAAAATTTTACGCCGGATGCCCTTCCTGACGCAACCCTCTCTATTTATCCGGGCTTGGGACCGGCACAGAAGTTACTGGCTTGCAACCCCTGTGGCTAGATTATATACTCACCTGTAAATACATGTCTGTAAAATTAAATCGTCTGTAAATTTCCTGGAACTGCCACCGGTCTGTAGTCCTTGAAGTCGTTTGGATGAGATGTCTTTGGTACCAGCACCAGGCAGGATGTCTTCCAAAGCTGTGGCACCTTCCCCAGCTTCAGGCTCAGACCAAACATTGGTTGCAGCTGTATGCTGCAGAGTTTGTCTGTGCATGTTTTAAGCAGCCTGGAGCTGATGCCGTCTGGGCCTGTAGCCTTCTTCGCCTTGGTCCTGCTGAGCTTCTTCCTCACCTGGGCTTTTGTGATGAGTTAGGTGTTGCTGATTTAAGTTCTGTTCATGCAGAACAGCTGTGCATTTACATCATACACCCGACAGGAGCTTATGGATATTGGTTTGTACATTTCCGACAGTTTTACCAACAATCTTCGACTCAACTCTGACATCGCCAGAACACCCGAGGCCGTGCACCCTACCTGGCCAGGCGGAAGTGCTTGAAGACGGCTACATGTAGCATACACCGCTACATTCTCCCAATGACCATTGCACTATTTAATATTGTACACTCACTGCACTAGTCTGTATACACTCACCTGTAAATACATGTCTGTAAAATTAAACATTCTGTAAATTTCCTGGAACTGCCACCGGTCTGTAGTCCTTAAAGTTGTTTGGATGAAATGTCTTTGGTACCAGCACCAGGCAGGATGTCTTCCATAGCTGTGGCACCTTCCCCAGCTTCAGGCTCAGACCAAACATTGGTTGCAGCTGTATGCTGCAGAGTTTGTCTGTGCATGTTTTAAGCAGCCTGGAGCTGATGCCGTCTGGGCCTGTAGCCTTCTTCGCCTTGGTCCTGCTGAGCTTCTTCCTCACCTGGGCTTTTGTGATGAGTTAGGTGTTGCTGATTTAAGTTCTGTTCATGCAGCATACACCGCTACATTCTCCCGATGACCATTGCACTATTTAATATTGCACACTCACTGCACTAGTCTGTATATACTCACCTGTAAATCTACTATTCTTTAGGCTTTTCCCATTAGGGGTCGCCACAGCGAATCATCCTTTTCCACTTTACTCTATCCTGGGCATCTTCCACTCTGACACCAGCTAACCTCATGTCCTCTGTTAGGACATCCATATATCTCCTCCTTGGTCGTCCTCTCGCCCTCTTGCCTGGCAGTTCCATCTCCAACATCCTTCTACCAATATATTCACTATCCCTCCTCTGCACATGTCCAAACCATCTCAGTCTGGCCTCTCTGACTTTGTTGCTAACACAGGCAACGTGCGCTGTCGCTCTGATGAGCTCGTTCCTTATTCCTTATTCTGTCCAAACTTGTCATACATATGCCTTCTCTAAATCCACAAAGCCACAATGCAGCTCCTTCTGACCATCCCTGTACTTTTCCATTAACATTCTCAAAGCAAAAATGGCATCAGTGGTGCTCTTACGGGGCAGGAAACCATACTGCTATTCACAAATCTCCACCTCCTTCCTAAGCCTGGCCTCCACTACTCTTTCCCACAGCTTCATTGTGTGGCTCATCAGCTTTATCCCTCTGTAGTTGCTGCAGTTCTGCGTGTCACTCTTGTTCTTAAAGATCAGCACCAGAACGCTTCTCCTCCATTCCTCAGGCATCTCCTCACTCTCTAGAATCCTGTTAAACAGACCTGTCAGAAACTCCACTGCTGTCTCTCCTAGACACTTCCACACCTCCACAGGTACGTCATCAGGACCAACAGCCTTTCCGCTCTTCATCCTTTTCAGAGCCTTCCTCACCTCATCCTTTCTAATCTCTCCTATTAAATGCTCCACAACATCCACATCTTCCTCCCTTCTTTCCCTGTCATTTTCCTCATTCATCAGCTCCTCAAAATACTCCTTCCATCTTCTCTGCACACTCTCCTGGCTTGTTAGCACCTTTCCATCTCTGTCTTTAATCACCCTTATCTGTTGCACATCTTTCCCATCCCTATCTCTCTGTCTGGCTATCCTGTACAAGTCCTTCTCCCCTTCCTTCCTGTCTAACCTGTCATACAGCTCATCGTAAGCTTTCTGTTTGGCCTTTGCCACCTCCCTCTTCACTCTGCGCTGCACTTCCTTGTACTCCTGTCTACTTTCCTCTGTTCTTTCTACATACCACCTCCTTTTAGCTAACCTCTTCCTCTGGATGCAGTCCTGTACTTTATCATTCCACCACCGAGTTTCTTTATCTTCTTTCATCTGGAAGCTCTTCCTGACCACCCAAAGCCTGTCTCAATTCCTCACAAGTTTTTTCATTCTTTAGCTTCCACCACTTGGTCTTCTTTTCTGTCTTTCCTCTCTTCTTCTTCCTGAACACCAGAGTCATCTTACACGCCACCATGCGGTGCTGTCTGGCTACACTCTCTCCTACCACCACTTTACAGTCACTAACCTCTCTCAAATGACCTCGTCTACATAGAATGTAGTCCCCCTGTGTACTCCTACCTCCACTCTTGTATGTCACTCTGTGTTCCTCTCTCTTCTGGAAGTAAGTGTTAACTACAGCCATTTCCATCCTCTTAGCAAAGTCCACTACCATCTGTCCTTCTGGATTCCTTTCCTTAACACCAAACCTGCCCATAACCTCCTCATCACCTCTGTTCCCCTCACCAACATGCCCATTGAAATCTGCTCCAACAACTAGTCTCTCTCCTCTGGGGATACTCTCTACGACCTCATCAAACTCACTCCAGAATCTCTCCTTCTCTTCTAACTCACACCCAACTTGTGGAGCATACCCACTGACTACATTCACCATCACCCCTTCGATTTCTAGCTTTAGGCTCATCACCCTGTCTGAGACTCTTTTCACCTCTAGAACATTGTTCACAAACTCCCTCTTCAGAATCACTCCTACCTCATTTCTCTTCTTATCTACACCATGGGACAAGAGTTTGTATCCTCCTCCAATACTATGTGCTTTGCTGCCCTTCCACCTTGTCTCCAGCACACACAGTACATCTATCTCCCTTCTCTCCATCATGTCTGCCAGCTCTCTACCTTTCCCTGTCATTTTGCCAACGTTAAGAGTCCCTACTCTCAGATCTAAGCTCCTGCCTTTCCCCTTCTCTCTCTGTCCACGAACCCTTCTGCCTCCTCTCCTTCTTCGACCAACAGTAGTCCAATATCCACCGGCACCCTGTAGGTTAACAGCACTGGTGGCGGTTGTTATCAATCCGGACCTCGACCGATCTGGTATGAAATTCCTATTAACGATTTGCATGGTTGTTTTACGCCAGATGCCCTTCCTGTAGACACCCTCTCTATTTATCCTGGCTTGGGACCGGCACAGAAGTCACTATTTTTTATAAGAAGAAATTTGTTCCTCTGCATCTATCTGCCAGGGTAGTTGAAGATGATGTAAAACCCATCATTCTCAGCTGCCCTGGCGGATTGCCGTGGGCCCACATACTCCAACTAGTATTTCCTGGTTTTTGCTGTGCCTGCCCCCAGGAACAGTCAGGCTCAGAGGGAGTCGGCTCCAACCTGCTGCAGCTCCACTGGTCCCTCCACCATATTTTATCCTTGCATACACATACAACTCTAATATTAAATTGCAGGAGGTCCTGCTGTAGATTATTTGGAAGACAGTGTCTTCCATGCAGTTCCAGCCAGGTTTCTATCTCCTGATGGACATTACCAGGGATTTAAAGAGACAACTGATGCTCAAGAAGAACTCAGCCCAGGTGTTTTATCTGACGCCTTAACTTTGCTAAAAGATGTCAAATAGAGCCTGGCTGAGCACCTATTATTTGTTAATAAAATGTTTAAAATCACCCAGAGGTTTGTTTGTCAAATCCCTCACCTGTTACATTATAATCACAGTAAATTGAAACATGCATTGTATGTTGTGACTGTGCACCATCACCTTGGTAACATTCTCAATTTTCCTAGTATATAATTAGACTATTTCAATTTCAAAGGTCATATCAAGGCACTTTACATAATATAGTCAAGACTATACAGACATTTAGAGAAAACCCAACAAATCCCCCTTGAACAGCCATAGGCAACAGTGAAGAGGAAAAACTCCCTTTAATGCAAGAAACCTCCAGCACAACCAGGCTCAGGGTGGGCGGACATCTGCCTTGACCGGTTGGGCTGAGTGGAAAGTGGAGAGAGAAAAGAACAGAGCAACGACAGCAACAAAAAACATTGGGCAGGTTAGTGAGACCAGTAGCTGCGCACTGGAGGACACACAGCGCCAAATCAGGGGACACCTGAAGACAGGGACAGAGAGAGGGAGACAGAGAGGGAGAAAGACGACTACGGGACAAAGAAGATACAGAGTTAATGTCATACAGTGGTGACATTATAGATGTGGGGTGAGAGGAGAGAATGAAGAGAAGAGGAAAGTGTCTCAGTGCAGAGTCCCCCAGCAGTCTAAGCCTATAGCAGCATGACTAGAACCAACTATAAGCTTTATCGAAGAGGAAGATTTTGAGCCTAGTTATAAAAGTAGAGAGGGTGACTGCTTCCCGAATCTGGACTGGGAGCTGGTTCCACAGGAGAGAAGCTTGATAGCTAAAGGCTCTGCCTCCCATCCTACTTTTGGAAATTCTGGGAACCAAAAGTAAGCCTGCATTTTGGGACCGAAGTGGTCTAGGAGGATGATATGGTACTAGGAGATCTTTTAGGTATGATGGAGGGTTTTAAATTCTATTCTACATTTAATGGGAAGCCAATGGAGAGAAGCTAATGAAGGTGAAATATGATCTCTCTTACCAATCCCAGTCAGCAATCTTGCGGCAGCATTTTGGATTAATTGAAGGCTTTATCTTTATTTAAAAAGACATTTTTAAAAAACAAGTTGCATTTTCAAAACCTGTAAAGCTAAATTAATTAAATAAATTCAATGCGGTAGTGTACACAGGCTTAAATAAAAAATCAATTAGACTACAATCATAAAGGAAATACACTTTGATAAAGGGTCATTTTCACCCCCAGTAGATAATACTGCCGTTTCTGCCTATTTTCTCTGAACATCAACCATAAATTTTTTAAGTTTTTACACATTTCAACATAAAAAATATACATTTTTTATAACACAACTTGTTTTTAGTGGTGAAATATCACTTTAAACTTGCCAATTACTGTCTGTTTCTTGGAAGATAACATGCATGGTAGTATGGTGTTAAGCTGGGTGTATAGCTGAAGATGCAGATTTTGCAAGGACAGCACAACATAACTCTGGCCCCCAGTACTACTGCAAGGAATCTCAGAGTCAATTTGGACAAGGATTTGTCATTTGCTTCGCACATAAAACAAATCTCTAGAACGGCCTTCTTCCACCTACGGAACGTTGACGAATTTAGGAGCATCCTGTTTCAAAGCGATGCTGAAAAACTGGTCCATGCATTTGTGTACTTCTGCATATAGGATGCCCCAGTAGCAGCTGGCTTTCAATAATCACATGCAATTCCTTCAGGAAATGCATAATTTTTTATATTTGTCTTCTGGACATTTTTTGTGTGCACTACTAGTCCTAAACCCTTACATCAAGAAACATGGTTCCAACTTTACCATATAAAGCGTAGTAGGTTGAGTGGTATAGTACTTATGTCTAATGTACAATAATTTATATAATTTCCATGTGCTTTCACTGTCACTAAATTGTCCAGGGCTTCCAATCTCACAGCAGCAAAGCAGACTGTAAGAATAGGGCTGCTACTGCCTTTCAGCAATCACACTTTTTTTTCTCCAAGAAATGCTGAATTCTAGTTGTTACCATTAGTCAGAATCACCCAGAAAACCAGCTGTGCCTCTCGTCATTTAACTGCACAACTAATTCTCAGTCTCCTTCTTTTCATGTCCTGCCATCTTATTTTAAATCCTATTACTCTCCAACATTTCACTTCACTTTATTTTCTATATTCAATATATGTCACATGTAAGGGTCTGTTGGAGTATTTGTGCAGATTTGAGGAAGAGAGACAGAACGTAACACATTCATTGTAGTTCTCATTTTTAAAGTTTACATCTTCTTTAGTAACAGAAGTCATTGTGTAGGTGCTTGTGAAAACAGACACAAAGGAAAAAACTATTTGTAACCAGAAGCTGAATGGAAAATAGAACAGAGCCAGATTAAAAATACACAGATTACAAATCTACAGCAGTGAGTGTGTATGACTGGTTACTGATAATCAGCACCATCATTTGAAAAATGAAGCATCACTTAAATTATGAGAAAATATAACATATTATCTGAGAGGAGAGATCTGCACATTTTCACTGTTTGGATTTGTGAACTCACTCAGTGAAGAACATTTACATTTGAATTTCTCTGTCCATAGAGCAGATCACATTTCACTGCACAGTGTCTGTTTACAGCATGTTGGTCTCACGGGAACCAGACTGCAGGATCTGAAGAGAGAAAATGAGTCTGATAGATTTTCTAAACCAGGGGTAGAACAAGGCATAGATCACAGGGTTCAGACAGGGGCTGATAAATACCAGAAAGACACCAGAAACTGCAGGCAAAGTAGCACCGACTTGTACAACAGAGAGACAGTAAAATGGGCTGTAACACATTAAGAACACAAGTACAACAATACCAAGAGTCCTGGCTGCTTTCAGCTCAGATTTCTTTGTTGTTTCAATTCCTGAGTGCTGGAGTGTGACGGCTGCAACATGAGAGCGCATGGCACGAGCCTGAGACACGGCCGTCACAAACACACTGATATACAGAATTATGATCACAGTGACTGGGGCAATAAATGACAAAACAAAATCCACATATCCTGCAATCTTGTAGATTAAAAGCACACACTCTCCATAACAGAAACTATTGTTGTCTGGCTCACTCAGAGTGTTACGACAAATGAGACCATTGTAGACAATGGAACAGGTCCAACACATACAGACACACATTTTAATTCTTCTCACAGTGACTCTGGTGGCGTAATGCAGAGGGTCACAAATAGCCACATAGCGGTCGGCTGATATAAGAACCATGACTCCTACTGAGGCAGAGAGAAAGATTGAGCTCAAATAACCATGGAAAGAACACATGATATCACCAAGAAACCAACATCCCGTTTGTCGCTGAGCTTCGAACACTGACTCAAGCCCAAAAAGAATGTCTGACACAGCCAGAGAGAGAATGAGGAGGTTGGTGGGTGTGTGCAGTTGCCTGCGAAGAAACAAAGACACGTAATGTAATATCAGACATTAATGTAAAGTGATATGCCTTATAGGTGGCACACTTTGAAATTTAACATTCAAAACATTGTCAGCAAAGCAGAAAATACGTCTGGAACCAAGATAAACAATAATCAGTTAAGTTTTGCCGAGTTTCTCTGCCTGAAGTGGGAGACTGAGCTGATGACGAGCAGGTTGAGAGCCACAGTGAACAAACACATGAAGCAGAGCAAATACATGAAGACAACATCAGATTGGCTGGTCTTTGGTTTCCTGCAGGAGGCATTGAGGAGTTGTGGAAAGCAGAGCTCTGCTCTATCATGGTCCTCCATCCTCAGAGAGAGGAGGAGGAGAAGAAGCTGCAGCTCTGGCAGCTTCTGACTAAAACTCTGTCAGACGAATGTTGTTTCAATTTCTGTAACCTTCATCCCTCCCCTTATTTCTCTCTCTGTCTGTTGTCCACTAATGGCTCTTGCTTTTCATCTTAATGATTTTCTCCCCTTTTACATTTTTTCATCCATCCACACTATCTAAAGTTATGATGTAATCATATGTTCCTCTCTGCCTTTTTTTAGTTGCCACACCAACTGTTGTTTTCTCTGGGGGTTCATGTATTTCCTCTTCTGGAAAGAGTCCTTTCCATTAGAACACCAAGGAAAAGTCATAGATTTTTGCTGAGAACATTTTGCATTACAATTAATATGAGATACAAGTTTTTACATGATATAATATAATTGTTTAATTTTTATATTAGTTCAATTATATTTGTCATGGAGATAGAGACAGACAGCTTGAGCATCAAAAGGCTGTTGTTGGCAACAGATGAACACCTGTTTTAGGGAATATGTCAAGACTTTTCTAAATTTCAAACAAGAACCAAAACCGCTTCACATCTTTAAGTGAAATTATTGGTATTTCTAGTGTTGAATGGTTGCCAACTGTACTATAAGTTCCTAGTAAATTAATCTTGTGAGCCAGGGTGGCTGGACATGCACAATTGGTGACTAGAATGCACATGGTTATAAATACAGAAAAGAACCGTAAACATTCAGGAAAATTTCATCACTAGTTTGTATCGTGGCAAAGTGTTACGCTTCCATCACCAGATGTGGAAAAACAGGTCAAATGCAAAGGCGTCACTCTAAATGTCAAAAACACATCTGTAGTCACATACTAGTCAGTATGAGGTCTTGTTGACTTATTTGAAGCGTCAGGTTTCGTATAATAACTTGAACATTGAATCATGCATTGCATGCCGTTTTTTTTTACACAAAGCGAGGGGTGCTGCCTGATCACATCTCTTCTGTCTGGTAGTGAGCGAAACTTCCAACTGTGGAAAGAAAAGTATCACAGATCACTGCAGAAGATATAGATAATATTGTGTACATATATTCATGCCAGCAGCCTCGTTATGGTCATTTGTTAAAAATAGAGAAATGAATTTGCCAGACTCTTTTGTGACAATGTGATACAGTCCATACATATGAAAAAAATACATATAGATTATTTATGAATGATGCCAACTATAAAATAGAAGTACAACTTTTTTTTACAAAATATGTACTTCATAGAAGTCTTAGCTGTTTCTACCTGTTCAAGAATATTTTTATTTAAGGGAAATTCAGTTAAATGATCAATTAAAAAAAGTACCATTTAAAAATTCATGTAACAAATACCAGATTACATTATTTGCTATTAGAAGGTTCCCTAAGCAATACCAGTTTTTTTCTGAATGATTTTATGACGCTACAAGTCTGGCCGACGAGTGTCTTTCCATAGTTTTTTTAAGCAAAGACACCTGATTATTTGTTTTTCGGAACAGGCTTAGTATTCAGTTGTGTAGTGTACATACCTAAAAATACCACTGACAGATAAACAAGTGCAGCGGTCACTGACAGGTGGATCGTAGTCCGATCTGGACCCAGAAGCTGTCCCTTACGGAACCGGAGCTACAGACCAAGCCAAACGTTTTAATTCAGTTGTGTTAGTTCAAATAAAGTTGAATTGTATTGAGCCCTGCTGTACACCGAGGAGAGGTAATGAGTTCGAATCACACCCCTGCCAGGATACCTTGAAGGTTCTTCCAGACAAGTAAGACCTAAGCCAGGCTAAAGCTGATCCAGAGATGCCCAATTTAGAGACTGCAGACACGAGGATCTGATGGTTCCCAGTGTCAAAGGCTGCAGATAGATTTAGTAGAATTAGGACAGAAGAATTACCTGCAGCTTTAACAGCCTGCGGGGATTCCAGAACAGTCAGAGATACCATCTCTGTGAAGTCATCGCTCTTGAAGCCAGACTGGTTGACATCGAGGAGGTTTTTCTGGGAAAGAAAGTCTGAGAGTTAAGTGAAGACTGCTCGTTCCAGGGTCTTTGTCAGACATGGAAAGAAAGACTGGTCTGTAGTTCACAAGGGAGGGATCAAGAGAAGGCTTCTTCAACAGTGGAGTAATCTGGGCCTGCTTGAACGAGGATGGAAAGGTGCCTGTTAAGGTTAAGAGAAATGTGTTAATGATCTGTGTAACGGCATTTACCTTCTCCAACAATGAGCCATTAATAAACCAGTATATAAAGGCTATTCTTAAAGAAGAAAAAGAGAGCTTTTAAATCAGGAAACAAGGGGGAGCTGAGAAGTGTGCAAAAAAAGTTGAGAAGGAAGATCACTGAAGAAAAAGCAGGCTACAGGAGAAAGATAAAGGACCAGCTGCAGCTGAATAATATCAGTGGAAAGGGTTCCAAACCATCAGTTGCTACAAGAATGCTAGCTCCCAGGAAGTGGGTGAATAAGCTGAATCTAAAGTTTTGATCAGTGGCTCCCACAGTAAGTTACTGTGGCCCACCTCTTTCTGCCCTCAGCTCAAAAACAACACACATTAGTAAACAGTAATCAAATTTCTCAGTTTGCCTACCAGGCAGACATCAGAGTTGAAGAATGTCATCCTCCTCTTGAACTGGGAGAGGAGTAGAAGCTCAGTGAATCATGTTTTTGACTGCTCAAATTTTTTTGATAAAATCAATTCTGCTTCTGAAGTATAAACTGAAGCACATCGGGGTGGTGCAACACCATCCACCTGGATACTGGATTACCACACAAACTGACAACAGTATGCAAGGGCTTTTAATTGCGAGTCGAACAAGGTTGTCTGCAACACAGGAGACCCACAGGGATGGTTCTGGCTTCATCCCACTTCATTTTCAGCTCAGCAACATGTCGGCTGCAAAAGTTATCTGATGATTTGTACAAAGAACTCATTGTGGACTGGTGCCAACAGAGTTGCCTCCAGGTCAGTGTGAGGAAAACCAAAGAACTGGTGTTGGATTTATGCAGATGCACACTTTTCACTGTCACCAGTGAACATCCAGATAAAGGACTATTCAAAATCCAAATCCAGAGACCCAGTAATAGAAAAACAATTATAGGTCAGACAGGGAAACACATTAGATGAGTCACAGAGAAAAGTGTGTAAAATATAGAATTGTGTGTTTTTTCCTAGCTAAAATTATTCCCAGCCCTATCTTAACTATTTTAAAGAAAGCTGTCATTAACAACGAGGGGCACTGTAGGTGCTAGTGAAAACTAACAAGGCATGGGCTTTGGGATGAAGATTCAAGAGTTAATAAACTGCATAGTCACTCCATAATATGCACAATAGGTCATACTGTGACCTGAAATGCTTCAGATCCACAATATAACATAAGAGATAAAAAATAATATACAAACAAAAGAATGATCATCTAAGGACTGGATAATACAATGATATTTAAAATAATGAAACACAGTAATAAAGAATATATTATGATCTACTGAGGCTGGTACGGAATCCAATATGAATGTTTAAAAGAATGAACTCATAAAGCACTAACTAAGAAACAATCTCTAAGCTAAATTCAACTAAGACAAACCTAACAGAAAACTGAAAGGAACAAAGGAGAGGACTAAAAAACCAAGACAAAAGATGATTCAAATGACTCAATGGAAGGGAAATAAACAGATACAAACAAAGAACCCAACAGTGTTCCAAAGGATTTCAGAAATGAATGGGAGACTGGATATTTGTATATAACTGGCTAAATCACCTGGATCTAGACAAGTTTTTTTTAAGCGAAGGTTTGATTACAGCAAAATTATAGGCCTTTGGCACGTAACAGAATCCAAGGATATATGAATTAAATCTAATTTAAACGTGTGTATTAAAGGTAAAACATCTTGAAGTAATTTGGTTGGGACAGGGTCTAAAAGACATGATGTTAGTTTGGAAGAAGCAATTGTTGAAGTTAACTCAGTGAGATCTATTGGTAAAAAAACAAAAAAACTATAAGAGTAATTGCGGTCTTTTGATCAAAGACAGTTTTTGTACATGAAACTCCATCTGTTGAATTCTGGTGAATTTTCTCTCTAATAGCTAAAATTTTATTTGTAAAGAAAGTCATTGCTGCACAGCGTTGAGGGAAAACTAGTTTCATCTGAACTATGGCTCTTGGTCAGCCTGGCTACCGTGCTGAAAAGAAACCGGGGGTTGTTCTAATTTCCCTCTATTGATGATTAATAATATGCTGTAATGGCATAACGAAGGGATAATTTGTATGTTATTAAACAGTTTTTCCAGGTGTGCGAATCTTCTAAATTAGTGGAACGCCATTTTCTCTCTAACTTTCGTGACGCCTGCTTTAAGCTGCGCATTTGCAAATTGTGCCATGGAGGTCCTTTGATTCACTGTTTTTATTAGAGGTATCTAGTATCATGTGCAGTGAGGCTGAGGAATTATCACCAAGATAATCAACTTGAGCAGGAGTAAAATAAAGGTGGTTCTAACTGCTGTATAATCCATTAGAGTAAAATCGATTGTTATTAGAAAATGGTCAGAGAAAACTGAATTACGAGGAAATACTGTTAGATTATAGCTCAAGGTCTAGGTCATTTTAGAGGACCCAAAAAGGCAACAAAACGAGAGGAAGTACAAAAAGAGAGTGAACTTTATCCCAAAACCAAAAGGGAATAAGAGAACACAATGTATACACTTAAAAAAATCAAACTGAGAGTAAGCCAGAAGGGAATACAAAGAAGAACAGGAGAGAGAAGGGGAAAAAAGGGCAGACTGAAGGAGGGAACACTAACAGAACAGAGCACACAAGGAAGCCAAATAAACCCCCAAAGACCAAAAACCAAAGACCAAACCTCAGACCACAGAGAAAACGGGGCAAGAGTCCAAATAAGCTTTAGTATGTAATGCAAACGGCAGGGGTCCAGTAAGCCCTAAAGCAGTGAGTTTCCATCGAGAGTACTGACGAGAACCTGGCACGAGTTATAACATAAGAGCAACATCTTGTCGGTTGGTAACATCAGAGTCTGTAGACATCTGTCCATATTCAATTCAATTCAATTCAATTCAACTTTATTTATATAGCGCCAATTTACAACAAGGTCATCTCAAGGCACTTTACATAATAAAGTCAAGACTATACAAACATAAAAAAAAAAATCCCCCTTGAGCAGCTATAGGTAACAGTGGAGAGGAAAAAGTCCCTTTAACGGAAGAAACCTCCAGCAGAACCAGGCTCAGGGTGGACGGACATCTGCCTTGACCGGTTGGGCTGAGTGGAAAGTGGAGAGAAAAGAACAGAGCAACAAAAGCAACAACAAAACATTGGGCAGGCTAGTAGGACCAGTAGGGAGACAGAGAAGGAGAAAGACGACTACGGGACAAAGAAGATACAGAGTTAATGTCATGCAGTGGTGACATTATAGATGTGGGGTGAGAGGAGAGAATGAAGAGAAGAGGAAAGTGGCTCAGTGCAGAGTCCCCCAGCAGTCTAAGCCTATAGCAGCATGACTATAACCAACTATAAGCTTTATCAAAGAGGAAGGTTTTTAGCCTAGTCTTAAAAATAGGGAGGGTGTCTGCTTCCCGAATCTGGACTGGGAGCTGGTTCCACAGGAGAGGAGCTTGATAGCTAAAGGCTCTGCCTCCCATTCTATTTTTTGGATATTCTGGGAACATGTGTTTTAGGACCGAAGTGGTATAGGTAAGAACCAGTGAATGTTGTCGGCGGGGGCTTGGAGTGGGGGATGCAGGAGAAGTGAGCGTATTAGAGCCACATATAATTCCAATGGTTAGTCAGTCACTGGAGACAGACGGTGGACGATGTTGTCAGTCAACATCCATGATCCCAGAAAGTTCGGGTGCAGTCCATCTTATTTGAAGTACTAAGGACGATTCTAAAAGAGATTTTAATTGTCTATGTAAGAGAATCCATGTGCATAGACATGTGGTTGGAGCCATGTGTGAAGACTGAGGAGTCTGGAGAACCAGCCAAGACCAGCGTGGGAATCGGGCCGGAGATGAAAACCCCACTCTCATGATAAGTCTCCAGTAAGTTGAAAAGTGACAAGAAGTTATGTTTCAGCAGCTCGGACTGTCAGTGTTTGGTGTCAGTAGTGCCAACGTCTAGCACAACTTTTGTTGCCGTAGAATGTCTTTATAGCAGGTTTGGAATTTTCTCTGCTATATCGCTGACAGTGGCTCCAGGAAAGCAGAAAGTTTTAGCTTTAAGCAGACCTCTCTAAAGATGGAGTCACCAATAATCAGCATGGTCGGACATGGAAAAACTACACGCTGCGGTGGAGAGATGAGCCAGGGAGCAGCATGTGGATTCCTCTCTGGATGCACGTGCTGCCCACGGTGAAGTGAGGTGAGCTAACTGTGGGGGGTGGAGAGGGCACCTGCGGAGGCCAAGCCGTCTGGCATATCACGGAGCAGGCAGTCGGAGGTAGCTGATGCTGGGGAAGTTGGCCTATCCAGGTCCTCGAGCACAGTAAACAGGTTATCCAGGAGGATCGGAGAAGGTGGTCGGAAGGACTGTTCCAGCAAGATGGACCAGTGTGGACAGGGTGTTGCCATTTAAGACCCTAAAGGAGTCACATGTGCTAGAGTCAAATCCTTTCATTTGTTGTTAAGTACAGAAAAAGGATATTGTCCTGTCTATAGTCACTAAAAGAATGCACTCCCTATTGGTTTCAGCTGAGCTTAAAGGTTAAAGCTGATCTGGGTAAAAGTGCCAGGTTTGCTAGCACAACTAAGCTGATGGTTTGGTGGGAAAACATTACAAAATTTGAACAAAAAGTGATAAAATAATGCTCTCAAAGTGACAAAACATAATGCATGATCTTCACAAAGATTTGATGTAAACCAGCACGTAGTCTTGGATCATAACTTAACTTTGTCCTGCAACTGGGACAAAGTATCCATGCTCTGTATAGAATTATGATGAAATTACCTCTATTGCAGCCATAAGCAAAAACTTCACAAATTGATGCCAATGAGATTAAATGTGCTTCTGAATAATTGTTTGTGACCCATTAGTTTCTCCTAATAGCACTAAGCTGAGCCTCTCTAGACAGGAAATTGGTTCCCACCTGTATGATGACATTTCAATCTCTGAGGTATCACTGCAATCAGAGGTGTGAAGAAAAACAAGCTTTAGGATAAACAATGGCATATCCACCACAAATTAACATATGATACAGTCACTGATATGAATGTGTGTGGTTGAGTGTGTGTGTGTATGTGTGTGTGTGCATGACTTTTGTTGAGCTGATTTCTCTAATGATCTTTAGCATTTGTCCAGAGACCAAAGACTTTTGCACAAAACAATATGCAGGTTCATTATTTCTTGCAAGATTCCAAACTGTACAATTACACAAACTTGATGACAGCGTTGATGAATTGTTTTACTAACACGATGACACATTCAGCATGGCTTAGTGGAATGACAGGTGATATGGGTTAGGGGAAGGTTTATTAGGGGTTAATGGCAGGTGTAAAAGGAGTAAAAAGTAAAAAGTGTAAAAACATTCATTTGGAAAAAGCTCAGACAGCTGATGTGCTTGCTCTTCTGAACACATTGGACCAGAAACTGGTGTACATTCTTCCAGCCCATAAAGCTGGCAATAACCTGAACCTTATTCTCATCCAGAACTACACTGTGGACAACAGCTTGGTTACTTGTATGCACTTACTGGACTCCGCCTGCGGTAAGGAGAATTATGGACTTTTGTTGGTGTCATTTTTGTTTATTTCCTGTCTTGGTCTTATATTTTGTAATATTGCTTTTCTTTCCTGTTAGTTTCTTTTGGGTTGCTTTACTTACCTCATTTTGTCCTTATTGGTTTTGCCTGTTTTCCCGTTTATTTAAACCCTGTTCTCCCCTCACTGTTTGCTGGTTTGTCTCATCTGACATGTCACACTCATGGTGCCAATGCTGACAATAACTCCCTCTACATGAATGTTAAAATCGCCCACTATGATGACTTTATCTGCACTAAGCACTAAGTCAGCTAGAAAATCTGAGAATTCAGTCAAAAATTCAGAATAAGGGACTGGAGGACGGTACACAATAACAAATAGAAATGGATTTTGAGTTTTCCAGGTTCAGAGTAAGACTCTCAAATGAGTTATAACTATGTTTAGGTGTAGGGTTTATTTGTAAGCTTGAGTGATAGATTGCTGCTGCTCCTCCACCTCGGCCTGAGCTTCTAGGAACATGATAGTTAATATGACTTGGGGGGGTCAACTCATTTAAACTAACATATTCTTCCTGCTGTAACCAGGTTTCAGTGAGACAAAATAAATCGAATTGATGATCGGTTTTCAAGTCATTTACTAACAGAGATTTAGATGAGAGAGATCTGATATTTAATAATCCACATTTAATTGTTTTAGTTTCATGTTCAGTAAGAGGAGCAGTCCTGATTTTTATTAAGTTATCATGATTAACTCCTCTTTTGATCATTTTTAGTTTGTAAAATTTAGTTGATCGGGGAACAGACACAGTCTCTATAGGAATGTAGGAGTTGTGGGGGGGTGACGGCGGTAAGGATACTGCAGAGAGGCGTGTAGGACTGGATCTCTGCGTCCTTGGCTCAACTCTAGACTGTCAATCTTTTGGTTGTCTAATAAAATCAGCCATATTTTTAGATAAGATGGAGGCACCATCAAAAGTAGGATGGATGCCATCTCTCCTAATCAGCCTAGGATTTCCCCCAAAACTTTTCCAATTGTCTATGTAGCCCACATCGTTTGCTGGACACCACCTAGACAGCCAGCGGTTGAATGACGACATGCGGCTATACATGTCGTCACTGATCAGATTTGGCAGGGGTCCAGAGAAAACTACGGAGTCTGATATTGTCTTGGCAAAGTTACACACCAATTCAATATTAGCTTTAGTGATCTCTCATTTGCGTAATCGGCCGTCATTTGTTCCTGCATGAATAATAATCTTACTACTACCATTTCTCTCTCACCTTTTCCTATCAGGGGTCGCCACAGCAAGTCATCCTTTTTTTACCTGGGCATCTTCCACTCTGACAACAGCAAACATGAAGTTAGCTATCCCTCCTCTGCACATGTCCAAACCATCTCAGTCTGGCCTCTCTGACTTTGTTGCTAACGCAGGTAACGTGCGCTGTCCCTCTGATGAACTCATTCCTTATTCTATCCAACCTTGTCACTCCTAAGGAGAACCTCAACATCTTCATCTCTGCTGCTTCCATCTCTGCCTTTTGTCTCTTTCTCACTGCTACTGTCTCTAACCCATAGAGCAGAGCTGGACTCACCACTGTCCTGTACACCTTTCCTTTGAGTCTTGCTGACACTCTTCTGTCACACAACACTCCTGACACTTTCCTCCACCCATTCCAACCCGCCTGCACTCGCCTTTTCACCTCTTTTCCACACTCCCTGTCACACTGAACTGTTGACCCCAAGTACTTAAACTCCTGCACCTTCTTCACCTCAGCCCCCGTAACCTCACGCTTCTACCTTGCTCCCTCTCGTTTAGACACATGTATTCTGTCTTGCTACTACCAACTTTCATGCCTCTTCTTTCCACAGCAAACCTCCACCTCTCCAGCTGTTCCTCCACCTGCTCTCTACTCTCACTGCAAATCACAATGTCATCTGCAAACATCATTGTCCAGGGAGATTTCTGTCTGACCTCATCTGTCAACCTGTCCATCAGCATAGCAAACAAGAAGGGACTCAAAGTCAGTCCTTGGTGTAGTCCCACCTCCACCTTGAACTTGTCTGTCTGACCTATGGCACATCTCACCACCGTCATGCTCCTTCCATACATGTCCTGGGCGTACTTTTCTGCCACTCCCGACAACCTTGTACAGTAGCACAGCTCCTCCCTCGGCACCCTGACATACACCTTCTCTAAATCCACAAAGACACAATGCAGCTCCTTCTGCCCATCTCTGTACTTTTCCATTAACAACCTCAAAGCGAAAATGGCATCAGTGGTGCTCTTACGGGGCATGAAAGAAAAAGCAAGTTTTTTTTATTTATTTTTTTTAAAGGAAGAGACGGAATATTTCTGTTTTCAGCAGTGTTTTAAATGTAGTGAGTGAGGTCGCTGAGCGCACAGAGTTTGGCAGCTCATTCCATCATCGTGAAAAGTTTTCCTTGGTGTCTTCTGTGTGGCGCTGGGACTGCAAGACGTCGTTCGCTGGCCGAGTGCAGCGGACGGGAGGGGTTGTAGACCTGAATGAAAGAGTTTAAGTAAGCCGGAGCTGACCACTCTGTGGGCAAGAGACAAAGCTTTGAACTTAATCCTAGCAGCTACAGGAAGCCAGTGCAGAGATCTGAAGACCGGGGTGACATGAGTCCTTTTTGGCTGGTTAAAGATAAGGCGTGCTGCTGCATTTTGGATCATCTGCAGGGGTTTGGTCGTGCATGCCGGTAACCCCATCAACAGCACGTTGCAATAATCTAGACGAGATATGATCAATGCCTGCACAATGAGTTGAGTCGTGGACTCAAAGAGGTAGGGTCTGATCTTGTTCAGAATGAGCTCCTTGGTCTTGTTGGTGTTAGGGAGCAGATTATTATCCCTGCACCAAGTGACCAGATGCTGGACCTCCTCCCTGTAGGCAGTCTCATCATTGTTGTTAATGAGACCGATCACTGTTGTATCATCTGCAAACTTAATGATGGTGTTAGATCCATTCATTGGCTTGCAGTCGTGGGTGAAGAGGGAGTAGAGGAAAGTGCTCAGCACACAGCCCTGTGGTACACCAGTGTTGAGTGTGATGGTGGTGGAACAGATGTGGTCTGACCTAACATGCTGAGTTCTGTTGGTCAGAAAGTCCATGGTCCAATTCCAGAGTAATATGTTAATGTCCATGTCTCTAAGTTTGGTAATTAACTTAGATGGTATTACAGTGTTGAATGCTGAGCTGAAGTAAACAAACAGCATTCGTGCGTAAGTGTTCTTATTATCCAGGTGTGTTAACACAGAGTGCAGTGCAATGGAGACTGCATCCTCTGTGCTCCTGTTGCCACAGTAGGCAAACCGGTGTGGGTCTAGTGTGGGTGGGAGACAGTCCTTCAGGCTTGCCAGGACCAGCCGCTCAAAGCACTTCATAATGATGGCCGTGAGTGCTACAGGGCGGTAGTCGTTCAGGCATGTTGGGCTGGAGTGTTTCCGCACTGGCACAATGGCGGTGGATTTAAAGCATGTTGGCACAGCAGCTTGGGCAAAGGACATGTTAAAAATGTCTGTGAATACCCCAGTAAGCTGCTCAGCACATGCTCTAAGAACGCGGCCAGGGATGCCGTCTGGTCCAGCAGCCTTGTGCACGTTGACCTGGCTCAGTGCGGTGTAGACATCTGTGGAGGTGAGTGTGATGGGTGAGAGGTTGGTTGAAAGAGTGATTTTGGTGGCAGCTTCTTTGTTGTCTCCTTCAAAGCGAGCATAAAAGTCATTAAGCTGGTTCAGGAAGGAGACATTTGTGTCTGGGAGGGTAGAGTGGCTGTGTTTGTAGTCTGTGATGGCCTGGATGCCCTGCCACATGCGTCGAGGGTCAGAGTTGGAAAAGTGCTCCTCTAGCTTTAGTTTGTAGCAGTGCTTGGCCTTTTTGATGCCCCTCTTCAGATTTCCCCCGGAAGTGCTGTAGGCTTCTGCGTCACCTGATCTGTAGGCAGCATTACGTGCCCTCAGCGGGAGGATTTGGGTATATGGTGATCTGCTTCTGGGATGTAACACTGTCTATGGTGGCATTAATGTAATACAGAACAGAGGAAGTGTAGCTTTTTATATCCGTGTGAGAGCCACTCGTGGCCTGGGAAGCAAACACGAAGCATACTCCAGTCTGTGTTTTGAAACCTGTCCTGGAGTGTGAAGTCAGCCCCCGCTGGCCACACTTTGATGTTCCTCACTGATGGCCTCACACGGTTGATGAGGGGTGAATACTTGGGGGTGAGGAACAAAGAAAGGTGATCTGATTGTCCCAGGTGGGGAAGGGGGTCACAGCGTAGGCTTCAGCCATGTTTGTGTATACATGGTCCAGCATCTTGTTTCCTCTGGTGTGACAAAAAACTTTTTGGTGGAATTTGGGGAGCACTGCCTTTAGGTTGGAGTGATTGAAATCTCCAGCAACAATAAATGCAGCCTCCGGGTGAGCAGTCAGTTGTTTGCTGATGGCCGTATGAAGTTCGTTCATAGCGAGCTTGGCATCAGCGTCGGGAGGGACGTAAACAGCAGTTATTATGGTGGAGGTGAACTCCCGTGGCAGATAGAATGGTCTACACTTAACCATGAGAAACTCTAGGTTAGCTGAGCAGTGTCTCCCAACAGTGACAGAGTTCACATACATAAACATAACATAAATGCACAGTTCTCCTCCTCTGGTCTTACCAGAGTCATCTGCCGTTCTGTCTGCCCTGAATGTGTGGTGGTCAGCTAGCGTGATAGCATTGTCCAGTACACCGCTGTTTAACCAAGTTTCGGTGAAGATTGTGATGTTACAGTTCCAGAGTCTCTTGCTGTGATTGATGTTGAGTCGAATCTCGTCCATTTTGTTGACCAGCAACCGTACATTAGCGAGGAAAATGCTGGGCAAAGATAGCCGGTGTGGGGTTAGCCTTAGCTTACCTCTTAGCCCTCCGGGTTTCCCCCGTCTTTGTTTATGGTCGCGACGCCGTCTTCGAGCACTTCCGCCCGGCCGGGTAGGGTGCGCGGCCTCGGGTGTTCTGGCGATCTCAGGGTTGAGTCGAAGAATGTTGGTAAAACTGTCGTAAATGTACAAACCAATATCCAGAAGCTCCTGTCGGGTGTACAATGTAAATGCACTACTGTTCTGAACGAACAGACCCGAGATGAGCAGGAAAAATACTGCAAAAATGCAAAAACTGGAGAGACACCGGGCCTCGCGATGTGCACGTGCCGCCATCTTGTCGTATAAATAAAGTTGAATTAAAAATTTGATTAAATTCAGGTCTGACTACATGATCAACCTTAGCTATGTTTTTAAGACTGTAGCAGACAAGTTTATGAGCTCTGAGAGTGCCCGTGGGAGTCTTGATTCTTACTTTGAGGAGATATCTTTTGTGCGTACTTCAGTTGACATTCCACCAACTCCTTGTACAACCAGAGTTACATTCTTGCTTCTCAGCTTCAGTCTTCTGGCAGCTTTATGAGTGATGTAGTTACTGTTTTATGCTAGGTCTATCAGGGTTCCAATCGTCTGCCCTGCACTGGCAGTGACCTTCATCAGCATCGTAATGACAGGAAAGTCAGAAATTCCTCTATTCTCCAGGAGCCCTGACTGGCCACTCTAGCACTGTCCTTTCCGCCAGCTCTTCACCTGCTCATCAGTTAAGTCACTTTGCTGTCTACCACCTCTATGTAGACTCACCATTTTCTTTCTTATACTCCCCTCTTGGACACAGCAAGAAATTATTTTTAGGGTCTCCTGCCTTCTTGCAGTCCTTACTCATGTACAGGTAGGTATCTTTACAGTTATCTGTCTTTGTGACATCCAAGGCACTCCCTGCATGCACCCAGTCGCTTAACAGCAGAATCCTTCTCTGTTAGTAATAGTCCCCTGAATTTCTTGCAGAAGAAAATTCTGTTATTGTGCTTGTTATTTCTACATACAACGCCCATGTGTTCACGGTTGTCCTGCTTTGTGGCTCTGGTGGAGGCATTTTTCTTTTTTACACTTCTTTTCCAGTCTGTCTGATGCGTCAGATTTTCTGTTACTCTTCCTGCTGTCTTGAGTTACTCGAGTCCCTCAAAAATGTTCTCCTGTCTTCAGGAACTTCAGAAGAGCATAAAAGTGGTTCAGTAGTGACACTATTGCTAGGATCAAGCATGAATACAAGCCAGTCTTTCTTAGCAAATTCTGGTAGATTGCCATAAGTTAACAGTCTCAATTCTTTGATGATCTTTTAATTAATAGTGTCTAAGAGTTTTTTACCTCTGCAGATCCAGTTGGTTCTCCTTGGTTTTGAAGACTTTCCCAGTCTTTTTTTTTGCCACTGAATATAGGTAGTTTTATAGGCTTGATTTTCACAACTGGTATAATGGGCACAGCCGGCTCTTCTCTGTCACCTCTGTGCTCTGTACCCTTTGAATCTTCTGCTATTTCAGTGCTCTAGCAAACTCTCCCTTCCTTGCCTCAAGCTTGTTTGTAGCAGTCTGTCCCGTAGTGTCTCTCTCCCTCTCTTTCAGCTCTCTCTCTCTCCCTGTCTTCAGGTGTCCCCGGATTTGGCGCTGTGTGTCCTCCAGTGTGCAGCTACTGGTCCTATTAACCTGCTCAATGTTTTGAGCATGATTATTTCTTACCAATGAGCCAGGTTGCAGTAATCAGTAACAGGTTGATACAGAAGTAACAGTCAAAATGGTTGAAACAGAAGAAACAGGGTGATAACCTGACAAAGAGAAAATCAAAAAAGGTTAGGCACTCTAATATGTCATTGGACCGTGTTTAGCTTTGATTACAGCATATGCTGTGGCATTGTTTCGATAAGTTATGTATCTTTTTTTTCTCTCTCTTTCTGTCCCTGTCTTCAGGTGTCCCCGGCTTTGGAGCTTTGTGTGTCTTGCAGTGCACAGTTACTGGTCCTACCAACCTGCCCAGTGTTTTCCACTCAGCCCAACCGTTCAAGGCAGATTGCTGCCCGACCTGAACCTGGTTCTACTAAAGGTTTCTTCCATTAAATTGTGTTTTTCCTCTCCACTGTTGCCTATAGCTGTTCAAGGGGGATTTGTTGGGTTTTCTCTAAATGTTTGTTCTGCATAGTCTAGACTTTATTATGTAAAGTGCCTTAAGATGACTTTCTTGTAAATTGCTGCTATATAAATAAAGTTGAATTGAATTGAGTTTTCCATTGTTGATGACCTGCAGCTATATCTTTCTATGAAACCAGATGAAACAAATCAATTAAGGCCTGGATGACCTATAATTCTCTTCTTCTAAACTCAGATAAAACTGAAGTTAATGTGTTTGGGCCTAAAAATTTCTGAAATATGTTGTCCAAACATACCATAATCATGATCTGGCCCTTCAGCCCCATTTCCTGTCCTGGACATTGTTTATAGCCCATTTCCACACTTGTCCCTAGTTCCTTCTGGTACCTTTACCACTGATCACCCCTCATTATTGTTTGCACCTGATTCCCAGTCTTATTTAAGGTCAGTCCTCCCCTCAGTTCCCTGCCAGATTACTCCCTGAAGGAACTACCTGCCTCTGGATTACCTGACCCTGTTGTTTGAACTCTTGACTCCTGATAAGGAGTCTGTTGCCAGTTTGCATTTGGTCTGAGGTTTGGCCTGTGTTTTCATTCTGTTTATTAGTTCATTAATGTATGCACCTGTAGGTTTATCAATATCTCCATTAGTCCTTTTGTTTTTTGTATTTCATGAGTATTAGTTTCATCCATTGTTTTTTTTTTTGTAATCCTTGAGTCGTTGTCTGTAGTGTATTTTAGGTTTTCCAGATTGCCCTGCTTGTCCAATTTTCATATTGTTTTCGTAGGGTTTATTTTCCCCATCTTATTTTCATTGAGACTTCATGTCTCAGTTCATAGTTGTGTAGTCTCCCACTCTTTAGTTAAATAGCTTGACTTCACTCATTTCTTTTTAGTTATATCACAAGTTTACATTTTTAGTTTCCCGATTTCCTCTGTTCATATCAAGTCCTGATCTGTTTCTCTAGTCTTTGTAGTGGTTATTTTAGATATTCACCTATTGCATTTATGCATTGTATAGAAGTCACCAGTTGGTTTTATGTTTATTATCCCATTCAGATCTCCCAGTTGATGGCCCCACTATTGGTTAACTCCTTAGTTGTTCGTTTTGCCCCTCCAATATTGTGTAGTTTTTATCCTCTTATCAGAGCGATTTCTATTGGTCTCCCGGTGTTTTGTAGAATAAACTTAATTTACCCGCCACACTCACTCTTGTCTTGTTCCATTACTTTAGACGACATTTGTCATCAAACAGAAAATATTCTTTACTGTCTCCTGGTGGTAAATGCAGGCACAGTAGTGAAATGAGTATTTAATGTTCTGAACATTGTGGTATTGTAGTTACGTGGTAGTAGGGGTTTTGTGCTAAGAAACCCCACATTTTCACTTGAAAATATTTTGTAGTTTTACAACATTAAACCTGTCAGTTACAAAAACCTTTCTGTTCCTTGGAGGATAACATGCTGAGAATATGGTGTTGAGCTGGCTGTATAGCCAAAGATGCACATTTAGCAAGGACAGCTGGCCCCCAGTACTACTGCAAGGAATCTGGGTCATTTTTGACCAGGATTTGTCATTTACCTCACACGTAAAGCAAATCTATAGAATAGCCTTTTTCCACCTACAGTAAGTGTTATGTTCAATAGGATCCAAAATTGAGCAGCATGATTGAGATTAAAGGTTTCTTTTAGAAAAGAGGTCAAAAAGGAAGTGACAAGAAATGCAGGGTCTCAGACAGGGGTTGCAAGCAGAATCGGGATCTTGTGTCTTCTTGAGGTGACTGGAGAGACATGGTGCTTAAAAAAACAACATTAAATAGGACAACCATAGAGTAAGGTCAGAGGAGATAAGCGGCACTAGCTGATGGGAGAGAAAGTAGGCATATGACAAATGTGGGTGTAGGCTTGTCATTAAACTGTGGGTTCCAAACTCAGTAGACCAATGAATGAAAAACAATTGATTAGCTTGTTCTCATTAACACATTCTTCCAGCACAATGGTCCAGAAATCCAGATCTCTCATAGTTTGTCCAAAGAATTAAGTCCCAAAATATTTCAGGTCTGGGCATAATATTCACATCGAGGTATACAATATCAGACTGTCTAGTCATACAGTCAAAAAGCAACAGTCCAAATCCAGAAAGGGAAACTTACAGAGAGTTAAACTGGCATGTTGGAGAGGTCTGAGTCCTTCAGGGTGAGCAATGGGTCCGAACAGACAGTGGTCTCAATAGGCTGGCAGGTAGGCTTGGACACGCAAGGAGCTGAACCAAACTGGTCTGGCAAAAAAACTGGCAAAAGCAGGGAATAATATGGCTTGAGAGTCAGGAGCATAGTAGCACAAAACAATCTGGCAAGGAGCTGAGCAGGGAGCTAAGTATATATAGCCAGAGAAACAGGTGAAAACAATTTGGACCAAGGAAGAGTAGAAAAGTTACGGAAATCTCCAAAATAAAAGCAAGAAACATGAAGTAAAGTTGGAGATCCTGACACCTACATAACATTGACAAAATTAGGAGCATCCTGTCTCAAAGCAATGCTGAAAAACTGGTCCATGCATTTGTTACTTCTACATACAGTATAAGATGCCCCAGTAGCAGCTGGCTTTCAGCAATTAAATGCATTTTCTTCAGGAAATGCAGCATTCTAGTTTTTATTCTGTAAATTTTCTCGTGTGTGCTACTAGTTCTAAACCCTTACATCTAGAGACCTGGTTTCAACTCTTATAATGTTTTTTTTTTTTTTTTTTTTTGAATGCCAGTCTATGGGAGTGCCACCTGCTGGAATGACAAATTGTAATTGACTTTCATGTGTAAAAATATGAAAGTGTCAATGTTTTTGGTTTAGAGGACCCAGGAAAACAAAGTACACCAGTGAAAGGAGTAACAATTTATTGAATCGTGTAAATGATATGGGCATAAAGGGTTCAGCCATGTGGAGACACTCGGATGTACTCCACATGTAGGTTGAGGTCAGCAGGCGCGGTAAGGAGAAGACACGGGGAGAAAGGGCAGCTGATAATCAGTGAAACCGTGTGAGTGAAACCAAGAGTACAATGTAATAACTAAGGGATGACAGGTTTATTAAACTCCTGAGTTCCAGCTGAAACAAAGTAGCAACTAAATTAAGTTGTAGTACATACAGTCATAACTAGGTACATCCAAATGTAACATAACTTGAAACTTGCACAAAAATCCAAACGTGGTGAGGAGGGATCCAAAACAGGATCGCTCCAATGAGACAAACTAGAAACAGGTCACTTACTTCCTGAGCAGAGAATTAATTGAAGGAAAATAGCAACAGGTGGGCCAGAAGTGAGCAACATGGATACAGGAGAAAACTGCAGGCAGGCAGAGAAATTCAGGATAAAAAAACATGAATCCACAAAAACACAGGGGAGCAATTTGGAGCAATGCAAAACTCCAAATACATAAAAACTTTTTTTCCTTTTTCACTTCCTAAATGATCATTGCTTGCAATCCTAATACATTTGTGGAACTGCAATTGTTGAAATGAGTTTATTTTCATGTGCTTTTACTTCTAAATTGTTCGACGAAGGCAGTGAGCAGCTGTAGCAGCTGGCTTTCAGCAATGACATTCATTTTCCTCAGGAAATGCTGAATTTTTATATTTTTCTTCTGTACAGTTTTTGTGTGCACTACTAGTCTTAAACCCTTATATCTAAAAACATGGCTCCAACTTTATCATAAAAAGCGTAGTAAGTAGAGGTGGTATAGTACTTTGTATGTGTGCTGACAGCTAATGTACAATAATTTATATAAATATCTTCACAAATCTCTTCTAAAAAGTGCTTTCACTTTTAAACTGTCCAGGGCTTCCAATCTCACAGCAGCAAAGGGTGCGAGCAATGAATTCTAGTTGTTACTATTACTGTTATTATTATTATTATTTGGAATTCTAAAGAAAACCAGCCCCGCTTTTCAGTTAACTGAACAACTAATTTCACAGTCTCCTTCTTTTCATGTCCTGCCATCTTTTTTTTTAATTCTTGGTCCAATACTCTCCAACATTTGATTTCACTTCACTTTATTTTCTATATTCAATATATGTCACATGTAAGGGTCTGTTGGAGTATTTGTGCAGATTTGAGGAAGAGAGACAGAACGTAACACATTCATTGTAGTTCTCATTTTTAAAGTTTACATCTTCTTTAGTAACAGAAGTCATTGTGTAGGTGCTTGTGAAAACAGACACAAAGGAAAAAACTATTTGTAACCAGAAGCTGAATGGAAAATAGAACAGACCCAGAATGAAAATACACAGATTACAAATCTACAGCAGTGAGTGTGTATGACTGGTTACTGATAATCAGCACCATCATTTGAAAAATGAAGCATCACTTAAATCATGAGAAAACACAACATATTATCTGAGAGGAGAGATCTGCACATTTTCACTGTTTGGATTTGTGAATTCACTCAGTGAAGAACATTTACAAATGAATTTCTCTGTCTATAGAGCAGATCACATTTCACTGCACAGTGTCTGTTTACAGCATGTTGGTCTCACGGGAACCAGACTGCAGGATCTGAAGAGAGAAAATGAGTCTGATAGATTTTCTAAACCAGGGGTAGAACAAGGCATAGATCACAGGGTTCAGACAGGGGCTGATAAATACCAGAAAGACACCAGAAACTGCAGGCAAAGTAGCACCGACTTGTACAACAGAGAGACAGTAAAATGGGCTGTAACACATTAAGAACACAAGTACAACAATACCAAGAGTCCTGGCTGCTTTCAGCTCAGATTTCTTTGTTGTTTCAATTCCTGAGTGCTGGAGTGTGACGGCTGCAACATGAGAGCGCATGGCACGAGCCTGAGACACGGCCGTCACAAACACACTGATATACAGAATTATGATCACAGTGACTGGGGCAATAAATGACAAAACAAAATCCACATATCCTGCAATGTTGTTAATTAAAAGCACACACTCTCCATAACAGAAACTATTGTTGTCTGGCTCACTCAGAGTGCTATGACAAATGAAACCGTTGTAGACAACAGAACAGGTCCAACACATACAGACACACGTTTTAATTCTTCTCACAGTCACTCTGGTGGCGTAATGCAGAGGGTCACAAATAGCCACATAGCGGTCGGCTGATATAAGAACCATGACTCCTACTGAGGCAGAGAGAAAGATTGAGCTCATATAACCATGGAAAGAACACATGATATCACCAAGAAACCAACATCCCGTTTGTCGCTGAGCTTCTAACACTGACTCAAGCCCAAAAAGATTGTCTGACACAGCCAGAGAGAGAATGAGGAGGTTGGTGGGTGTGTGCAGTTGCCTGCAAAGAAACAAAGACACGTAATGTAATATCAGACATTAATGTAAAGTGATATGCCTTATAGGTGGCACACTTTGAAATTTAACATTCAAAACATTGTCAGCAAAGCAGAAAATACGTCTGGAACCAAGATAAACAATAATCAGTTAAGTTTTGCCGAGTTTCTCTGCCTGAAGTGGGAGACTGAGCTGATGACGAGCAGGTTGAGAGCCACAGTGAACAAACACATGAAGCAGAGCAAATACATGAAGACAACATCAGATTGGCTGGTCTTTGGTTTCCTGCAGGAGGCATTGAGGAGTTGTGGAAAGCAGAGCTCTGCTCCATCCTGGTCCTCCATCCTCAGAGAGAGGAGGAGGAGAAGCTGCAGCTCTGGCAGCTTCTGACTAAAACTCTGTCAGACGAATGTTTCTTCAATTTCTGTAACCTTCATCCCTCCCCTTATTTCTCTCTCTGTCTGTTGTCCACTAATGGCTCTTGCTTTTCATCTTAATGATTTTCTCCCCTTTTCCTTTTTTTCATCCATCCACACTATCTAAAGTTATGATGTAATCATATGTTCCTCTCTGCCTTTTTTTAGTTGCCACACCAACTGTTGTTTTCTCTGGGGGTTCATGTATTTCCTCTTCTGGAAAGAGTCCTTTCCATTAGAACAGCAAGGAAAATTCATAGGTTTTTGCTGAGAACATTTTGCATTACAATTAATATGAGATACAAGTTTTTTCATGATATAATATAATTGTTTAATTGTTATAATAGTTCATTTAAGTTGACTCTCAATCAAGATGGCGCCGCAGATGGCAGCCTCGGCACTCTGCTCTTTAGAACCCTCTACTTACAGACATCTCTTGGAATCTCTTCTATGGTTTTTAATCAATTAGAAATTTTGCCAGAGATTCTTCTCGGGGGCGCAGCGGCCCTCCATCAAATCTTCAGGAAGTGCAGACGCGGGAAGTGCTCCCTAGTAAATAAGATGCATGAGCTTCAGCTACTTAACACACAAAAGAAGGACTTAAATAGATCAGCTGCCCTGTGCTTCACTGAAACCTGGCTCAGTGAGAATATCCGGATAGTGCTCTACACCTGCCCAGCTTCCAGCTGCTGCGTGCAGACCGTGTCACAGGGAAAACACGGGGAGGGGGCACCTGCTTTTATTTTAATTAAGGTTGGTGCACAGATGTCACAGTGTTGAAGAAGTTCTGCAGTCCCCACTCAACTGCTGTCCCTTTTATTCACTGCGGGAGTTTGCCTCATTTGTTCTGGTCGGCGTTTACATTCCACCTCAGGCCTGTGTAACAACAGCGTTACAGAAGCTGGCTGACCACATCACAGACTTGGAAAGGAAACATCCAGAATCCCTGCTCATCATCACAGGTGATTTTAAGAGAGCAAATGTGAGCCACGAACTCCCTAGATATAGGCATCATGTGAAATGCCCCACCAGGGACACGAACACACTGGACCATTGCTACACTTTTTTGAATGATGCCTACCGCTCTGTCCCCCATGCAGCACTGGGACTCTCGGATCACTGTCTGTTTCACCTCATCTCGACTTACAGACATAAATCGAAAACCTCTAAACCTGAGGTCAGGATGGTGAGTAGGTGAACGGAGGAGTCAAAACTGGAGTTGCAGGGCTGTGCCAACTGTTCCATAAGTTCCTAGTGAATTAATCTTGTGAGCCAGGGTGGCTGCACATGCACAATTGGTGACTAGAATGCACATGGTTATAAAAACAGAAAAGAACCGTAAACATTCAAGAAGATTTCATCACTAGTTTGTATTGTTGCAAAGTTTTACGCTCCCATCACCAGATGTGGAAAAACAGGTCAAATGCAAAGGCGTCACTCTAAATGTCAAAAACACATCTGTAGTCACATACTAGTCAGTATGGGGTCTTGTTGACTTATTTGAACCGTCAGGTTTCGTATAATAACTTGAACATTGAATCATGCATTGCATGCCGTTTTTTTTTACACAAAGCGAAGGGTGCTACCTGATGACAACTGATCAGTTAGAAAAATTTTGACTCAAGGCTGCAGCATCTCTTCTGTCTGGTAGTGAGGGAAACTTCAAACTGTGGAAAGAAAAGTATCACAGATCACTGCAGAAGATATAGATAATATTGTGTACATATATTCATGCCAGCAGCCTCGTTATGGTTATTTGTTAAAAAAGAGAAATTAAATTTTAATTCAATTCAACTCTATTTATACATCGCCACTCTGTAACAAAGTCATCTCAACGCACTTTACATGATAAAGTCTGTAGAGAAAACCCAACAAATCCCCCTTGAGCAGCTATAGGCAACAGTGGAGAGGAAAAACCCGCTTTAACGGAAGAAACCTCCAGGGTGGGGGGACATCTGCCTCAACCGGTTGGGCTGAGTAAAAAGTGGAGAGAGAAAAGAAAGTAAATTTAGGGAAAAGGCTGCAAGACTCTTTATGTGACAATATGATACAGTCCATACAAATTAAAAAAAATACTTATTATAGATTATTTCTGAATGATGACAACAATAATATAGAAGTACAAAATGTTTTTACAAAATATGTACTTCATAGAAGTCTTAGCTGTTTTTACCTAGTCAACAATCTTTTTATTCAAGGGAAATTAAATTAAAAGATCAGTTTAAACAAAAACTATCTAGTGCTATTTAAAAATTCATGTAACAAATACCAGATTACATTATTGGCTATAGATATGTTCCCTAAGCAATACCTGTTTTTTTCAGAATGCTTTTTATGATGCCGATGGGTGTCTATCCGGCTCAGATTCAGGCTCACATTTGGTTTGGAATTATGTTGCGAAGCCGACCCACATGCAGTAGCTAGATGGCAAATTGAGTCCAGACTGGATCTGGCCCAGTGTCACAACCTCAAAGGCAGGACAAATTCAAGAAAACCACACATGATATTTGAACATAGTTTTATTTTAAGTTTACTAAAATAAAATACTACCTATAAACGTTAATCTGTAACATCAGTAGTGTGGTGAATGTATGGATGGGTGCCATATTAACTAAAATAAAACATAAACCAAACAAAGCAACTTAAACCAAATAACAAACCATGTGCCTAGGAAGAGAGAGAGACAAAATGGCTGAATCCACCAGCTTATATAGCTGGAGGAGGAGTCAAAACAATTACAACCTCCTGCCAGAAAAAGTCCAAGGACTGCCCACACAAGACAGCCCAGACAGGAAGTAAAAAGGCTGTCACACCAAGATCCAAGTGTTTTATGGCTCACTTCTGGGTTAGAATGATGGCCCTTATCTGGCCAAAGTATGGCAACCAAGAACAGAGCCGCATCTGGACCTTAACATTCTCACTACTTTCACATGGCTCATATTTGGTTTGGAATGACGGTCCATTACTGGCCCACATCTGGCAGCTGGATAGCAAACTTGTTCTGATCCAAATAATAGCTGATCTAGGTTTAGCATGTAATAACCACATAATCATTAGCTTTAGAATTTGTTTTTCAAGGAACACAAAAACGAAATCAATTTCTATTATTTAAGTTGAATTATTTATTACTCTCAGTTCTTAAATGTCCACATTGTTTATCCTAGTACATATTTTGCTGTAAACCAAAACAGCAATTAACAGCAGTTTCCATCAGAATTTAAGTTTTTTTCAGATATTTAAAAACGAAATTAAACAGCAGTTTCCTCAAAATTTCCAGGAGAAACACACAAACTAGGTGTGGTAATTCTAAAACAATGAATAGATTTATCAACAGGTGTCTGTGTGTATGAAATGTGTGAATAAAATGAAAACACATTTGGAAAAAGTAGGACAGTCACTTCAATTCTGTGTGTTTTATGTTATGGTGGGTATTAGTAAGTGTCCATCACATTTGGTGATTCTGTGCAGTAACAGCAGTTCATCCCTCACGAGCATTCCTCCCTCCATCACTGTAGGAAGCAAGACGCAACCGCCTGTTCAAACAATTTCCAAATTCACATTAACAAACTGATACAGAGTGTGCTCTAAAATAGTGCTGGGCGTAAATATATAAGAGTTTGGGATGGGACACTGAAACAGTATGAACAGGTTTATGGCAGCCTCAACCTCCACGTTGCGTGACGTGCAAGTTAGTCTGTTTTATTTCACTGCATCTTTAATGTAAACACAATGATACAAACAATGTGATACAACATATGTTGGCTAAAAACAAATAGAGACAATAAAATCTATAATTTACATAGTTGTTATAACATCCTTCATCGCCATTCAGTGGAATGCAGCCTTCCCATTAATTCCTCTCTAATTTATTTTAAGTGCAAGGGGATGTGTCATAGCTAATCAAACCTTTGACATTGCTGTCCCCTCTCAATTTTGCCGTGTTGATCTGGCAAGGACAAAAAAAATTAAATAAGCATATCCTGGGGGGTGGAAGGGTAAATTACAATCTAAGTTTAAAAGTTTGCTAGTTAGCTGAAAAACAAGAAGGGCTGCAGCTCTTGGGGATCAGGGTTTCCGACCCCTGTCCATTTAAGAAGAACCATGATTCGAAACAGAAATTAAAATGAAGCTGAAATGGGATTTAACTGCTCTCACGGATTTCAGCAGTCTTGTAAGGAGGCCAAAAGCACTGACCATTGCAAACCCACACAACAAGGACCGCCTGAATCTGAGATTCTAAAAAATACAAAAAATCTGACATTGTTGGTAACTGGTATTGCCTGCCTAGTTTGTAGTCAGACACATTTGTACATACAAATTAGTATTATGCTTGGGTGTGGATGTGGACTACTTACCAGTGGACATCAACAGCTCTTAACTGGATGTGGTCTGAAAGAAATACAGAAAGATGGACAGTATTAATTCTAAAAAGTAACCAGTGAATGTTCATAAGGTCAGTGAGTATGTATCTGTAGAACTGGGTCTGACCTTGGGACAGTTGCGAACTGGGTCACGTTCCAGTAAGTACATATAAATCACAAAATTATTTTTAATGAGAAGAAAAACAACTGAACTGACAAATAGAATCTAAGAATTAAATTAGAAAATTAGAAATAAAGGGGAGATTAGATATTGTTCTTTAAAGTACTCACTACGAGTACTGAACGTAGTGATGCTGCATAATTATCAGTCAGGTAATCAACTTGTACAGGACTACAGTTAATGAGGCTATACTCAATTGTATTGGCACATTGTGAAGTAAAGGAAGAAGGAATTATTTTGTTAAATTAGTTCACAGCGTTTTTAGATAAACACGTACTGAAGTGGAATGTGATTATAAAATGGTCAGACAAAACAGAATTATGAGGAATGTAGATCCATACTTAATAAAGCATCAGCCCTACAATTGCAACAGCTTGAACAAACTCCCATTGAATCGGCCTCACTGCATTGGCGCTGGATTGATTACTGGTTAAAGTTGCGGTAGTCACCGTTCCATTCCAGTTTTGAGCATCTCTTGAGGAGTCTCATTTCTGCAATAGCCTGGCCTCGTCGCTGTGGACTTGACAAGACAAACAGCAACAGTGTTTATGTAACCCAGCTGTGCTTTTAGTGGGTTGTTTGAGTGTAAGGCTCCTTTAAGGGTTACGACAGTCCAGCTTTGCGGCAGACTTTTGCGACAGTCTACCAACGGTAGAAGCGCACCTGCAGGAGACAACGTGGGCTCAGATGGTAGACTGGTTCAGAGCGAGGCTCCTGAAGTTGATGCTGCACTTTTTCAGTCCTTCCCTTCATATGTTCAACTTACCGTGCCTTCTGCTAGGTGAGACTTCTGAGGGACATAGTTGCTGTATTCACCTGCTGGGACCGATGGATGGCCTGTTCGCTGGGACGCCCTGAGTACTCTGATTAAACTCTACACATTTATTTTTTTATGATTTTGGCTGGCCAGCTATAAATTACATTGAAAGGACCTTTTTGGATGTTGCAATAACTATTGCCACTCACCTGGAAAATCCAGGACTACCTCATTTTGCTTTGCTTTTCATAAGGGCTACATTGTGTATGGATTATATTCCAACATGTGTTTAGTTAAATTTCGTTTAAGTTTCCTTTGAGGTAGGCATTCCTTTTGTCATCGCCCGCTTCTGTGTTTACGGGTAAAGATTTTTTTTTGTTACTGATAATGAGAATAGGGATGCTCCAGTCCAGAAATTGTATGATTCTGGATCAAGTTAGTAAACTGCTGCCAGACCCCAAATAAATCTTCCTGGATTTGTAACACAGTGTGTTGTTTTATTTCTAGGACACCATAGTATTGGTTACATTTACACTCAGTTTTTTTGGAGAAGGTAAACAAAACCTGAAAATGTCTGCAGAAAAAAATACAAGCCCCTTTTCTCCTTGTGATTGAGTCCATCTCTTTTGACATGCAGGTCTTCTCTCCAACACGATCACGTCTACACCAAACGTTCATACGTAAGGATGGAAGGAGTGGGGTCAGTAACAGCTAACGCGCATGCTGATTGAGACATGGCCTTTCAGCCCTCCGCCCTGTCATTCCACACAACCGGAGAAGGGTTGCGCGAGACCACAGAGAAAAGTTACGACAGGCTGGACCTTGTGCAAATACGTCCAAACGCAGAGACGCAAAGTTTTTGTAACTGCATCTCTTTAAATTTTAGTTAAATACCCCTGCTCCAAAAGAACAAAGCCAGTATTAGACTAGTGTCATATCAAGGAGCTGCACACCCCTTTTAAATAATTGCCCAATTGCACAATGTTAGGGCATGCATATCATGAATGCTTGGTCTTGTTTGTTTTCTGAGAATCTACTGCACCTACTGGTAACTTGTTTGCCATGTAGCAATAAAAATATACTATACACCTGGATAACCATGGTTAGTCACTTTGGACTGCTATTATTTTGACCACTACTGTATCATTAAGTAGCCTGCATGTAATCAATACTTGAGTGTCAAATTAAATTAATTCAGTGCATTCCTTTGCAACCTCAAACCTTCTCTTATCTGCTGGTACCATTGAGTCACAAAATTTAACGCCTTGGATTCATAGAATCGATTGGCTAAGTAAAGTCACATGGGATTGCTTAACTTGCATTCAATTGGCCATTGCGTTCTTGCATCCACTACCATAAAGATCAAAATAGCCGCGTTGGTTATTGGTCTGTAGCTCCAGGTCTGTATGGGACAGCTTCTGGGTCCGAATCCAGACCGTTGTCCCCCTGTTAGTGACCGCTGCTCTAGAGGAACAAAGCCAGTATTAGATTAGTGACATACCAAGGAGCTGCTGTTGCATTCTTCTCCAGTCTCATTCCATATAGTTGAGTGCCTTTCTTTGAGGGAATGGAGCATGACCAGAAAATGTTTGATCTCACTGCACCAGTTGGACGCATTAAAACAGAATCGCCAAAATGAAACCACAGGGTTTTTCAGACAGTCAGGGAAAATGAGCTAAATAAGGCCATGGCCTTTGACAATCATATCAATTACATCTGAAAAAAAACAACTTTTATCTCTGTAAATTGCCAAACTCCGGCCTTCCTCTTCCCTCCCAGCTGCAGAGAAGCTCATCCTGCAAGGTATCCCTTCAGAAACTCCATTACATACAAAACAGTGCTGCCAGGATCCTTTTGAGACTATGAAAATATGAGGAAAACATCTCTACCCTCCACACACTCCACTGGCTCCCTTCACCTCCGTCCAGAGTACAAGCTCCTCCTTCACACTCATCCACTGTGTGTCTGTATGGTGATGCTCCCCGTGTACCCCACAAAACTCCACAGTCGCGGTCGTCCACCAATCCTACAGTTGTTGATTTAATCCCTAGCTCCTCTGGTCACATGTTGAAGTGTTCTTGAGCAACACACTGAACCCCACCTAGCTGCTCCCAGTGAGCATCAGCCAGCTGCATAGCAGCTCCCCCATCAGTGCATGAATGTGTGTGTGAAAGGGTAGGTAAGATGCAGTGTAAAGTACTTTGAGTACCAGGTAGAAAAGCGCTGTATAAGTGCAGAACATTTACCATTTAATTCTCAGCAAAGCTCAGTTAACTCTTTACCCCCCAGAACAAAATTTAAAGAATGGAGGCCGCTGCTCTCCATCTGTGGAATGCTCTGCCAGTCCTTCTTAGGTCTCCACAGATGGTGAATGCTTCTAAATAAGAAATGAAAACCTTTTTAGAAAAGCATATTGAAATCTCAGACTGTCTCCTTAGATGTTTTTAGATTACTATTGCAGTGTTGACTTTGTGGATCATACTTGTAGCACTTTGAAGCAGACGCTTTTAACCGAAGGGACTTACAGAGTAATTTGGTACACACACACATACACGGTGGCTCTCACATAGAGTGCTCATCTGACTGGGAGCAACTAGGGGTTCAGTGTCTTCAATACGCAACAAAGAAGGACCGGAGATGGAACCACTCACCCTATGGTTCATGGACGACTACCTGACCAACTCAGCTACAGCTGCCATCTACTTAATAACAGCTCTGACCCAGCACCAAAGATAATTCCAGTAGTAAAGCATCATGCTGTCATAACTAATTTACATTGGATATGGCTCTGGCTTTGGATGGATGTGAGCAGGACAGCGTATAGCAGTAAAGGAAAGGGAGGACGGCTGGCAGTATTTGAAAATAATAGATGGTGTAACTCCGGTGAAAGGGCAGATCTGCTGTGATGACATTGAGCTGTTAGCTGTTAGTTGACCACTCTGTAGGCAGGAGACAGAGCTTGGAACTTAATCCTTGCAGCCACAGGAAGCCAGTGCAGAGATCTGAAGAGCGGTTTGACTTGATTCTTTTTTGGCTTATTGAAAATAAGGCATGCTGCCACATTTTGGATCATCGGCAGGGGTTTGGTCGTGCATGCCGTGTAACCCGTCAACATTGCAGTGCAATAATCTAGATGAGATATGACCAACACCTGCACAATGAGTTGGGTTGTGTATTCCAAGAGGTAGGGTCTGATCTATCTGATGTTGTAGAGGACAAATCTACACGGCCTAGAGACTGAGGCGATGTGTTCCGTAAAGCTCAGTTGGTAGCGATGATGACCCCAAAATTTCTGGCCGACTTAGCAGGGACAATCTCTGTAGATCTAATGCTGATGTGTTGTGTTGAAGGTTTGACTGAGAAGAGAAGAACTTAAGTCTTGGAAATGTTAAGCAGAAGATGTCTGTCTCTTATCCAAGCAGAGACGTCAGAGAGACAGGCAGAGATGTGTCACGAGATAATGAGTCATCCAGGGGAAAGGACCAGATGAGCTGCATGTTGTCTGCATAGCAGTGATAGGAAAATGCATGTGAATGAATGATAGAGCCCAGAAAAGCAGTATAGATGAAAAAAAAGGGGGATCAAGGACTGAGCCATCAGACTCGTTAAAGGGAGTTTTTCCTCTCCACTGTTGCCTAAGGCTTGCCCAAGGGGAAATTGTTGGAGTTTCTCTAAATGTCTGTATAGTCTTGACTTAATAATCTGAAGTACCTTGAGATGACTTTGTTGTAAAGTGGAACTATATAAATAAAATTGAATTGAACTGAGCCCTGCGGTACACAGGTGGAGAGGTTATGAGAGTTAGAATCATGCCGCTGCCAGGATACCTTGAAGGTTCTTCCAGACAAGTAAGACCAAAGCCAGGCTAAAGCTGATCAAGAGATGCCCAATTTAGAGACTGCAGACAAGAGGATCTCATGGTTTTCAGTGTCAAAGGGTGCAGATAGGCCTAGCAGAATTAAGACAGAAGACAAACTGGTTGACATTGAGGACGTTGTTCTGGGAAAGAAAGTCTGAGACTTGAGTGAAGACTGTTCGTTCCAGGGTCTTTGTCAGACATGGAAGAAGAGAGACTGGTCTGTAGTTCACAAGGGAGGGATCAAGAGAAGGCTTCTTCAACAATGGAGTAATCTTAGCCTTTTTTCCTGATTTAAAATATAGAATTGTGTTTTTTTTCCAAGTTAAAATTATTCCCAGTCCAATCTTAACTAGTCTCAGCTTTCTTATTTTTAAGAAAGCTGTCATTAACAACAAGGGGCACTGTAGGTGCTGGTGAAAACTGACAAGGCACGGTTTTGGGATAAAGATTCAAGAGTTAAACTGCATAATCACTCCACAATATGCACGATAGGTCATACTGTGACTTGAAATGTTGTTGCTTCAGGTCCACAATATAAAATAAGTGATAAAAAATAATATACTCACTAAAGAATGATCATCTAAGGACTGGATAATACAATGATATTTAAAATAATGAAACACAGTAATAAAGATGTTAAAGAATATATTATGATCTACTGAGGGTGGTATGGAATCCAATATGAATGTTTAAAAGAATGCAGACGTAAAGAAGATCCACAGGTCCACAATATAAAATAAGTATAAAATAAGTGATAAAAAATAATATACTCACTAAAGAATGATCATCTAAGGACTGGATAATACAATGATATTTAAAATAATGAAACACAGTAATAAAGATGTTAAAGAATATATTATGATCTACTGAGGGTGGTATGGAATCCAATATGAATGTTTAAAAGAATGCAGACGTAAAGCACTAACTAACAAACAATCTCTAAGCAAAATTCAACTAAGAAAAGTAACCAAACCTAAAACCTAACAGAAAACTAAAAGGAACAAAGGAGAGGACTAAAGAAACGAGAAATAAGATGATTCAAATGACTAACTCAATGGAAGGGCAATAAACAGATACAAACAAATAACAAGTTCAGTTGAGACTAGTATTCCCTCAACGCTATGCAGAAATGACTTCATGACTTTCTTCACAAACAAAATTGTAGCTATTAGAAATAAAATTCACCAGACCCTCCCCACAAATACGACAGAATTAGAATCATCAGTAAGTCCTCAGTCCCTTTTAGACTGCTTTGTGCCCATAGACCTTGCTAAGTTAACTTCAACTAGTATGCTATCTAAACCAACAACATATCTGCTAGACCTCATTCCAGTTAGACTGCTCAAAGATGCTCTACCCTTATTAGACACGTTTGTATTAGATATCAATAATCTATCCTTACAAACAGGATATGTACCAAAGGCTTATAAGGTAGCTGTAATCAAACCTCTACTTAAAAAACCTAGTCTGGATCCAGGTGTCTTAGTCAATTACAGACCAATATCCAATCTCCCCTTTACTCCTAAAATACTTGAAAAAGTAGTTGCAAAGCAATTATGTGACCACCTGTGCAGAAACGACTTGTTTGAAGAATTTCAGTCAGGATTTAAAGTTCATCACAGCACAGAAATCAGAAATCAATTAATCAAACTACAAGCATGTCTAAAAGACACAATACACAATTTCCTTCTTCTAAACTCAGATAAAACTGAAGTTATTGTGTTTGGGCCTAAAAGTCTAAGAAACATGTTTTCTAACTATATCGCTGCTTAACTCTGGCAACTCTGACCCTATGACATAACTCTGGCCCCCAGTAGTACTGCAAGGAATCTCTGAGTAATTTTTGACTAGGATTTGTCATTTACCTCACACATAAAACAAATCTCTACAACAGCCTTCTTCCACCTACGGAACATTGACAAAATTAGGAGCATCCTGTCTCAAAGCGATGCTGAAAAACTGGTTCATGCATTTGTTACTTCTAGATTGGACTACTGTAATTCTCTACTTTCAGGCTGCCCCAGTAACTCTCTAAAAAGCCTCCAATTATTCCAAAATGCTGCAGCAAGATTACTGACTGGGATTGGTTAGAGAGATCATATTTCACCTTCATTAGCTTCTCTCAAGCTCCATCATATCTAAAAGATCTCCTAGTACCATATCCTACTAGACCACTTTGGTCCCAAAATTCAGGCCTACTTATGGTTCCCAGAATTTCCAAAAATAGAATGGGAGGCAGAGCCTTTAGCTATTAAGCTTCTCTCCTGTGGAACCAGCTCCCAGTCCAGATTCGGGAAGCAGACACCCTCTCTACTTTTAAGACTAGGCTCAAAACCTTCCTCTTTGATAAAGCTTATAGTTGGTTATAGTCATGCTGCTATGGGCTTAGACTGCTCGGGGACTCTGCACTGAGACACTTCCTCTTCTCTTCATTCTCTCCTCTCACCCCACATCTATAATGTCACCACTGTATGACATTAACACTGTATCTTCTTTGTCCCGTAGTCGTCTTTCTCCCTCTCTGTCCCCCTCTCTCTGTCCCTGTCTTCAGGTGTCCCCAGATTTGGCGCTGTGTGTCTTCCAGTGTGCAGCTACTGGTCCCACTAACCTGCCCAATGTTTTGTTGCTGCTTTTGTTGCTCTGTTCTTTTCTTTCCACTTTCCACTCAGCCCAACCTGTCAAGGCAGATGTCCGTCCACCCTGAACCTGGTTCTGCTGGAGGTTTCTTCCGGTAAAGGGAGTTTTTCCTCTCCACTGTTGCCTATGGCTTGCTCAAGGGGGATTTGTTGTTTTTTTTTTAAATGTCTTTATAGTCTTGACTTTATTATGTAAAGTGCCTTGAGATGACCTTGTTGTAAATTGGCACTATATAAATAAAGTTGAATTGAATTGAATTGAATTGAATATGGACAGATGTCTACAGACTCTGATGTTACCAACCGACAAGATGTTGCTCTTATGTTATAACTCGTGCCAGGTTCTCGTCAGTACTCTCGATGGAAACTCACTGCTTTAGGGCTTACTGGACCCCTGCCGTTTGCATTACATACTCAAGCTTATTTGGACTCTTGCCCTGTTTTCTCTGTGGTCTGAGGTTTGGTCTTTGGTTTTTGGTCTTTGGGGGTTTATTTGGCTTCCTTGTGTGCTCTGTTCTGTTAGTGTTCCCTCCTTCAGTCTGCCCTTTTTTCCCCTTCTCTCTCGTGTTCTTCTTTGTATTCCCTTCTGGCTTACTCTCAGTTTGATTTTTTTAAGTGTATACATTGTGTTCTCTTATTCCCTTTTGGTTTTGGGATAAAGTTCACTCTCTTTTTGTACTTCCTCTCGTTTTGTTGCTTTTTTGGGTCCTCTAAAATGACCTAGACCTTGAGCTATAATCTAACAGTATTTCCTCGTAATTCAGTTTTCTCTGACCATTTTCTAATAACAATCGATTTTACTCTAATGGATTATACAGCAGTTAGAACCACCTTTATTTTACTCCTGCTCAAGTTGATTATCTTGGTGATAATTCCTCAGCCTCACTGCACATGATACTAGATACCTCTAATAAAAACAGTGAATCAAAGGACCTCCATGGCACAATTTGCAAATGCGCAGCTTAAAGCAGGCGTCACGAAAGTTAGAAAGAAAATGGCGTTCCACTAGTTTAGAAGATTCGCACACCTGGAAAAACTGTTTAATAACGTACAAATTATCCCTTCGTTATGCCGGTACAGCATATTATTAATCATCAATAGAGGGAAATTAGAACAACCCCCGGTTTCTTTTCAGCACGGTAGCCAGGCTTACTAAGAGCCATAGTTCAGATGAAACTAGTTTTCCCTCAACGCTGTGCAGCAATGACTTTCTTTACAAATAAAATTTTAGCTATTAGAGAGAAAATTCACCAGAATTCAACAGATGGAGTTTCATGTACAAAAACTGTCTTTTATCAAAAGACCCCAATTAACTCTTACATAGTTTTTAGTTTTTTTACCAAATAGATCTCACTGAGTTAACTTCAACAATTGCTTCTTCCAAACTAACATCATGTCTTTTAGACCCTTGTGTGCTCTGTCCCAACCAAATTACTTCAAGATGTTCTACCTTTAATACACACGTTCAAATTAGATTTAATTAATATATCCTTAGATTCTGGTTACGTGCCAAAGGCCTATAAATTTTCTGTAATCAAACCTTCGCTTAAAAAAAAAACTTGTCTAGATCCAGGTGATTTAGCCAGTTATATAAAAATATCCAGTCTCCCATTCATTTCTGAAATCCTTTGGAACACTGTTGGGTTCTTTGTTTGTATCTGTTTATTTCCCTTCCATTGAGTTAGTCATTTGAATCATCTTTTGTCTTGGTTTTTTAGTCCTCTCCTTTGTTCCTTTCAGTTTTCTGTTAGGTTTGTCTTAGTTGAATTTAGCTTAGAGATTGTTTCTTAGTTAGTGCTTTATGAGTTCATTCTTTTAAACATTCATATTGGATTCCGTACCAGCCTCAGTAGATCATAATATATTCTTTATTACTGTGTTTCATTATTTTAAATATCATTGTATTATCCAGTCCTTAGATGATCATTCTTTTGTTTGTATATTATTTTTATCTCTTATGTTATATTGTGGATCTGAAGCATTTCAGGTCACAGTATGACCTATTGTGCATATTTTGGAGTGACTATACAGTTTATTAACTCTTGAATCTTCATCCCAAAGCCATGCCTTGTTAGTAACTGTAACTGTAACTGTAACTGTAACTTTATTTGTTAAGCCCTTTAAAACAACAAGGTTGAACAAAGTGCTGTACAAGTTAAGGCATAAAATATTCAAATAAAACAAGATAATGAGAAGTAAATAAAACCCAACAATTTAACAATAAATAAATAACATACATAAATGTCAACAACTCAAACTGCATCAAAAGCCAGTGAAAACAAATGGGTCTTAAGAAATTATTTAAAAACAGGCAAGGAAGAGGCCTATCTTATGTGCAGGGGCAGCTCGTTCCACAATTTTGGAGCTGCCACCGCAAAAGCTCTTTCCCCTCTGAGCGTCCGTTTAGTTTTTGGTACACTCAGGAGAAGCAGGTCGGCTGATCTGAGTGACCGAGGAGGAGTATATAAATGCAGGAGTTCGGAGAGATACATTGGGGCAGCACCATTTAAACATTTAAAAACAAATACGAGAAGTTTAAAATGGATCCTGAAATGCACAGGCAGCCAGTGAAGACAGGATAAAATAGGTGTGATGTGGTCTTGCTTTCTAGTGCCAGTTAAAAGATGTGCAGCAGCATTTTGGATTAGCTGCACTCGAGAGATCGACGACTGACTGAAGTCAAAATAAAGTGCGTTACAGTAATCCAGCCGGGTGGTAACAAAGGCGTGGATTACTGTCTCAAAGTGCTGCTTAGTGAGAACTGGCTTAACTTTGGCCAGTTGCCTCAGGTGGAAAAAAATAGATTTTACTACAGACCGAATATGGCTCTCAAGCTTTAGGTTGGTGTCCATTTTAAACCCAAGGTGAACTATTTCTGATTTGGCATATTCAGCCAAGGGACCCAAATCTATGGACGCAGCGGCCCCCTTAGAGGAGTTGGTTCCCAGCACAATTACCTCTTTGAATCATTAAAATGTAAAAAAAGTTAAAAGCCATCCAGGCCTTAATGTCATTTAAACAGTCCAATAATGAGCTGACAGAGAAACCCTCCCTCTTATTTAGAGGGACATAAATCTGACAATCATAAGCATAACAATGTAAACAGATTCCATGTTTTCTGAGGATGGAGCCAAGGGAAGCAAATACAAAGAAAACAGGACAGGGCCTAAAATAGAGCCTTGTGGAATCCCACAGGACAGAGGAGCAGAGGAGGACTGGAAATCTCCAAGTTGGAAACAAACACTTCTGTCCTTTAAGTAGGATCTAAACCAACTCAAAGCTGGGCCCTTTGTACCAACCCAGTGTTCTAGGCGGGAGATCAAAATGTCATGGTCCACTCTATGAAATGCAGCAGTTAAATCAAGCAGAACAAGGACCACACAGTCACCAGAATCAAAGGCTAGGAGAATGTCATTAAATACTCAGCAGAGCAGATTCAGTACTGTGTTTTGTTTTAAAACCAGATTGAAAGATCTCTAAAAGGTTGTGCTCATTTAAAAAAGCCGTTAACTGGCTATAAATGATTTTCTCTAAAAGCTTTGATAAAAAAGGTAATCTAGAGATTGGCCTAAAATTAGCAAAAACAAGTGGATCGAGCCCAGGTTTCTTAATGAGAGATTGAACTATGGCATGTTTAAAACTTTTGGGGACCAGCCCAGAGGTTAGACTAGTGTTTATAATGGTGAGAACAGATGGCCCTAAAGTAAGAAAAACCTCTTTAAAAAGACGAGGGGGAAGAGCATCACAGGGTGAACCTGAGGGTTGCAAGTGATCAACAATCTCCTGAACCTGAGACAAGGTGACAGGCTCAAACCGATGAAAGACAGCAGAGCACAAGCGAGAGACTGATGGGTCAAAAACAGGAGGAGAGATTTGGGCCCTTGCCATAGAGACCTTATTAATGAAAAAATTAAGAAAGTTTTCACAGGTTTCAGATGTGAATTCAAAACATACAGTCTGAGCAGCATTAAGGATTTTGCTAATAGACTGAAATAACACACGGGGTTTGTGACAGTTGGAAATAATAATATTAGCAAAGTGTTTCCTTTTAGAGTCTTTTACTGTGGACTGATAGAGACGCCAACAGTCTCTCAGCATTTGAAAGGACACTTGCAGTTTGTCCTTCTTCCATCTGCGTTCAGCTCTGCGGCGCTCCCTTCCTCACAGCACGAGTCTGGTCATTTAGCCAGGGCTCAGATTTAGCTTTATTTTGCCTGATTTTAAGTGGAGCTACAGCGTCCAATACAGTCTGGCAGGTGGAGTGAAAGCTGGAGCTGAGCTCGTCTGTAGAATTGTCCATGGATTTAGGAATCACATAGTTCTGGCTGAAGAGGACTGAGAACTGAGCAGCAGTGGAGGAGTTAATAACCCGAGAGAGCTGAGCAGGAGCACGACTTCTAACAGTGTGAAAAGGCAAGGAAACATGAAATACCACAGGCACATGGTCTGAAATAACAGCATCACAAACCTCCAAGTTAAAAACAGGCAGACCATATGACAAAACCAGATCAAGTGTGTGTCCACGCTCTTGTGTTGGTCCAGTTACAGACTGGACCAAATTAAAAGAGTCAATAAGGTGTAAAAAGTCATTAACCATGGGTTTGTCTGGACAACACACATGGATATTAAAATCACCAACTAAAAGGGGACAGTCATATTTGGGCATGACCTCAGCCAGGAAGTTAGCAAAGTCATTGATAAAATCCTTATTGTATTTCGGTGGTCTGTAGATCACTCCACACAGTGCAGGGTGAGAGCAGCCAAGCTCAAACAGACACATTTTGAAGCTGGATAAAGCCGTGGACAGCGACAGCTGTTTACACTAATACCGGTGCCATAAACACAGGCGCCATCTTGAATCTCTTAGTTTTCACTAGCACCTACAGTGCCCCTCGTTGTTAATGACAGCTTTCTTTAAAATAGTTAAGCTAGGGCTGGGAATAATTTTAGCTAGGAAAAAACACACAATTCTATATTTTACACACTTTTCTCTGTGACTCATCTAATGTGTTTCCCTGTCTGACCTATAATTGTTTTTCTATTACTGGGTCTCTGGATTTGGATTTTGAATAGTCCTTTATCTGGATGTTCACTGGTGACAGTGAAAAGTGTGCATCTGCATAAATCCAACACCAGTTCTTTGGTTTTCCTCACACTGACCTGGAGGCAACTCTGTTGGCACCAGTCCACAATGAATTCTTTGTACAAATCATCAGATAACTTTTGCAACCGACATGTTGCTGAGCTGAACATGAAGTGGGATGAAGCCAGAACCATCCCTGTGGGTCTCCTGTGTTGCAGACAACATTGTTTGACTTGCACTCAAAAGCCCTTGCATACGGTTGTCAGTTTGTGAGGTAATCCAGTATCCAGATGGATGGTGTTGCACCACCCCGATGTGCTTCAGTTTATACTTCAGAAGCAGAATTGATTTTATCAAAAAAATTTGAGCAGTCAAAAACATGATTCACTGAGCTTCTACTCCTCTCCCTGTTCAAGAGGAGGATGACATTCTTCAACTCTGATGTCTGCCTGGTAGGCAAACTGAGAAATTTGATTACTGTTTACTAATGTGTGTTGTTTTTGAGCTGAGGGCAGAAAGAGGTGGGCCACAGTAACTTACTGTGGGAGCCACTGATCAAAACTTTAGATTCAGCTTATTCACCCACTTCCTGGGAGCTAGCATTCTTGTAGCAACTGATGGTTTTGAGCCCTTTCCACTGATATTATTCAGCTGCAGCTGGTCCTTTATCTTTCTCCTGTAGCCTGCTTTTTCTTCAGTGATCTTCCTTCTCAACTTTTTTTGCACACTTCTCAGCTCCCCCTTGTTTCCTGATTTAAAAGCTCTCTTTTTCTTCTTTAAGAATAGCCTTTATATACTGGTTTATTAATGGCTCATTGTTGGAGAAGGTAAATGCCGTTACACAGATCATTAACACATTTCTCTTAACCTTAACAGGCACCTTTCCATCCTCGTTCAAGCAGGCCCAGATTACTCCACTGTTGAAGAAGCCTTCTCTTGATCCCTCCCTTGTGAACTACAGACCAGTCTTTCTTTCCATGTCTGACAAAGACCCTGAAAAGAGCAGTCTTCACTTAACTCTCAGACTTTCTTTCCCAGAAAAACCTCCTCGATGTCAACCAGTCTGGCTTCAAGAGCGGTGACTTCACAGAGATGGTATCTCTGACTGTTTTGGAATCCCCGCGGGCTGTTAAAGCTGCAGGTAATTCTTCTGTCCTAATTCTACTATATTCTTCAGTCTCTAAATTGGGCATCTCTGGATCAGCTTTAGCCTGGCTTAGGTCTTACTTGTCTGGAAGAACCTTCAAGGTATCCTGGCAGGGGTGTGATTCGAACTCATTACCTCTCCTCGGTGTACAGCAGGGCTCAATACAATTCAACTTTATTTGAACTAACACAACTGAATTAAAACGTTTGGCTTGGTCTGTAGCTCCGGTTCCGTATGGGACAGCTTCTGGGTCCAGATCCGGACCACGATCCACCTGTCAGTGACCGCTGCTCTTGTTTGTCTGTCAGTGGTATTTTTAGGTATGTACACTACACAACTGAATACTAAGTCTGTTCCGAAAAAACTATGGAAAGACACTCGTCGGCAAGACTTGTAGCTGTTTTTACCTATTCAAGAATCTTTTTATTCAAGGGAAATTCAGTTAAATGATCAATTAAAAAAAGTAACATTTAAAAATTCATGTAACAAATACAAGATTACATAATTTGCTATTAGAAGGTTCCCTAAGCAATACCAGTTTTTTTCAGAATGATTTTATGACGCTACGACTTGTATAAAGTACATATTTTGTAAAAACCTTTTGTACTTCTACATTATAGTTGGCATCATTCATAAATAATCTATATTTATTTTTTTCATATGTATGGACTGTATCACATTGTCATAAAAAGAGTCTGGCAAATTCATTTCTCTTTTCTTTAACAAATGACCATAACGAGGCTGCTGGCATGAATATATGTACACAATATTATCTATATCTTCTGCAGTGATCTGTGATACTTTTCTTTCCACAGTTTGAAGTTTCGCTCACTACCAGACAGAAGAGATGCTGCAGCCTTGAGTCAAAATTTTTCTAACTGATCAGTTGTCATCAGGCAGCACCCCTCGGTTTGTGTAAAAAAAAACAGCATGCAATGCATGATTCAATGTTCAGGTTATTATACGAAACCTGACGGTTCAAATAAGTCAACAAGACCCCATACTGACTAGTATGTGACTACAGATGTGTTTTTGAAATTTAGAGTGACGCCTTTGCATTTGACCTGTTTTTCCACATCTGGTGATGGAAGCGTAACACTTTGCAACGATACAAACTAATGATGAAATTTTCCTGAATGTTTACGGTTCTTTTCTGTATTTATAACCATGTGCATTCTAGTCACCAATTGTGCATGTGCAGCCACCCTGGCTCACAAGATTAATTTACTAGGAACTTATAGTACAGTTGGCAACCATTCAACACTAGAAATACCAATAATTTCACTTAAAGATGTGAAGCAGTTTTGGTTCTTGTTTGAAATTTAAAAAAGTCTTGACATATTCCCTAAAACAGGTGTTCATCTGTTGCCAACAACAGCCCTTTGATGCTCAAGCTGTCTGTCTCTATCTCCATGACAAATATAATTGAACTAATATAAAAATTAAACAATTATATTATATCATGGAAAAACTTGTGTCTCATATTATTTGTAATGAAAAATGTTCCCAGCAAAAATATATGAATTTTCCTTGCTGTTCTAATGGAAAGGACTCTTTCCAGAAGAGGTAATACATGAACCCCCAGAGAAAACAACAGTTGGTGTGGCAACTAAAAACAGGCAGAGAGGAACATGTGATTACATCATAACTTTAGATAGTGTGGATGGATGAAAAAATGTAAAAGGGGAGAAAATCATTAAGATGAAAAGCAAGAGCCATTAGTGGACAACAGACAGAGAGAGAAATAAGGGGAGGGATGAAGGTTACAGAAATTAAAACAGCATTCGTCTGACAGAGTTTTAGTCAGAAGCTTCCATAGCTGCAGCTTCTCCTCCTCCTCCTCTCTCTGAGGATGGAGGAACATGATAGAGCAGAGCTCTGCTTTCCACAACTCCTCAATGCCTCCTGCAGGAAACCAAAGACCAGCCAATCTGATGTTGTCTTCATGTATTTGCTCTGCTTAATGTGTTTGTTCACTGTGGCTCTCAACCTGCTCGTCATCAGCTCAGTCTCCCACTTCAGGCAGAGAAACTCGGCAAAACTTAACTGATTATTGTTTATCTTGGTTCCAGACGTATTTTCTGCTTTGCTGACAATGTTTTGAATGTTAAATTTCAAAGTGTGCCACCTATAAGGCATATCACTTTACATTAATGTCTGATATTACATTACGTGTCTTTGTTTCTTTGCAGGCAACTGCACACTCCCAACCAATCTCCTCATTCTCTCTCTGGCTGTGTCAGACGTTCTATTTGGGCTTGAGTCAGTGTTAGAAGCTCAGCGACAAACGGGATGTTGGTTTCTTGGTGATATCATGTGTTCTTTCCATGGTTATTTGAGCTCAATCTTTCTGTCTGCCTCAATAGGAGTCATGGTTCTTATATCAGCCGACCGCTATGTGGCTATTTGTGACCCTCTGCATTACGCCACCAGAGTCACTGTGAGAAGAATTAAAATGTGTGTCTGTATGTGTTGGACCTGTTCCATTGTCTACAATGGTCTCATTTGTTGTAACACTCTGAGTGAGCCAGACAACAATAGTTTCTGTTATGGAGAGTGTGTGCTTTTAATTAACAACATTGCAGGATATGTGGATTTTGTTTTGTCATTTATTGCCCCCATCGCTGTGATCATAATTCTGTATATCAGTGTGTTTGTGACGGCCGTGTCTCAGGCTCGTGCCATGCGCTCTCATGTTGCAGCCGTCACACTCCAGCATTCAGGAATTGAAACAACAAAGAAATCTGAGCTGAAAGCAGCCAGGACTCTTGGTATTGTTGTACTTGTGTTCTTAATGTGTTACAGCCCATTTTACTGTCTCTCTGTTGTACAAGTCGGTGCTACTTTGCCTGCAGTTTCTGGTGTCTTTCTGGTATTTATCAGCCCCTGTCTGAACCCTGTGATCTATGCCTTGTTCTACCCCTGGTTTAGAAAATCTATCAGACTAATTTTCTCTCTTCAGATCCTGCAGTCTGGTTCCCGTGATACCAACATGCTGTAAACAGACACTGTGCAGTGAAATGTGATCTGCTCTATGGACAGAGAAATTCAATTGTAAATGTTCTTCACTGAGTGAATTCACAAATCCAAACAGTGAAAATGTGCGGATCTCTCCTCTCAGATAATATGTTGTATTTTCTCATGATTTAAGTGATGCTTCATTTTTCAAATGATGGTGCTGATTATCAGTAACCAGTCATACACACTCACTGCTGTAGATTTGTAATCTGTGTATTTTCTGGGTCTGTTCTATTTTCCATTCAGCTTCTGGTTACAAATAGTTTTTTCCTTTGTGTCTGTTTTCACAAGCACCTACACAATGACTTCTGTTACTAAAGAAGATGTAAACTTTAAAAATGAGAACTACAATGAATGTATTACGTTCTGTCTCTCTTCCTCAAATCTGCACAAATACTCCAACAGACCCTTACATGTGACATATATTGAATATAGAAAATAAAGTGAAATGAAATCAAATGTTGGAGAGTAATAGGACCAAGAATTAAAAAATAAGATGGCAGGACATGAAAAGAAGGAGACTGAGAATTAGTTGTGCAGTTAAATGACGAGAGGCACAGCTGGTTTTCTGGGTGATTCTGACTAATAGTAACAACTAGAATTCAGCATTTCTTGGAGAAAAAAAAAAGTGTGATTGCTGAAAGGCAGTAGCAGCCCTATTCTTACAGTCTGCTTTGCTGCTGTGAGATTGGAAGCCCTGGACAGTTTAGTGACAGTGAAAGCACATGGAAATTATATAAATTATTGTAAATTAGACATAAGTACTATACCACTCAACCTACTACGCTTTATATGGTAAAGTTGGAACCATGTTTCTTGATGTAAGGGTTTAGGACTAGTAGTGCACACAAAAAATGTCCAGAAGACAAATATAAAAAATTATGCATTTCCTGAAGGAATTGCATGTGATTATTGAAAGCCAGCTGCTACTGGGGCATCCTATATGCAGAAGTACACAAATGCATGGACCAGTTTTTCAGCATTGCTTTGAAACAGAATGCTCCTAAATTCGTCAACGTTCCGTAGGTGGAAGAAGGCCGTTCTAGAGATTTGTTTTATGTGCGAAGCAAATGACAAATCCTTGTCCAAATTGACTCTGAGATTCCTTGCAGTAGTACTGGGGGCCAGAGTTATGTTGTGCTGTCCTTGCAAAATCTGCATCTTCAGCTATACACCCAGCTTAACACCATACTATCAGCATGTTATCTTCCAAGAAACAGACAGTAATTGGCAAGTTTAAAGTGATATTTCACCACTAAAAACAAGGTGTGTTATAAAAAATGTATATTTTTTATGTTGAAATGTGTGAAAACTTAAAAAATGTATGGTTAATGTTCAGTGAAAGTAGGCAGAAACTACTGAGGGTGAAAATGACTCTAGTGGCCTTTATCAAAGTGTATTTCCTTTATGATTGTAGTCCTCTCATGCGTCGACTACAGCTGCATCAGCGTCACTTGTGGAAGAAGCAGCACCATCTTCCGCCAGGCAAAACAACAAGTACGAGTGAACTCAGCTTCCACATGCTACTGATTTTGAAATAAACGGCATTCTGTTGTAGTACAAAGATGTCTGTGTTAAATGTAACAAATAAATAGAAATGTCTGGGTTACAAGTCTCTCTTCACTGTGGAAGCTAATGAACAAGACTAAAAACACCTCACATATGCTGCACATATCCACCTTTTTTGAAAAGACACTTTTCTAATAGATTTTTTATTTAAGCCTGTGTACACTACCGCATTGAATTTATTTAATTAATTTAGCTTTACAGGTTTTGAAAATGCAACTTGTTTTTTAAAAATGTCTTTTTAAATAAAGATAAAGCCTTCAATTAATCCAAAATGCTGCCGCAAGATTGCTGACTGGGATTGGTAAGAGAGATCATATTTCACCTTCATTAGCTTCTCTCCATTGGCTTCCCATTAAATGTAGAATAGAATTTAAAACCCTCCATCATACCTAAAAGATCTCCTAGTACCATATCATCCTAATAGACCACTTCAGTCTCCGAATGCAGGCCTACTTGTGGTTCCCAGAATGGGAGGCAGAGACTTTAGCTATCAAGCTCCTCTCCTGTGGAACCAGCTCCCAGTCCAGATTCGGGAAGCAGACACCCTCCCTATTTTTAAGACTAGGCTCAAAACCTTCCTTTTTGATAAAGCTTATAGTTGGTTATAGTCATGCTGCTATAGACTTAGACTGCTGGGGGACTCTGCACTGAGCCACTTCCTCTTCTCTTCATTCTCTCCTCTCACCCCACATCTATAATGTCACCACTGTATGAAATTAACTCTGTGTCTTCTATTCAATTCAATTCAACTTTATTTATATAGCGCCAATTTACAACAAGGTCATCTCAGGGCACTTTACATAATAAAGTCAAGACTATACAAACAGGTAGAGAAAACCCAACAAATCCCCCTTGAGCAAGCCATAGGCAACAGTGGAGAGGAAAAACTCCCTTTAACGGAAGAAACCTCCAGCAGAACCAGGCTGCCATCTGCCTTGACCGGTTGGGCAGAGTGGAAAGTGGAGAGAGAAAAGAACAGAGCAACAAAAGCAACAACAAAACATTGAGCAGGTTAATAGGACCAGTAGCTGCACACTGGAGGACACACAGCGCCAAATCCGGGGACACCTGTGGACAGGGAGAGAGAGAGGGGGAAAGAGAGGGAGAGAGACGACTACGGGACAAAGAAGACACAGAGTTAATGTCATACAGTGGTGACAATATAGATGTGGGGTGAGAGGAGAGAATGAAGAGAAGAGGAAGTGGCACAGTGCAGAGTCCCCCAGCAGTCTAAGCCTATAGCAGCATGACTATAACCAACTATAAGCTTTATCAAAGAGGAAGGTTTTGAGCCTAGTCTTAAAAATAGGGAGGGTGTCTGCTTCCCGAATCTGGACTGGGAGCTGGTTCCACAGGAGAGGAGCTTGATAGCTAAAGGCTCTGCCTCCCATTCTATTTTTGGAAATTCTGGGAACCACAAGTAGGCCTGCATTTTGGGACCGAAGTGGTCTAGTAGGATGATATGGTCTTCTTTGTCCCATAGTCGTCTTTCTCCCCTTCTGTCTCCCTCTCTCAGGTGTCCCCAGCTTTGGAGCTATGTGTCTTACAGTGCACAGCTACTGGTCCTACCAACCTGCCCAATGTTTTGTGTTGCTGTTGTTGCTCTGTTCTTTTCTCTCTTCACTTTCCACTCAGCCCAACCGTTCAAGGCAGATGTCCGTCCACCCTGAGCCTGGTTCTGCTGGAGGTTTCTTGCGTTAAAGGGAGATTTTCCTCTCCACCGTTGCCTATGGCTTGCTCAAGGGTGATTTGTTGGGTTTTTTCTAAATGTTTGTATAGTCTTGACTTTATTATGTAAAGTGCCTTGAGATGCCCTTGTTGTAAATTGCTATATAAATAAAGTTGAATTGAAAAAAAATGAATTTTTGTTCTCATTTTAGGAGAACCATGATTCAATCAAGTGTTCTACAAAAGGTCCAAACAGTTGGTGTTGGACAGGCCTCACACTACACAATTCATGGACAAACCTGTCCAAAGTGTTTTAGACAGACGGCAAGATCCAGCAGACCAATGCAAGACACCAACATCTACAGCTGCACTTCCCCAGCCTGCTCCTCCACCAAACACTGCAGCTCTACCTGAACCCTCTAAAGATGATGCAGTGAGGACACTGAACTGTGCAACTCACTGGATACCACATTGGTAATGACTGTTACCAAATCTATTAAAAATAAAAATCTCTTTCTATTAATTTTATTCAGAATATTATCTAATAGTATTACATAGTACTATGATTATTTCAACCATAGACAGATCATTATTTGACTCTAAGAATAGCACAAGCATTCCCTGATTTTTACTGTCATGATAAACAAATTGGAATAAGTCTTATCCCACTTTTACTGGAAGATGTGTTTCTTGTAAAAAGGTATAACATAAACTCATTACTTTCTGAACGGCAACTTATCAATTGAAATAGTCTAATTATATAGTATGAAAATGGAGAATCTTACCAAGGTGATGGTGCACAGTCACAACATACAATGCATTTTTCAATTTACTGTGACTATAACGTAACAGGTGAGGGATTTGACAAACAAACCTCTGGGTGATTTTAAACATTTTATTAACAAATAATAGGTGCTCAGCCAGGCTCTATTTGACATCTTTTAGCAAAGTTAAGGCGTCAGATATAACACCTGGGCTGAGTTCTTCTTGAGCATCAGTTGTCTCTTTAAATCCCTGGTGATGTCCATCAGGAGATAGAAACCTGGCTGGAACTGCTGGGAAGACACAGACTGGCAAACAAGACGGTAGTCACCTGCAAAAGTCTCTCCTTGCAGGATCCATTCTAAAAAATGACGGTACACTGACAGCAGATATTCTCTACAAAATTAAATTATTTGTTAGTATTCGAGTTGCTGATCCCAACCAGCATAAAGCAAACCTCTAGAGCAAACCCTAGAAAGCTTTGTAAGCCTGACATCGTAATGCTGATTGCTCATAGGTAACACACATGTGGCAAACAGACGTGGCTGGTAATGTGCAGTAACTTTACTCAGAGCTAATGCACAGACAAACGTTAGCAAGGTAAGCTAATACTTCGCCGGACACTCAACAAACAAAGCCTGTCAGGCATCGTAACGTTATTCAAACGTATCACCACAAGCTAAAACAATAATGGTCAAATATGTTACTTAATGCTCATTTAACCATTCTGCCCTGTAGCTTCCAGTTTCTTTTTAGGATCCTGAAGTGTCGAGCACTCCTCCGTCCAGAAGTGGTTCGAAACTGTGATGATCCGTAACATATATGTTCGGTGCACACTTACTGCAGAGACACCAGCAACTGTCTCCTGCATGCAGCCGCTCCTCTCTGCTGTACTTCCTGGCTCTTTGTGGTTACCTTCCGGCTTCGGCAGCCTTGTCCTCCTCCATACGACATAACACGTCTGCCCTGTGCTCCGATCACAAGTAACCACGAATATCAGACTGTGTTAAAGCACTGTAGAACTCGCTGTCTTCCAAATAATCTACAGCAGGACCTTCTGCAATTTAATATTAGAGTTGTATGTGTATGCGAGGATAAAATATGGTGGAGGGACCAGTGGAGCTGCAGCAGGTTGGAGCCGACTCACTCTCAGCCTGACTGTTGCTGGGGGCAGGTATAGCAAAAACCAGGAAATACTAGTTGGAGTATGTGGGCCCACAGCAATCTGCCAGGGCAGCTGAGAATGATGTGTTTTAAATCATCTTCAACTACCCTGGCAGACAGATGCAGAGGAACAAATTTCTTTTTATAGAAAATAGGGAGGAAATCTAGCCACAGGGATTGCGAGCCAGTGACTTTTGTGCCGGTCCCAAGCCAGGATAAATAGAGAGGGTCGCGTCAGGAAGGGTATCTGGCGTAAAACTTGCCAAAAACAACCATGCAAATCGTTAATAGGAACTTCATACCAGATCTGTCGAGGACCGGGTTGACAACAACCGCCACCAGTGCTGTTAACCTACAGGTTGGCGGTGGATATTGGACTACTGTTGGTCGAAGAAGGAGAGGAGGCAGAAGGGTTTGTGGACAGAGAGAGAAGAGGAAAGGCAGGAGCATAGATCTGAGAGTAGGGACTCTTAACGTTGGCACAATGACAGGGAAAGGTAGAGAGCTGGCAGACATGATGGAGAGAAGGGAGATAGATGTACTGTGCGTGCAGGAGACGAGGTGGAAGGGCAGCAAAGCACGTAGTATTGGAGGACGATACACACTGTTCTACCATGGTGGGGATAGGAAGAGAAACGGAGAAGGAGTGATCCTGAAGGGGGAGTTTGTGAACAAGCACAGATGGTGGTGGACTTTGCTAAGATGGAAATGGCTGTAGTAATCACTTACTTCCAGAAGAGAGAGGAACACAGAGTGACATACAAGAGTGGAGGTAGGAGTACACAGGTGGACTACATTCTATGTAGACAAGGTCATCTGAGAGGGGTTAGTGACTGTAGAGTGGTGGTAGGAGAGAGTGTAGCCAGACAGCACCGCATGGTGGTGTGTAAGATGACTCTGGTGATCAGGAAGAAGAAGAGAGGAAAGTCAGAAAAGAAGACCAAGTGGTGGAAGCTAAAGAATGAAGAAACTTGTGAGGAAGTCAGGCAGAGGTTGAGACAGGTTCTGGGTGGTCAGTAAGACTTCCAGATGACTGAGAAACTACAGGAGAGGTAATCAGGGAGACAGGTAGGAAGGTGCTGGGTGTGTCATCTGGAAGGATAAAAGAAGATAAAGAAACTTGGTGGTGGAATGAGGAAGTACAGGACGGCATCCAGAGGAAGAGGTTATCTAAAAGGAGGTGGGATGTAGAAAGGACAGAGGAAAGTAGACAGGAGTACAAGGACGTGCAGGCCCGAGTGAGGAGGGAGGTGGCAAAGGCCAAACAGAAAGCTTACGATGAGCTGTATGACAGGTTAGACACGAAGGAAGGACAGAAGGACTTGTACAGGATAGCCAGACAGAGAGATAGAGATGGGAAAGATGTGCAACAGATAAGGGTGATTAAAGACAGAGATGGAACGGTGCTAACAAGCCAGGAGAGTGTGCAGAGAAGATGGAAGGAGTATTTTGAGGAGCTGATGAATGTGGAAAATGACGGGGAAAGAAGGGAGGAAGATGTGGATGTTGTGGAGCAGGAAATAGCAGAGATTAGAAAGGATGAGGTGAGGAAGACTCTGAAAAGGATGAAGAGCGGAAAGGCTGTTGGTCCTGATGACGTACCTGAAGAGGTGTCGAAGTGTCTAGGAGAGACAGCAGTGAAGTTTCTGACAGGTCTGTTTAACAGGATTCTAGAGAGTGAGAAGATGCCTGAGGAATGGAGGAGAAGCGTTCTGGTGCCGATCTTTAAGAACAAGGGTGACGAGCAGAACTGCTGCAACTACAGAGGGATAAAGCTGATGAGCCACACAATGAAGCTGTGGGAAAGAGTAATGGAGGCCAGGCTTAGGAAGGAGGTGGTGGCTGGTGCAGACACATCTCAGTGTGCCATGCAGACTTCAGCGAAATAGGATCAAACAAAAAATGGCTTGAGGATGACCTTAACGGATCACCTGCAGGATTTCCTCCAGGAACTGGACCAAGGTTAATAATTTGTTGTTCCACATGAAAGTAATCAACAGTGCAAACATTCTATTCTGTTTTGCCCTCTGCAGCATAATTAGCAACTCTTATTGTATCCATTTTTCAGTGTAAAGAAGAAGGATACTCTTACATGTCCCTGTCCACTCCAAAGGTCTATGCACTTTTCTAATATAATATAATTACAATTTACAATTTAAATTTCATCAAGACCAAGAATTCTGAAGGCTTTAGATGTCAAGACATGTAACAGACATACTGTTGTTCTGAAAGCTTGGCTTTGACTACAAATGGTCGGTATGTATCATCTGTTAAAATCGAATGTTCATTCCTTTAATGATACTAAAGGTTTTAAGACTAAAAGACACTGCCGCAGATCTTTTAAACTAGTTTGTGAGGACGCGACACCTTTGTAATTAATGTCAAAATGTTTGTAATGTTAAAATATTTGTCATGACTATATATACTGTAGATGAGTTTTCACTGTCCATGACAGTCGTTCGTGTGGAACATGTCAAGACATTGGATATAGATGTCTTGACCATAGGAGTCAGATAGTTGTGTAGGGTCCACAGATACTTGAGGGTGTGCTATATTTACCTGTGTGTTCTTCCATGCTTCCTGATCTCCGTCTCGGAGTTTTTCAGCAGTTTTTCAATTGCAACAGCTTGAACCTGCTCCCCTTGCATCTGTGTCACTGCATTGGCGTTGGACCGATCAGCCTCCACATATGAGCACAGTTTGTATTTAGCTGTACTTTAGTACCTATTCTGCAGCAAGAGCTAAAACGTTTCCTCGAAACAGCATTTTCAGAACTTTTATGGTTCGTAGTTCCTGCGGCTCAAAAGCTGGGTTAGGGTTAGCCATCCAGGACTATATGCTTCTTTGTGGTGAGATGCTAGCCGCTGAAGGTATAAAATTCAGTGTCCTCTTTCTGTGGTCACACCTGGTTTGACACCAGGCAGACATCTAGTTGTAGTTCCTTGTGATGTGTGCAGTCAGTCTGCCTTGTAAAATAGGATGTCTCAGTTCTTACTGTGTAAGGCAACAAAGATGGCGCTACACAACCAACTGCCTGTTACAGTAGCTCCGTCACGGTCTCAGCATTGATTGCTCTGGTTATGGTCCTATGTCTCTCTCTACCTTGTTTTCTACCCTGCTCATTAGACCTGATTCGTTTCACCTGTGCCACTCCTACATAAGCCCTGCCTTCCCACTTCCCTGTGCCAGATTATTGCTCTATGTGGTGCCTTGTCTTCAGTAATTCGTTTCTAGTTTTTGCCCTCGCCAGGATTATTTCTTCGTCTGCTGTTTTGAACAGTCTCCTCATAGAATCCTTCGCCTCTCTGCTGTTCTCATTACCGTCAACTCCCTCCTGCCTCTGCTAAGTGTGAGTTTGTTCTTTTGCAAACCCCTCTCCCTGGATCCAACAGTTTCCTGGCCATACACTTAGATTTAATTTTGTCTGGACTATATTACCTCTGCAAGTATTTACTTTGTTACTTTGTTTTAGTCAGAGCTCCTGACTGTCGTGTTTTGTTATTTCCCATGGACCTTCATTTCAATTGTTACTTTGTGCCAGCCAGGAAGGTGAGTGCAGTTAGGGACTGGCCCGCTCCTCTGAACCATAAGCAGCTGCAGCGCTTCCTGGGGTTTGCTAACTTCAATTTCATTAAGGGGTATAGTAACATCTCTTCTCCCCCACACCTTTTCTTACCTCTGTTAAGAGTCCTTTCCTGTGGAACTCAGAGGCTGAGTCAGCTTTCCTCTGGTTGAAGGATGCATTCTCCTCAGCTTCTATCCTCACTCTCCCTGACCCTGAACGGGGCTGTACTGTCCCATCGGCCTGAGGTTGACCATAAGGTTTACCCCTGTTCCTTCTTTTCGCGTCGGCTTTCTGACGCCGAGAGTAACTATGATACTGGTAATCGTGAGTTGTTGGCTGTAATGTTGGCTTTCAAGGAGTGGAGGCACTGGCTGGAGGGGGCCAAACTGCCTTTTTTGTTCTCACTGACCATAAAAACCTTGAATACCTCAAATATGACAAAAGACTTAACTCCCGACAGGCTCGCCTTTTCACGCCTCTTTGATCCTGCCCCTTATTCCCAAGAACCTGATTTTATTTTGCCCCCCCTCCATCCATCTAGCCCTTACTCGATTAGAAATAGAAGAACAGGTCACCCAAGCTCATGCCACCACGCCCATTCCTCCCACCTGTCCTTCTAACCGTCTTTTTGTCCCTAATGAACTCAGGTCCAAGATGCTAGACTGGTGTCATGCTTCATGTTTTTTCTGCCATCCTCAGTCCAATGGCCAGACCGAGCGGTTAAATCAGGATTTGGAAGTCGGTCTCCGCCTCCTGTGCTCCCGGGAACCGTCCTCTTGGTCTAGGAATGTGATCTGGGTTGAGTATGTGCATAACTAATTGCCATCCTGCGGGCTACAAAAGTATGCTGTTTGATTCAGTCCTCTGTTTCCTCTGCACAGGCTTTTTTCAGCGTTGTCGGCTGGCCTGGAGACAGGCGCAGGCTGCATTGCTCAGGTTTTCCGCTGCCTATAAAAAGTATGCTGACAGCCGTCGCAGCCGCACTCCTCGGTATCAAGTCGGTCAATGAGTCTGGCTCTCCCCGGGGGCATCCCTCTCCGCGTAGAGAGCCGAAATCTGGATCCTAGGTTCATTGGCCCTTTCCCCGTGGCTAAGATTATCAACCCCGTGGCAGTAAGGTTACAACTCCCTGGGTCCTTCAAGATTCATCCCACGTTCCATGTCTCTCGCCTCAAAACAATGATGTACCAATGATATGGTACCCACCGCCAGGCCCCCGCCCAGCTCATTGATGGTGCCCCGGCCTTCTTGGTGAACAAGTTTTTACGTTCTGAAAGTAGGGGTTGTGGTCTTCAGTATCTGGTTTTCTATTGTTTACTGGCCTGTCCTGCAGGTTTTCTTTAAAGTGGTGAAAAGGTGCACTCAGGGAGACCACTTTTGTGTTTTTTTGATTTTTAAACTTTTCGGGAGCGTGTCTGGGGATCCCCTCAGCTTCGCACATGGCTCCATTGTTTACATGCGAGAGCAGCTGTTAGAGCTACGCGGCCCTGCACCTCTCTACACTGACAAGCCGGAGATTCCACAAGAGTTACAGAGGAGAAGGAGAGGCCGCAGAGCGGAACAAAGGCCCCAGGAAAGACAGCGGAGATACAGACCATGTCTGCCCTCCGTCATCATGGGAAGGGTTCGTTCCTTCTCCTACAAACTGGATGAGCTCATGGTGCTGACCTGGCTGCAAGTGTAAAAAAAAGTGTGATAAAAGTGTGAGTGCAGCCTCATGTATTTTATGGAGACGTGGCTGAGCGACATGATACCGGACTCTGTGGTCGCCTGGATGGATTTAAACTGGTTTGGGCGGACAGGGAACAGAAGGAGAGCGGTAAGAGAAAAGGCGGAGGACTGGCGATGTTTACTAATGAGAGATGGTGCAAGTCGACGCATGTCTGTGTCAAAGAACAACTTTGCACTAAGGACATTGAGTTTCTTGCTGTCGGCATTCGGCCTTATTACATCCTGAGGGAGTTTTCACATGTTATTGTGTTCAACGTGTACATCCCTCCCTCGGCCGACGCAGCCGCAGTGTGTGAGCTGCTGTATGGTGCAGTAGCTCCTCTGCATATGCAACTACCGCAGGCTCTGCTCCTCATCAGTGGGGACAACAAGATGCTGGACTTATTGTATGCTGGTTAGACATAAACTGCATTTCGTTGCCTTGTACTTACTACTTGTACAATAGTTGAAAAGTTGAATCTAATCTAACATCAAGTCAAGTGAACGAAGAGCTGAGATGCCTGAGGCCAGAGGGCTGCAAGACCAAATTAGATCAGAGCCAGATTGCTGAGAAACTGTGCTGACCAGCTCTGTGAGGTGATCACAAACATCTTCAACCTCAGTCTGGAGAAGGTCCCTGTTTTGTGGAAGACTTTGAGTGTGGTTGCACTTTCCAAGGTAATTCACGCGAAGGAGCCAAACCACTACACACCGGTAGTCTTGACCTCGCACCTGATGAAGACCATGGAGAGGCTCATCCTCAGGCACCTTCTCTCCGTGGTGGGCACAGTGTGAGACCCTCTGCAGTTTGCCTACAGGCTAAATATTGGGGTGGAGGACAGTGTCATCTACCTGCTGCACCGGGCACGGACTCACCTAGAAGCTGCTATGAGGTTGACTCCTCCTGCGGTAAGTGTATTGTGTCACTTCCTCTTTCTTCACACTGTTTCTTCACACTTCACAGAGACGCCAGCGGCCATAGTCCAATGTTACCCTGGGGCCAGAGCGGGCAACATCGAATCCTAATTGAAACTCCTGTCTAAGGATAAATGTAGATATAGTAAGATTATCATTCATGCAGGAACAAATGACGCCCGATTACGCAAATCGGAGGTCACTAAAACGAATATTTAATCGGTGTGTAACTTTGCAAAGACAATGTCGGACTCCGTAGTTTTCTCTGGACCTCTGCCAAATCTGATCAGTGACGAAATGTATAGCCGCATGTCGTCACTCAGCCAACATGTCTGCTAGACCCTGTTGGGTGTGAAAGGCTCAGAGTAAGACTCTCAAATGAGTTATAACTATGTTTAGGTCTAGGGTTTATTGGTAAGCTTGAGTGAGATTGGTGCTACTCCTCCACCTCGGCCTGAGCTTCTAGGAACATGATAGTTAATATGACTTGGGGGGATCGACTCATTTAAACTGACACATTCTTCCTGCTGCAACCAAGTTTCAGTGAGACAAAATAAATCGAATTGATGATCACTTATCAAGTCATTTACTAACAGAGATTTAGATGAGAGAGATCTGATATTTAATAGTCCACATTTAATTGTTTTACTTTTTTTTCAGTAAGGGGAGCAGTCCGGATTTCTATTAAGTTATTATGATTAACTCCTCTTGTGATCATTTTTAGTTTGTAAAATTTAGTTGATAGGGGAACAGACACAGTCTCTATAGGAATGTGGGAGTTGTGGGGGGTGGCGGCGGATACTGCAGAGAAGCGTGTAGGACTGGATCTCTGTGTCCTATGCTCAACTGTGGACTGTCAATCTTTTGGTTGTCTAATAAAATCAGCCATATTTTTTGATAAGATGGAGGCACCATCAAAAGTAGGATGGATGCCATCTCTCCTAATCAGCCTAGGTTTTCCCCCAAAACTTTTCCAATTGTCTATGTAGCCCACATCGTTTGCTGGACACCACGACATGCGGCTATACATGTCGTCACTGATCAGATTTGGCAGGGGTCCAGAGAAAACTACGGAGTCCGACATTGTCTTTGCAAAGTTACACACCGATTCAATATTAGTTTTAATGACCTCTGATTTGCGTAATTAGGCGTCATTTGTTCCTGCATGAATGTTTCAAATAGGATTCGATGTGGCCCGCTCTGGCCTCAGGGTAACATTGGACTATGGCCGCTGGCGTCTCTAACTTCACGTTTCTGACTATGGACTCACCAATTACCAGAGTTCGTTCCTCAGCAGGTGTCGCTGAGTGGGGAAAACGATTAGAAACGTTAACCGGCTGGTGGTGAACCTCGGGCGTCTGTTTAGCATTAGATCGCTTACGAACCGTCACCCAGCCAGCCTGGCTTCCACCTGCTCGGGTACTGCTGGGGAACAGCTAACAGTGGCTATGCTAACAGTGGCTATGCTAGGTTTGTCCGCACCAGCTACCGGGGCCTGACTAGCTGGATTTACATTTACATTTACATTTAGGCATTGGGCAGACGCTTTTATCCAAATCGACTTACGAGTGAGGAATAAACAAGCAATAAAATCTAAGTTTAGGAGAGAAACATCAAAGTAAAATGCTATCAAACAAGTGCTATCGAACAAGTGTTAAGGTTTCATGAGATGCAAGTAGAGAAAAAAGAAAAAGCAATTTTTTTTTTTTTTTTTTTTTTTTTTAAAGGAAGAGACGGAAGAGTTCTGTTTTCAGCAGTGTTTTAAATGTAGTGAGTGAGATCGCTGAGCGCACAGAGTTTGGCAGCTTATTCCACCATCGTGGGATCACTGAGCTGAAGAGTTTTCCTTGGTGTCTTCTGTGTGGCACTGGGACTGCCAGACGTCGTTCGCTGGCCGAGCGCAGCGGACGGGAGGGGTTGTAGACCTGAATGAAAGAGTTTAAGTAAGCTGGAGCTGTTGAATTGACCACTCTGGTGGGCAAGAGACAGAGCTGTGAACTTAATCCTAGCAGCTACAGGAAGCCAGTGCAGACATCTGAAGAGAGGGGTGACATGAGTCCTTTTTGGCTGGTTAAAGATAAGGCGTGCTGCTGCATTTTGGGTCATCTGCAGGGGTTTGGTCGTGCATGTCGGACGAGATGCACGACCGAGACGAGACGAGATATGCCTGCACGATGAGTTGAGTCGTGTACTCAGAGAGGTAGGGTCTGATCTTCCTGATGTTGTAGAGAGCAAATCTACATGACATAGAGACTGAGGCGATGTGTTCCGTGAAGCTCAGATGGTCGTCAATGATGACCCCCAGATTTCTGGCCGACTTAGCGGGAACAATCACTGCGGATCCAATGTTGATGCTGATGTTGTGCTGCGTCAACGGCTTGGCTGGGAAGACTAGAACCTCAGTCTTGGAGATGTTGAGCTGAAGATGTCTTTGTCTCATCCAGGCAGAGATGTCAGAGAGACAGGCAGAGATGCCTGTCGAGACAGTGGAGTCATTTGGCGGAAAGGACAGGAAGAGATGCGTGTCGTCCGCATAGCAGTGATATGAAAAGCCATGTGATTGGATGATAAAGCCCAGGGAAGAAGTATAGATGGAAAAAATAAGAGGACCAAGAACAGAGCCCTGGGGTACACCAGTGGAGAGGTTATGAGATTTAGAGTCGCGCCCCTGTCAGGATACCTTGTAGGTTCGTCCAGACAAGTAGGACCGAAACCAGGCTAGAGCTGGTTCAGAGACACCCAAGTCAGAGACTGTATTCAGGAGGATGTGGTGGTTTACAGTATCAAAGGCCACCAACGACAGACCAAATATCCACTTCAAAGCTCTCTACCTATAATTTCCTCCCTCTCTTTCCCCCTCTCTCTCTCCCTGTCTTCAGGTGTCCCTGGATTTGGCGCTGTGTGTCCTCCAGTGTGCAGCTACTGGTCCTACTAACCTGCTCAATGTTTTGTTGCTGCTTTTGTTGCTCTGTTCTTTTCTCTCTCCACTTTCCACTCAGCCCAACCGGTCAAGGCAGATGGCCGTCCACCCTGAGCCTGGTTCTGCTGGAGGTTTCTTCCGGTAAAGGGAGTTTTTCCTCTCCACTGTTGCCTATGGCTTGCTCAAGGGGGATTTGTTGGGTTTTTTCTACATGTTTGTATAGTCTAGAGTTTATTATGTAAAGTGCCCTGAGATGACCTTGTTGTAAATTGGCGCTATATAAATATGTTGAATTGAATTGAATTAATTCCTAACACTTATTAAACACAGACTTACAAACAGGCTGAAAAGCAGACTCAAGAGAAATGACAGAAACTCAGCTATCTCTGAAGCCAACAAACAAAATTCCAACAACACTTACTTGTTTAGTAGGTCTCCTGTCCTAATTTAGTGCTTGTCCTGTCCGGATTGTTTGTCATGGTGTGGAGCCGTGCTTCAAAAATCTGAACATGACACAGCACCAGGAGATATCTGAGATGATTTGCTAGCAGCACTAAGCTGATGGTTTGGTGGGAATATATTACAAAATTTTAACAAGAAGTTATGAAATAATGCACTCAAACTGAGTGATATAACATGATACGTGATCTTCACAAAGATTGGATGTCAACCAGCACTTAGTCTTGGATCAGAACTTAACTTTGTCCTGCAACTGGGACAAAGTATCCATGCTCTGTACAGAATTATGATGAAATTACCTCTATTGCAGCCATAAGCAAAAACTTCACAAATTGATGCCAATGAGATTAAATGTGCTTCTGAATAATTGTTTGTGACCCATTAGTTTCTCCTAATAACACTAAACTGAGCCTCTCTAGACAGGAAATTGGTTCCCACCTGTATGATGACATTTCAATCTCTGAGGTATCACTGCAATCAGAGGTGTGAAGAAAAACAAGCTTTAGGATAAACTGTGTGTCTGTGTGTGTGACTTTTGTTGTGCTGATTTCTCTTATGATTTTTAGCATTTGTCAACAGACCGAAGAGTTTTGCACAAAACAATATCCAGGTTCATTATTTCTTGTAACTCTAAGAGCCGAAACTGTACAATTACGAAAAGTGAATGACAGCGTTGATAAATTGTTTTACTAACACAATGACACATTCAACACGGTTTAGTAGAATGTCAGGACATATGGGTTAGGGGAAGGTTGATTAGGGGTTAATGGTAGGTGTAAAAGCAGTAAAAAATAAAAAGTAGACAAAGCTCAGACAGCTGATGTGCTTGCTTTTCTGAACACATTGGACCAGAAACTGTTGTACATTCCTCCAGCCCATAAAGCTGGCAATAACCTGAACCTTATTCTTATCCAGAACTACACTATTTCCTGTTTGGTCTTGTCTAACAGGAAGTTAGAGACTACAGTGGCCATACTAAAACATTATCCTGGGCCCAGAACAAGCCACATCCAATCCTATTTGAAACTTCTGTCTAAGGATAAATGTAGATACAGTAAGATTATTATTCATGCAGGAGCAAATGACACCAAAGTAGGCAAATCGGAGGTTACTAAAGGAAATGTTGAATCGGTTTGTAACTTTGCCAAAACAATGGCAGACTCCATAGTTTTCTCTGGACCCCTGCCAAATCTGATCAGTGATGACATTTATAGCCACATGTCATCATTCAACTGCTGGCTGTCTAGGCGGTGTCTAGCAAATGATGTGGGCTGTTTTCTGGTTGGTCTCATCTGTCACATCAGCAGAGGCGCCACTAGCAGTTTTGGGCCCTATGAAAAAATTTGAAGTTGGGCCCTTTACTTCACCCATTCTGAACCAAACATTGAAACCAAGCTAAATATTCAAAATCTGTGTCTGCAGTTTAGCCATAGTACTGATCAAAGCTGTAGTCATGCGGCTCAGTATCCACTGTGTCGCTCTGTCCCTTAAACTGTGAGCGCCTCTCTTCTTTCAAACCTTTCTTTTCAAAAAAACTTGCAAGTAATTGCCGGCCCTTCTTCTCTGTCTCTGCTTTGTCAGACTTCTTCTTGTCATTTCTTGTGGCCGGGTTTATGCTTAGCTCACCGCGAGGATGTTGCTGCTTTAACCGTTGACTATCTGACGATCTGACTCAGCAGGTAGCAGATAGGATCCAGGTGGATGGACAGAACCACAGACTAAATGGGAGGTGGAGTGTAATTTGACCGGAGAGGCAGAAATAAGCCAAAATTTTGCCTTATTTGTAATTCTTTCATAGATACATTTATGATATCTCATATATTACTGTTAACAACTAATTTTTTTATTAAAAAAGCTAGTCTCTATGGGCCCCCAAAGTTCTTGGGCCCTTAGAATCGTCCTAAACATGTCTAACATTTAACTGAGTAACACTTCATCAGTAACCATTCCACAGACCTTTTCAGTGATTCCCCACTCTATTAGCTGCTGTGTGGGTTAAAGGGAAATACTGCACACCTAAAAGCACAGTAGCCAGATCTAGGCTGTCTGTCTGACAAATAATGGCAAGTGACACTAAGGTACGCATCCATGTTAACTGATGTCTACATGTCAGACTAACAGCTGAAGTCTGCTTAATTTCTGGCAAGGCCTTCTCTTTGGTTACAGTGTACCTTGCTTCCACCATTGCCTTTACAGTTTTGCGGCTTGGAATGGAGTATGATGGGTCCAGGATTTTGATGAAATTTTGGAACCCTTTATCCTCAACGTTAGAAAAGGCCATGACCACATGACCATCTTTAACTATCATGTCCACCAAGGCCTCATCCAGCTTCTGTTTTCTTGACACTGTGTGGTAGAAAGGTTGCTATATGAATATGATACACACACAAACATATATACAGTATATACATTTATTTTTAGCTTACTGTCAGGATTTCCAGTGTTGACAGGGTCACTGATTTGCTGGGTATGATTGTCATCATGCCTGGCACGCAAGTGTCGCAGCATAGATGATGTGTTGTTGCTGTAAGACAACTCCTGTCTGCAAAGCAAACACTGCATCTACAAGCAATTGTAATTTTGAGACTGATAAAATATATGCCATAACTGCATTATGACTTATTGGGTGGTATGAGATCAAAATGATCCCAAACTTTAGAACGTTGCTTATTGGTGGTACTTGCCATGAACCTTGCCAAAATACTCTCACTCTCCAAATCTCTATCACCTCACAACGCCATTTTATAACATAACGATGCATCTTTTATAGCTCGTATGGTACCAAACCACACAAATCTGCAAAACCAATCAAGCTGTCATTGGCTCAGAATGCATTGAAATGCCCTGATGATAAACCTCGCCCTATCGATTGGATGCTGGCTTACTTATAATTACAGGGACGGTCCATTTGAAAATGTGAAAATTACACAGCACCAGGAGATATCTGAGGTGATAGTCCAATTGTAATACAATTCTCCAACTAGCGGAACCATTGGCCAGCCTTATTCATGTGCAGAAGTGCAAAGGTATGTTAAAAATCTGTCTGCTTCTTTGTGCTCAGCAGGGTGTTGCCATTTAAGACCCCAAAGGACATGTGCTAGATTCACATGCTGGACACTGAGGATCCGGAAGTTTCATTTGTCGTTAAGTACAGAAAAAGGATATTGTCCTGTCTATAGTACCGTAAAGAATGCACTCCCTTTTATATTGGTCTCAGCTGAGCTTAAAGGTTAGAGCTGAACTGGGACAAAGTATGCATGCTCTGTGCAGAATTATGATGAATTTACCTGTATTGCAGCCATAAGCAAAAACTTCACAAATTCATGCCAGTGAGATTAAATGAATAATTGTTTGTGACCCATTAGTTTCTCCTAATAGCACTAAGATGAGCCTTTGTAGACAGGAAATTGGTTCCCACCTGTATGATGACATCTTAATCTCTGAGGTATCACTGCAATCAGAGGTGTGAAGAAAAACAAGCTTTAGGATAAACATGGCATATCCACCACAAATTAACATGTGAAACAGTCGCTGATATGAATGTGTGTGCTCGACATTTGTTGAGCTGATTTATCGTATGATCTTTAGCATTTGTCAACAGACCGAAGAGTTTTGCACAAAACAATATGCAGGTTCATTATTTCTTGTAACTCTAAGAGCCGAAACTGTACAATTACACAATTGTTTGTCTCGTTTGCTGCTGTTGGTCTGAGGTTTGGTCCTTTGTTTGGTCCTTGTTTGTCTATTTGTTTGGTGCCCTCTTGTAGAGTTGGTTTTCTGATTCACCTGTTTGTCTCGTATAGCTCTCTTCTTTGTTTCTTTCCAATCTCCTTTTGTTTTTACTGTAGTTACTAGTTTAGTCCCCGTTGGTCAAGTTTAGTTTTTCCCCTTGTTATTTTTATTAAATTCTTCTGCATAGTTAGTCTAGTTTGTTTACAGTCTGTTTGTATGTTGTTGTTTTTTTGTCGCCCCTTTAGGAGTGAGTTTTTATTAGTTTGTGTTCTAGAAATAAATCATTATTATTTTACATACCTCTGTTGTTCCATTACAGTTTCTTCAAACTGTTTCGGTTCTCTGCTGAAGGACTGTTCACTGATTAATTGTAGGTCTTATTTTCTCTAAATAAGTGATTTCTCTGCATAAGAACTACATCTACATTAAATAAATTTAACTGATCTTAGCTCTGCCAGCCTAGCACTTAGCAAATTCCAATGTCTTCTCCATCTCCTTCTGTCTCTCCTCTGACTTGCTCAGTGTGTCACATGTTTACTTTTTCCTCAGCCTCCTTTATTGATAAAGGTACCTGTGTAAGTGTAAGTGTAAGGTTTTGCAGCTTTGGAGGTGAGGCTTACAGCTCCACACCATGACAAACAATCCAGCTAGTCAGGCCCCGGTATCTGGTGCGGACCAACTTAGCATAGCCACTGTTAGCTTAGCTACTATTAGCTGTTCCTCAGCGAGCAGCCGGGAAGCCAGGCCGGCTGGGTGACTGTTCGAAAGAGATCGAAAGCTAAGCAGACGCCCAAGGTTTATCACTCGTTGGTTCACGTTTCTAATCATTTTCCCCAGTCAGCAACATCTCACAAGAGAATCAATGATAATAATCTAATAAAAGTTAGGACTACTCCTGTTACAGACCAAAAACAATTAAATGTGGATTGTTATCAGATCTCTCTCATCTAAATTGGGTGACTGTGGCGCAGTTGGTAGCGTGGTCATCCACCAATCCTACAGTTGTTGGTTCTCTCTGGTCACATGTCAAAGTGTCCTTGAGCAAGACACTGAACCCCGCTTAGTTGCTCCCGGTGAGGGTCGGCCAGCTGCATAGCAGCTCCCCCGTCGATGTATGAATGTGATTGTGTTTGAGGGTGTGAATGGGTAGATAAAGTACCAATAGGTAGAAGAGCGCTATATAAGTGCAGACCATTTACCATTCATAGTCTTCAGGGACATCCTCCTTGTATTTATCAAAAAAAAAACCTGTTCCAATCTTCTTACTAGTTGCTGAATATCCGCATAAGGTGCATTCAGTCAGGAGTAGGAAGATATGAACTTGTTTTTCCGCACCCAAGGCCCTGATTGATTGTGAAACGAGCCAATACTGTAGAAATGCCATATCAAAAGTTACCGTCCTTCCCGTAAAGTCACTGGACATGTCGTACTTTGCACATGCCCTTACATTATATTTCATGACCAATTCCTTAGTACTTATGCTCATGTGTTGTAGCTGGGGAAGGTGCAGCTGGTTTTAACCACCTGATAGGATAAACCTGAAAGGTGAGTGGACAGAAAAAATAAGTGTTATTAATTTTTCTTTGTTGTGAAGTAGCTGATTTTCATCTTTTGTTTATCTATCTCCAACTGTACGTGGAATGATATTAATGTTAGAAACTGTTTGGAAAGCCACTAGTTACATAGATGTCACCTGTGACATAGATGCACTGGAGTAAGAGGGAGCATCATCTACCTCTGTGAAAGTAATTAATTTAAAAAATATATATTTCAGGCTAAATTGGGTGCCACTTATGGTAAATTGTCTGCACTTATATAGTGCAGAAAAGCCTCGGGTTGACGGAGGTAAAAGGTAAGCAAGCACACTGATGTCCGCTTTGAAACCTGCTGTGTCCCTTTCCTTACCTTTTTCGCAAGAGTAGTTTTCATGTAGACTACAGAGCTTTGTCAAGGTTGTAAATAGATCTACCCCACTCAAGCCCAACTAAGGGTCCTGCAGTTCAAAACTACATCTTTTTAGTTGGCTTCAGAGTACTCATGATGTAGGACAGGTTACACCTTAACACTGTTCAGTTCTGAAGGGAAAGTCAGTGCCTTCTCACCACCAAATCAGAACCCCAGGGACAAACATCGGAGGAGGAGCACAACCAGGTGTTGCAAATACAGCCTGTGGTACTTTCTGCTGGACTGCAAACGTAGTGGTCCCCTCAGGAACTAAGTGTCATTGCTGAAGCTAACAAAGAAGGAAATACAGGAAACTCACCCACTGCAGCGTACAAGGAATATGAGGGTTTATGTATGGAACACAGGATCCCTTGCGCACATTTTATTCCTTCAAGAAAAAGCAGACGCGTATGATAAAAGCAAACAGGTAGAGAAATAAAACTTCTGGCTCTGATTTGGAAGTGGATGAAATTATATATAGTTAAAACACAGACTGGCCTGGGATGCACTTGCCCTGTGATTGCAGGCATCTTTACCTCCCCACCTGCTTCGCCAGCCTCACAGACATTTGAAGGGCACCACAACCCCATGCTTGCCCATGGCATTGCACAGCACAGGTTACCTGCCACCCCTTCTGACTAGCAATGACTCTCTGCCGACTTCCCTCTGTGGTAAAAGCTGTACTCCTTCCTAAATTAGTTATGTTCATGTTCTCTCTATTTATCTTGTATGTAATACGGTGCAACATTTACAGCTCTCAACCCCTACAAAGAAAACCACAAGCTCTCTGTATTACATCTTTTTTTTGTTTGTTTGTCACAGGCAAACTTCAAATTACAGCAGAGCCTGCCACCTGACTTCCATCCAGGAATCTGCCCCGGGAAAGTAGAGACATTGCTGCTAATACCAGCTGCCGCACTCACTGCAAAAAGCGTCTCAGGTTGGCAGAGGTAAACACAAATGCAAGTGTATTTGACCAGCAAACGATCACCCCATGACGATCAAACTCACACTGTGCTTCTCTATGTTTCATAGGACATGGGGGGAAAGCAGGAGTGATCCAGCTGCAGCGGAAACAATGTTCCCTCTAATTTTTCATGTGTCTGAGCAAACACACAAACTCCCTAAACAATCCCTTGGACCACTGTGAGCAACATCAGACGTGTGCACTGTGGTCACGCCCGGATAGCATCCATCTAAGTTACATGGTGTATGAAAAAAATCAAATTACAGCAATTACATTTCTGTTGGGATACTTTTATTTAAGTGCTTTAGCCCGCGTACAATGAAAATTACAAAAATCTTGTTTATGACCTATGTAGTGAGGGGATCTATCGCTGCCTGCCGTTATTATAAAGGGTCAGCATAAGCAGCACTTAGCATTATTAGCATGTCACACACCGTTATGCTAATTTTAAACACACAAGGACGCTGTCATAGCCTGTCAATGACAGTGATTAGCTGCGTAAATACGTAAATGAATCGCATCATTGGCTGGAGCAGCCAGGGACTGGTCACTCACTGACTCACATTGGAAAAAAGCACAGAATTAATTGTTATGTATTTATTTTATTTTCAATTCAGGCTTGATTTTTTTTGGCAGGGCAGATATGTGCGTGGAGACCGTGTCAGCAGTGCACAATTGAACAAGCGCGCAGCTTAGAGGGAACAGTGAGCGGAACCCTCGACGTGCTGGGCTGGTATTTTGGGATGATAATGGTTCTGAACTAGTTGGCACCAAGTACGATACGCAGTTAAGGGCAATCTTGAAAGCTGGCAGCAAATTTCAGTAGCTTTTTAAGACTTGCTCTGTATCCTATTCCACTTTTGAAAATAAAAAACAAACAAACTGCAATGTAATAATCATAACTGATTAAAGTGTGCTATGGCAATGTTAATGTCATAAAGTCACCACTGTATGACATTAACTATGTGTTTTCTTTCTACCTCTGTCTCCCTCTTTCTGTCCCTGTCTTCAGGTGTCCCCGGCTTTGGAGCTGTGAGTCTTCCAGTGCACAGCAGGTTCCACAGGAGAGGAGTTTTATAGCTAAAGGAACTGCCTTCCATACTACTTTTTGGCCTACAAACGTAGGCCTGCAAATGAGGAATGTTAACCATATTAAAATTTAGCTCTTCTGGTTGCAAATCAAAGGAAGTCAGTGGTGGGATTGTCTTTAATAGATGCTTTGACCCTTTGGCTCCCTCTGGTGGTCGTTTGTCTTTCCTGCATTATTGCTCATTCAGATGAGCCAATGATAAAAACGTTGGGTTTGTTCTAAATAAAGCTCTTTCCAAATTGGTCAGTCGTTGTCCCTCTTGCTTACCATGTGCAGTAAGCTTGGTGTGGTACTGTTACACTGGATTAATATAAAACCTGACTTCTAGAGCAAATTGATCTAGTTTAGTTAGATTTGTTGTCATCAGTGCTTGATGGTATCAAAATTAGATTAGATTAGATTCAACTTTATTGTCATTACACGTGTACAAGTACAAGGCAACGAAATGCAGTTTATGTCTAACCAGAAGTGCAATAAACAGGAAGTGCAGGATATAGATTCTAAGTTACCTCTATAAAATATGTACAGGAGAAAATATGTATCATAAGTACAGATGCTATGAACATACTATACAGGTTGTTGTTAACTATAGCAGAAATTTACAGATGGATAAGGCTATATAGTGGTTGCTATAGTAATCAAGAATATGCAAGTAGATATGAATATAATATGCAGTTTGCTATTTACAGACAATTTAATTTTTTACAGATGTGTATTTACATGTGAATATATACAGATTAGTGCAATGAGTATGTGCAATATTAAATAGTGCAATAAATATAGGAAGAATGTGGGGTGTGTATTGTGGCAAAGAGGTCAGTGAAGTCAGCCGAGGGCAGAGTTCAATAAAGAGACAGCTCTAGGAAAAAAGCTGTTCCTCAGTCTGGTGGTTCGTGTCTGGGGAAATCTGAAGCCCCTGCAGGAGGCAGGGGAGAAAACAGTCTGTGGGTGGGGTAAGAGGAGTCCTTAATAATACTGCGTGTCCTCAATGGCTGGAAGAGGAGATCCTATAATGGGCAGTTTTCACTACCTGTTGCAGTGCTTTACGCTCCACAGCAGAGCAGCCCCCATACCACAGTTGGTTAGGATGCTCTCTATTGTGCAGCTGTAGAAGTTCACCAGGATACCGGAGGGAAGATGTTTTTTCTTGAGTGTTTTCAAGAAGAAGGGGCGCTGGTGAGCCTTCTTGATTAGGCTGGAGGTGTTGGTGGTCCAGGACAATGGTCAGATGCTGGACCTCCTCCCTGTAGGCAGTCTCATCATTGTTGTTGATGAAACCAATCACTTTTGTATCGTCTGCAAACTTAATGATGGTGTTAGATCCATGCATAGGCATGCAGTCGTGGGTGAAGAGGGAGCACACAGCCCTGTAGTACACCAGTGTTGAGCGTGATGGTGGTGGAACAGAGGTGGTCTGACCTAACATGCTGAGGTCTGTTGGTCAGAAAGTCCATGATCCAATTGCAGAGTAATGTGTTAATGTCTAGGTCTTTAATTTTGGTAATTAACTTAGAGGGTATAACAGTGTTGAACGCTGAGCTGAAGTCAACAAACAGCATTCGTGCATAAGTGTTCTTATTGTCCAGGTGTGTGAGCACAGAGTGCAGTGCAATGGAGACTGCATCCTCTGTGCTCCTGTTGCCATGGTAGGCAAACTGGTGTGGGTCTAGTGTGGGTGGGAGACAGTCCTTCAGTTTTGCCAGGATCAGCCGCTCAAAGCACTTCATAATAATGGGCGTGAGTGCTACAGGGCGGTAGTCGTTCAGAAATGTTGGGCTGGAGTGTTTCGGCACTGGCACAATGGCGGTGGATTTAAAGCATGTTGGCACAGCTGCTTGGGCAAGGGACATGTTAAAAATGTTAAAAATGCACATGCTCTAAGAACACGTCCAGGGATGCCGCCTGGTCCAGCAGCCTTGTGCACGTTGACCTGGCTCAGTGCGGTGTAGACATCTGTGGAGGTGAGTGTGATGGGTGAGAGGTTGGTTGAAGGAGTGATTCTGGTGGCAGGTTCTTTGTTGTCTCCTTCAAAGCGAGCTGTGTGAGAGCCACTGGTGGCCTGGGAAGCAAACGTACTCCAGTCTGTGTGTTGAAACCTGTCCTGGAGTGTGAAGTCAGCCCTCGCTGGCCACACTTTGATGTTCCTCACTGATGGCCTCACACTGTTGATGACGGGTGAATACTTGGGGGTGAGGAACAAAGAAAGGTTTTCTGATTGTCCCAGGTGGGGGAGGGGGTCACAGCGTAGGCTTCAGCCATGTTTATGTATACATGGTCCAGCGCCTTGTTTCCTCTGGTGTTCCAGAGTCTCTTGCTGTTGTTGATGCAGAGTCGAATCTTGTCCATTTTGTTCACAAGCGACCATACATTGGCGAGGAAAATGCTGGGCAAAGACAGCCGGTGTGGTGTTAGCCTTAGCTTAGCTCTTAGCTCTCCGCGTTTCCCGTGTCTTTGTTTACGGTTTTGACGCCGTCTTCGAGCACTTCTGCTGGGCCGGATTGGGTGCGTGGCCTCGGGTGTTCTGTCACTCTCAGGGTTGAGTCGAAGGTTGTTGACAAAACTGTCGGAAACGTACAAACTAATATCCAGGAGCTCCTGTCAGGTGCACGATGCAAATGCACTACTGTTCTGCACGAACAGACCTGACCATGTACCAATATAGCTGAGAATAGCGTCATTAACTGTACTCCTGTACAGGTTGATTACCTGATTGATAATTATGCAGCATCTTTACGTTACATACTTGATAGTGTTGCCCCTCTGAAAAAGAAGGCAGTAAATCTGAACAGGCGATCTCCATGGTATAGCTCGCAAACCCGCAATTTAAAGCAGGCGTCACGAAAACTAAAAAGGAAGTGGCGTTCCACTCATTCACAAGAATCATGCTTAACCTGGAAAAAGAGTTTATACTTATACAAATTAGCCTCCGTAAAGCCAGAACAACATATTATTCATCACTAATAGAAAAAAATAAGAACAACCCCAGTTTTTTTCAGCACTGTAGCCAGGCTGACTAAGAGCCTGCAGAAACAGGATATCTACAAAGGCCTATAAGGTAGCTGTAATCAAACCTCTACTTAAAAAACCTCGTCTTGATCCTGGTGTTTTAGCCAATTACAAACCAATATCCAATCTCCCCTTTATTTCTAAAATACTTGAAAAAGCAGTTGTAAAGCAATTATGTGACCACCTGCGCAGAAACGACTTGTTTGAAGAATTTCAGTCAGGATTTAGAGTTCATCATAGCACAGAAACCGCACTGATTAAAGTCACCAACAATCTTCTTCTGGCGTCAGATAATGGACTTGTCTCTATACTAGTTCTGTAAGATCTTAGTGCTGCATTTGACACCATTGATCACAGAATATTATTACAGAGACTAGAACATGTAATTGCGATTGAAGGAACTGCGCTAAATTGGTTTAAATCTTATCTATCAGATTCCACTCACTCCCAGTGAGTGTCAGCATAGCAGCTCTCCCATCAGTGCATGAATGTGTGTGTGAATGGGTAGATAAGAAGAAGCACTTTTAGTACCAACAGGTAGAAAAGTGCTATATAAGTGCAGAATTTAAAACCCTTCTTCTTACCTATAAAGCTTTAAATGGTCAAGCTCCATCATACCTAAAAGGTCTCCTTGTACCATATCATCCTAATAGACCACTTCGGTCTCAGAATACAGGCGTACTTGTGGTTCCTAGAATTTCCAAAAGTAGAATGGGAGGCAGAGCCTTTATCAAGGCTCTTTTACATTTACATTTAAACATTTGGCAGATGCTTTCATCTAAAGCAACTTACAAGTGGGATCATCCATCCAGTCTTTAATGTGTCTCATGTAAAGCCAGTAAAGGAGTCGCTGCTCTCGCCTCCCCCCGATCTTCCCCCACCTGCCTGCATCATTAATGGAGGTCCAGTGTACAAAACTGTATACTCCGTTCTAGAAGCCGTGGAAAAGGCCTACAGTACCTGGTGGACAGGAAAGGGTATGGCCCGGAGGAGCACAGTTCGGTGCCTGCTCTCTTCATCTTGGATCTGTCATTGCAGACGTCCATCGATGGCATCCTGATCAGCCTTCGAGGGTCACCAGGGGGACGACCTAGAGGAGGGGGTCCTGTTATCACTTAGGTGCTTTTTGTTCTCTTTTAGTTTTTCACTGCTCTTAACTTGTATATAGGCCTTCATTTTTCTGTTTATGTGTGTCCCTGCAGTATTCCTCCCTTCCTCTGCTGGCTACCAGTGCGCTCACCTTTTGCCTTTCATCGTGATCATCATTACCCCTGCATGTTTGTATTTAAGGCCTTACATTTAGTTTTGGGGTTGCTACTGTGTCTTGGTTTGTTCTGGCGCAACTCCCTGATCTTGTTTGGCCTTTCCCGATCTCCAGCCCTTAAAACTGTTTGTGAGTCTGTTGATAGTTTTGGTAGTTCAGGTTTTTTGTTATAGTGTAAGTATGTCTGCCTTCGAGTTTATATTGTTATGTGAGTGAATATTGTTAAACCTTTTTGAGAGAGTTTTGTTAGAGCTCATGTCTTTGGTTGAGTATCTTAGGATCTGTAGAACATGTGACAATTAATAACTGTATCATTAGTTTATATGTAAATAATCGTGTTACACTCTCAGCATGTCTCAGCTTCTGCTTTTGGGTCCTGTAGTTACAGTATCTCTAGTTACAGTATGTAGTTACAATAACCGTTACAGTGAGCTAAAGGCCCACAGTTGACCTACATTCCTGGAAGTGTCATGAGTCCACTCCGGTCACTGTTGCCCTGGTTACCTTAGTTTATGTTTCTCCGCGTTTTCTGTCTCACACTGCTCCTCCCCATTGCTCCTAATCACCTAACTCTGATCACCTGTTGTCTCCCTGTCTTAAGCCCCTCTCACCTGTTTCTTGTTGCCAGATCAACTTCGTTTATTCTTTGATATGCGCCCTTGTTGTAAGTTCTCTGTTGCCTGAGTCTCTTGTCGTCTTCTGTTTTCTTCGAGTAAGAAGATTTTAGTATTTTTGTGGACTTTTGGTTTTGAGTTTTGTTCCCGGGTTTTCTCCTTTTTGGGTTTTGTTATGTCCGGCAGATTTGGTGTTTTTTCCTCTGGTTATTTTTGTTTTCCCACGTCTACAACACAAAGGTTTTTCCACTTGTCCTTTTTCGGCTAGCTGCTTTTTTGTTGAGGCTCTGTTGTTCCTAATTTGCTACTTTGTATTGTTTGTTACCTGCGTTCTCTCCGTTGACAACCTCACCTGCTCCTGGCCGATTCCTCTCGAGACTGCTTTCTCCACCCATCTACACCGTAAGCCAAAACCAGTTGCCTCAAGTCCATCGTTTCTCTGCCACCTCCCACCCTCTGTTTCTCCCCTAGGCTACCGCTCATTCCATCCGTCGTTCCCTTCGGTCTTGGCCAGCAGCAGTCAACCCCTACCACAACGCTCAATAAACTTGGTTTTTGTGCTTCAATTTCTGTGTCCTCCAGTCTCTTTTCTGGGTCCTCAAAAAATACCAACAGTAGTCGTGATAGGAAGCACCTTTTAAAAATTATTTTCAAGTTCCCCCCAAATACATTGATGTATAAGCAGTATTTCTGTACACTTATTAACATGTTTATTTAAAATTGAAAAAAAAGCTTAGCTTTGTTGCTTGGAGGTAACATTGTGCCAGTGTAATTAATCTAACTTGTACTTGAATAGTGCCGATTCATAACAAAGACATTACACAATAAAGTCAAGACATATGTTTAAACCCTCCACTGAAATGTGCAGAGAGAAAAGAAAAGAGCAACAAGAATGTGCAACAAAACCAGTAACTGCACACTGGAAACCTGCAGAAAGCGAGACAGAGGAGGAGAAGTAAAACTACAAGAAAGAAGACACAAAGTTCATGTCATACACTGGCAACAAATACAAATTCAGCGGAAGAGAACAGGAGAAATAGGAGATAAGTGCATTACAAGTGTTGGTTGTGTTGTACGTGGTGCTTTGCGTGTGTTGGTCAGCACCGTGAGGGAAAGTGTTGTGTGTGGGACTGGCCTATATTTTTGTTCCCATTGTTATAAATAAAGCTGGCTATTTCTGTGAGAAATGGCACATAAAAAACAAGAGCTGTTATACCTGGCATCCTTTCAACAGCTCGCAGTTCCACCTCCGGGTTAGTTGCTGGCACCCAAGCTAGCCATCAGTTAGCTAAACCGTCTAGGATAGATTAGGTTTGCTCTAGCTCCACCTCCCTCAGTAGCTGCCTACCCCACCACTGGTGCTACAGTATTACAAATAAGAGTTAGTTCACGGTAAGTATAAGCATTATCACAAAAGAATATTTTAGGGATAGTGTTAAAAGTAGAGTGGGTCTGCCTCCAGCTTGACCAGGATAGAATGAGGGCTTAGTTGAAGGCTCACATTGGCCTGGGGCTGCAAGAAGTGAGGAGCACTCTGGTCAGTAGCCTGTACAAAACTTTCAACAACAGGAAGAGGATAATGGAAGAAAAGATAATAAGCCTTGAGGACTGCCTCTCAAGGAGGCTCCAGGCACTTGAAACTAGAATGCTGCACTTCCTGAAGACAATGTGTGTGATTGCTAAAAGCCAGCTGCTGCAAACAGCTGCTACAAAACGAGAAGTGCTAAAAAAATAACCTGTTAACATTCTCAAAACGATTTTATGTTTTGTAGGTTTGATCTGGTCTGAAGTTCTTTAAGTAATTTATTAAAAAAGGCACAAAAAACTGTTAATGTATGATGTTTATAGCAGTTTTCATGTGCGTGGACATTTCTGGCACAAGGGTGTCGAAAGGGAGTTTTTTGGACCGACCATTGTTTATTTCATTGTCTGATTTAAGTTTTTACTGAGAGATTTATACAATAAAACTCACCAAATAGTCGAGCCCCCGTATCAGCTTGATGATCACCTCCTGTGTGACAGTTTTTCATTATCAAGTAAAATATCTTGTTCCTTTTCTCTGTCAACTGGCCTAAGTTGTCCTTTCTTAAATCTATCTGTCTGTGCAAAGTATTCTCCTTGGCCTGTTGAGTTGGCTCTGCGTGGCGTTTCTCCACTACATGGATCCTCTTTCTCTATTATTACTCCCACGTTAATCCAAGCATTTAGTCCGTATAAAGAGTTTTTTTCTCACCAATGTAAAGACAGCCTTGTGTCCAATGATCCAGAAATGACATACTCCAGAGATCAATGTATCACAAAAGAAAAACTGCAGCTTTATTGAATTTTTGTGTTCCAAAGTACAGCTGTTGATGATGCTCTACAAATCACATTTATATAACTAAATTCCACCGAGTATGGTAAGAAACACTGTGTGCCTCCACAGCCAAACACTGACCCTGTCACGGTCTCTGCACTGATCTGTGTTGCCCTCATAATGGCTCTCTCTACCTTGCTCTTTACTCTGCTGGTTAGGTCCTGATAGACCCTGCACAATAACTTACTGTTCAAGTTTGTGTCAAAAAACAATTATTCAGGCAAACTTCAAAGGCACCTATCTGACGTCTTAGATGATGTCATTCATTGTGTACATATGACTATTAATTTACCTAACTTATCAAGACACAGCATAACTGCAAGAAAATACAAAAGTAGAACAAACTTAGTTTTTCTTTTTGTTGTTGAATGTACCGTGAAATAAACCATGTTATTTTTTTCTGGTAAAAATTCTTAAGGTTATTATTCACAATGTTCTAAAAATTATTTAGTTAAATAACAAATGAAGTTACAACACCATCCAAACAATGAGTATAAGGTGAAAAGAAACAAGTAATTAGCAAGAGACAGAGACATCAGTGCCCAGCAGAGAGAGAGAGACAGAGAGAAAGAGAGAGAGAGAGCTTATGACAGAAACTGATAAATTATTCGTCTGACAGAGTTTGAGTCAGAAGCTGCCAGGGCTGCAGCTTCTTCTCCTCCTCGTCTCGCTGAGGATGGAGGACAAGGATGGAGCAGAGCTCTGTTTTCCAGAACTCGTCAATGCCTCCTGCAGGAAATTAAAACTTAGTCAGTCTAAAGCTGCCTTACTGTACTTTATGTTGTTGTTAATCTTCTCTGGTTTTTCTGTGGCTCTGAACCTGCTCATCATCATCTCAGTTTCCCACTTCAGGCAAAGATAAACTCAGTAAAACTCACAGTTGATTATAAGTGTGAACAGTCTGATTTACAAAAAATGTACTTACTAAGTTTAATAACTTCAGATCTTGGCACCAGACATATTTATTTTCTGCTTCTCTGAAAATGTTTTTGAATGTTAAATTTCCAAATGTGCCACATGTAAAACAAATCACTTGACATTAATGTCTAATATTACATTACATTTCTTTGTCTTCCTGCAGGCAGTTGCACACACCCACCAACCTCCTCCTCCTCTCTCTGGCTGTGTCTGATTTCCTCTATGGCATTGTGACATTTTTTGAAGTTCACCGACAAACAACCTGTTGGTTTCTTGGTGATGTCATGTGTTCTCTGCATGTTTATGTGAGCTCAATCATTATGGGTGTCTCAATAGGAAACATGATTCTTATATCAGCTGACCGCTATGTGGCTATTTGTGACCCTCTGCATTACGCCACCAGAGTCACTGTGAGAAGAATTAAAATGTGTGTCTGTATGTGTTGGACCTGTTCTGTTGTCTACAATGCTCTGATTTTAAAGGACTTCTTAGCTAGACCAAGCCTGTATAGGCCCTGCTATGGAATATGCGTGGGGGGAACTGACAGCATTTCAGCAACTGTTGATAATGTTCTGTCATCTCTTGCTCCAGTTGCTGTGATCATACTTCTGTATATGCGAGTGTTTGTGACGGCTGTGACTCAGGCTCGTGCCATGCGCGCTCATGTTGCAGCCGTCACACTCCAGCCTTCAGGGAATGTAACCACTAAGAAATCTGAGCTGAAAGCAGCCAGGACTCTGGGTGTTGTTGTAGTTGTGTTCTTAATCTGTTTCTGCCCATATTTTTCTTGCTCTTATGCATCAGCTGACTCTGTTGATGTTTTATATAAGATTGGTTTTTTTCTGTTGCACATTAACGCTCTTCTGAACCCTCTGATTTATGCCTTATTCTACCCCTGGTTTAGAAAAGCTATCAGACTTATTTTCTTTCTCCAGATTCTGCAGTCTGGTTCCCGTGAGACCAACATGCTGTAAACAGACACTGTTCAGTGAATGAAATGTGATCTGCTCTGTGGACAAAGAAGTTCGTTTGTACATGCTCTTTACTGAGTGAATTCACAAATCAAAACAGTGAAAATGTGCAGATCTTAAAGCTGTTACTATCACATAACATAAACTGTTATATTTTCAATCTAACCTGTGTATTTCCTGTCTGAGTGTGTCCTGTTTCTCATTCAGCTTCTGGTTACAAACTGTTTTTTCATCTGTGTCTGTTTTCACAAGCACCACGCAGATACTTCTGTTTCCACAGAACTAAGGAAACTGTCTTAGATTTGACATTTTATATGTCTTCTTCAAGATGGCAGGACATCTATACTGAAAGCATAACTTAAGATAAGTATTTTATTATTGTGTCCAACTACAACAATTTAGATTTGAATAAACTGGGGTCTTTTATGCCTTTCATGTGTGAAAACATGAAAGACAGTTAGCTTTCAGCAAAGAAAGTAATTGGAACCTTCTCCACATGAAAGGCATCAAAGGCTCCCACAGAGGTCAATGCAAAATAAACATTATATAAAATATTTAAGTCTGCATTAGCTATAAGCACAGAAATAACAATGGCTATTCTGACCTCCAGAAGAATCAAATTTATACGCATGCCTGCCATATGATTTTCTTCAATTTTTAGGTATGTAGAATACTTGACAATTGAATATTAAGTCTGTTCTGAAAAAAATAATCAGGTGTCTTTGCTCAAAAAACTATGGAAAGACACTCGTAAGCAAGACTTGTAGCGTCATAAAAATCATTCTGAAGAAAACTGGTATTGCTTAGGGAACCTTCTTATAGCCAATAATGTAATCTGGTATTTGTTACATGAATTTTTAAGTAGCACTATTTTTTTAATTTTTATTGATCATTTAACTGATTTTCTCTTGAATAAAAAGATTCTTGACTAGGTACAAACGGCTAAGACTTCTATGAAGTACATATTTTGTGAAAACATTTTGTACTTCTACATTATAGTTGGCATCATTCATAAATAATTTATAAGTATTTTTTTCATATGTATAGTCCATACATATATAGTCCGTATCACATTGGCAGTCTGGCAACCTGTTCCCAAAATTAATTTATCTTATCTTTTAACAAATGACCATAAAGAGGCTGCTAGCATGAATATATGTATATAATATTATCTATATCTTCTGCAGTGATCTGTAATACTTTTTTTCCACAGTTTGAAGTTCCGCTCACTACCATGCAGAAGAGATGCTGCAGCCTTGAGTCAAAAATTTTCCAACTGATCAGTTGTCATAAGGCAGCACCCTTGGCTTTGTTAAAAAAAAAAAAAAACGGCATGCAATGCATGATTCAATGTTCAGGATATTATACGAAAGCTGACGGTTCAAATAAGTCAACAAGACCCCATACTGACTAGTGTGTGACTACAGATGTGTTTTTGACATTTAGAGTGACGCCTTTGCATTTGACCTGTTTTTCCACATCTGGGGATGGAAGCGTAACACTTTGCAACAATACAAACTAGTGATGAAATCTTCCTGAATGTTTACGGTTCTTTTCTGTTTATCTAATCACGTGCCTTCTAGTCACCAATTGTGCATGTGCAGCCACCCTGGCTCAGAAGATTAATTTACTAGGAACTTATGGAACAATTGGAACTTATTATAATATAACACTAGAAATACCAATAACTTCACTTAAAGATGTGAAGCGGTTTTGGTTCTTGTTTGAAATTTAGAAAAGTCCTGACATTATCTGCTGCCAAACCGCAAAACTGTCGTTTTGTAGCCTTTTTCAACAGCCTTTTGAAGCTCAAGCTGTCTGTCACTATCTCCATGACAAATATAAATGAACTATTATAAAAATTAAATGCAAAATGTTCTCAGCAAAAATCTATGAATTGTCCTTGCTGTTCTAATGGAAAGGACTCTTTCCAGAAGAGGTAATGAGTAAACCCCCAGAGAAAAGAGCAGTTGGTGTGGCAACTATAAACAGGCAGAGAGGAACATGTGATTACATCATAACTTTAAATAGTGTGGATGGATGAAAAAATGCAAAAGGGGAGAAAATCATTAAGATGAAAAGCAAGAGCCATTAGTGGACAACAGACAGAGAGAGAAATAAGGGGAGGGATGAAGGTTACAGAAATTAAAACAACATTCGTCTGACAGAGTTTTAGTCACAAGCTGCCACAGCTGCAACTTCTTCTCCTCCTCCTCTCTCTGAGGATGGAGGACCATGATGGAGCAGAGCTCTGCTTTCCACAACTCCTCAATGCCTCCTGCCTCTTGTATTGTTGTTGTTGTTGTGTTTTTAATGTGTTTCTGCCCATATTTCTATAATGTTTCACCACTGATGCTAATTTACTGTCAGCCACTGGTATTTTTATGTTGTGTATTGTGTCGTCTTAACCCTGTGATTTATGCCTTGTTCTACCCCTGGTTTAGAAAAGCTATCAATCTCATTTTGTCTTCAGATACTGCAGCCTAGTTCCAGTGAGACCAACATGCTGTAAACAGACACTGTGCAGTGACTGAAATGTGATCTGCTCTGTGGACAAAGAAATTCATTTGTACATGTTCTTCACTGAGTGAATTCACAAATCCAAACTGTGAAAATATGCAGATCTTAAAACTATTGCTCTTAGATAGTTTGTTGTATTTTCTCATGATTTAAGTGATGCTTCATTTTTCAAATGATGGCGCTGATTATCAGTAACCTGTCATACATACCTGTCAACACAATCGGTAAACACCTAAAATAACCGCTACACAGACTAGATATCAACAGAAGAAATAGGGAAACCTAACCTGAATCAGGACTCTGGGAAACTAAAAATGTAAACTTGTGATATAACTCAAAAAAAAATAAGCGAAGTCAAGCTATTTAACTAAAAAGTGGGAGACTACACAACTACTATACAGCTACGAACTGAGACATGAAATCTCAATACAATGCAAAGTCTCAAACTACAAGAATGTCTAAAAGACATAAGGGACTGGATGACATATAATTTCATTCTTCTACACTCAGATAAAACTGAAGTTATTGTATTTGTGCCTAAAAGTTTAAGAAACATGTTTTCTAACCATATCGCTACTTTAGATGACATAACTCTGGCCCCCAGTAATACTGCAAGGAATCTCTGAGTCATTTTTGACCTGGATTTGTCATTTACGTCAAACATAAAACAATTCTCTAGAACAGCCTTCTTCCACCTACGGAACATTGCCAAAATTATGAGCATCCTGTCTCAAAGTGATGCTGAAAAACTGGTTCATGCATCCGTTACTTCTAAATTGGACTACTGTAATTCTCTACTTTCAGGCTGCCCAGTAACTCTCTAAAAAGCCTCCAATTCAAAATGCTGCAGGAAGATTGCTGATTGTGATTGGTAAGAGAGATCATATTTCACCTTCATTAGCATCTCTCCATTGGCTTCCCATTAAATGTAGAATAGAATTACCTATAAAACTCTAAACGGTCAAGCTCCATCATACCTAAAAGATCTCCTTGTACCATATCATCCTACTAGACCACTTTGGTCCCAAAATACAGGCCTACTTATGGTTCCCAGAATTTTCAAAAATAGAATAAGAGGCAGAGCCTTTAGCTATCAAGCTCCTCTCTTGTGGAACCAGCTCCCAGTCCAGATTCGAGAAGCAGACACCCTCTCTACTTTTAAGACTAAGCTCAAAACCTTCCTCTTCGATAAAGCTTATAGTTGGTTATAGTCATGCTGCTATAGGCTTAGACTGCTGGGGGACTCTGCACTGTGCCACTTCCTCTTCTCTTCATTCTCTCCTCTCACCCCACATCTATAATGTCACCACTGTATGAGCTTAACTCTGTGTCTTCTTTGTCCTGTAGTCGTCTTTCTCCCTCTCTGTCCCCCTCTCTCCATCCCTGTCCTCAGGTGTCCCCGGATTTGGCGCTGTGTGTCCTCCAGTGTGCAGCTACTGGTCCTACTAACCTGCCCAATGTTTTGTTGTTGCTTTTGTTGCTCTGTTCTTTTATCTCTCCACTTTCCACTCAGCCCAACCGGTCAAGGCAGATGGCCGCCCACCCTGATCCTGGTTCTGCTGGAGGTTTCTTCCGGTAAAGGGAGTTTTTCCTCTCCACTGTTGCCTATGTCTTGCTCAAGGGCGATTTGTTGGGTTTTCTCTAAATGTTTGTATAGTCTTGACTTTATTATGTAAAGTGCCTTGAGATGACCTTGTTGAAAATTGGCGCTATTTAAATACAGTTGAATTGAATTGAATTGAATGAAAATATGATGTGAAAATAAACACAAGAAAAGAAACAATATGAAAATTGGACAAAGGGGGCAATCAGGAAAACCTAAAATACACTCTACAGGAAATACATGAAATACACGAACCAAAACGACCAATGGAGATAATGATAAAACTACAGGTGCATACATTAATCAACTAGGAAACAAAGGCCAAACCTCAGACCAAACACAAACTGGCAACAGGCTCCTTGTCAGGAGTCATGAGTTCAAACAATAGGGGTAAACCAGGTAATCCAGAGGCAGGTAGTTCCTTCAGGGAGTAATCTGGCAGGGAACTGAGGGGAGGACTGACCTTAAATAAGACTGGGAATCAGGTGCAAACAATAATGAGGGGTGATCAGTGGTAAAGGTACCAGAAGGAACTAGGGACAAGTGTGGAAATGGGCTATAAACAATGTCCAGGACAGGAAATGGGGCTGAAGGGCCAGATCATGATTATGGTATGTTTGGACAACATATTTCAGAAATTTTTAGGCCCAAACACATTAACTTCAGTTTTATCTGAGTTTAGAAGAAGAGAATTATAGGTCATCCAGGCCTTAATTGATTTGTTTCATCTGGTTTCATAGAAAGATATAGCTGCAGGTCATCAACAATGGAAAACTCAATTCAATTCAACTTTATTTATATAGCAGCAATTTACAAGAAAGTCATCTTAAGGCACTTTACATAATAAAGTCTAGACTATGCAGAAAAAACATTTAGAGAAAACCCAACAAATCCCCCTTGAACAGCTATAGGCAACAGTGGAGAGGAAAAACACAATTTAATGGAAGAAACCTTTAGTAGAACCAGGTTCAGGTCGGGCAGCAATCTGCCTTGAACGGTTGGGCTGAGTGGAAAACACTGGGCAGGTTGGTAGGACCAGTAGCTGTGCACTGCAAGACACACAAAGCTCCAAAGCCGGGGACACCTGAAGACAGGGACAGAAAAAGAGAGAAAAAAAAGATACATAACTTATTGAAACAATGCCACAGCATATGCTGTAATCAAAGCTAAACACGGTCCAATGACACATTAGAGTGCCTAACCTTTTTTGATTTTCTCTTTGTCAGGTTATCACCCTGTTTCTTCTGTTTCAACCATTTTGACTGTTACTTCTGTATCAACCTGTTACTGATTACTGCAACCTGGCTCATTGGTAAGAAATAATCATGCTCAAAACATTGAGCAGGTTAATAGGACCAGTAGCTGCACACTGGAGGACACACAGCGCCAAATCCGGGGACACCTGAAGACAGGGAGAGAGAGAGGGGGAAAGAGAGGGAGAGAGACACTACGGGACAGACTGCTACAAACAAGCTTGAGGCAAGGAAGGGAGAGTTTGCTAGAGCACTGAAATAGCAGAAGATTCAAAGGGTACAGAGCACAGAGGTGACAGAGAAGAGCCGGCTGTGCCCATTATACCAGTTGTGAAAATCAAGCCTATAAAACTACCTATATTCAGTGGCAAAAAAAAAGACTGGGAAAGTCTTCAAAACCAAGGAGAACCAACTGGATCTGCAGAGGTAAAAAACTCTTAGACACTATTAATTAAAAGATCATCAAAGAATTGAGACTGTTAACTTATGGCAATCTACCAGAATTTGCTAAGAAAGACTGGCTTGTATTCATGCTTGATCCTAGCAATAGTGTCACTACTGAACCACTTTTATGCTCTTCTGAAGTTCCTGAAGACAGGAGAACATTTTTGAGGGACTCGAGTAACTCAAGACAGCAGGAAGAGTAACAGAAAATCTGACGCATCAGACAGACTGGAAAAGAAGTGTAAAAAAAGAAAAATGCCTCCACCAGAGCCACAAAGCAGGACAACCGTGAACACATGGGCGTTGTATGTAGAAATAACAAGCACAATAACAGAATTTTCTTCTGCAAGAAATTCAGGGGACTATTACTAACAGAGAAGGATTCTGCTGTTAAGCGACTGGGTGCATGCAGGGAGTGCCTTGGATGTCACAAAGACAGATAACTGTAAAGATACCTACCTGTACATGAGTAAGGACTGCAAGAAGGCAGGAGACCCTAAAAATAATTTCTTGCTGTGTCCAAGAGGGGAGTATAAGAAAGAAAATGGTGAGTCTACATAGAGGTGGTAGACAGCAAAGTGACTTAACTGATGAGCAGGTGAAGAGCTGGCGGAAAGGACAGTGCTAGCAGTGGCCAGTCAGGGCTCCTGGAGAATAGAGGAATTTCTGACTTTCCTGTCATTACGATGCTGATGAAGGTCACTGCCAGTGCAGGGCAGACGATTGGAACCCTGATAGACCTAGCATAAAACAGTAACTACATCACTCATAAAGCTGCCAGAAGACTGAAGCTGAGAAGCAAGAATGTAACTCTGGTTGTACAAGGAGTTGGTGGAATGTCAACTGAAGTACGCACAAAAAGATATCTCCTCAAAGTAAGAATCAAGACTCCCACGGGCACTCTCAGAGCTCATAAACTTGTCTGCTACAGTCTTAAAAACATAGCTAAGGTTGATCATGTAGTCAGACCTGAATTTAATCAAATTTTTAATTCAACTTTATTTATACGACAAGATGGCGGCACGTGCACATCGCGAGGCCCGGTGTCTCTCCAGTTTTTGCATTTTTGCAGTATTTTTCCTGCTCATCTCGGGTCTGTTCGTTCAGAACAGTAGTGCATTTACATTGTACACCCGACAGGAGCTTCTGGATATTGGTTTGTACATTTACGACAGTTTTACCAACATTCTTCGACTCAACCCTGAGATCGCCAGAACACCCGAGGCCGCGCACCCTACCCGGCCGGGCGGAAGTGCTCGAAGACGGCGTCGCGACCATAAACAAAGACGGGGGAAACCCGGAGGGCTAAGAGGTAAGCTAAGGCTAACCCCACACCGGCTATCTTTGCCCAGCATTTTCCTCGCTAATGTACGGTCGCTGGTCAACAAAATGGACGAGATTCGACTCAACATCAATCACAGCAAGAGACTCTGGAACTGTAACATCACAATCTTCACCGAAACTTGGTTAAACAGCGGTGTACTGGACAATGCTATCACGCTAGCTGACCACCACACATTCAGGGCAGACAGAACGGCAGATGACCAAGAGTAATGACAAGGATCTGGCAGTCAACTGAGGGGAGGACTGAGCTTAAATATGGCTGGGAATCAGGTGCACGCAATAATGAGGGGTGATTAGTTGTAAAGGTACCAGAAGGAACTAGGGACAGGAAGTGTAACAACGGGCTATAAGCAATGTCCAAGACAGGAAATGGGGCTGAATGGCCAGATCATGTTTATGGTATGTTTGGACAACATATTTCAGAAATTTTTAGGCCCAAACACTGAAACTTCAGTTTTATCTGAGTTTAAAACAGGAATTATAGGTCATCCAGGCCTTAATTGATTTGTTTCATCTGGTTTCAAAGATAGACATAGGTGCATGTCATCAGTGTAACAATGGAAAACAAATTTCAATTCAACTTTATTTTTAGCACCAATTTACAACAAAGTCATCTCAAGGAACTTTACATAATAAAGACAAGACTATCCAGACATTTAGAGAAAACCCAACAAATCCCCTTGACCAGCTATGGGCAACAGTGGAGCGGAAAAACTCCCTTTAATGGAAGACAGTTGTGACCCAAAAAGCAGTGGTTAACATATAAGTGTATAATAAGACAGAGAAAAGTAATTCATTGCACAGCTTTAACTATAAGCTTTATCAAAGAGGAAGGGTTTGAGCCTAGTCTTAAAAGTAGAGAGGGTGTCTGCTTCCCAAATCTGGACTGAGAGCTGGTTCCACAAGAGAGGAGCTTGACAACTAAAGGCTCTGCCTCCCATTCTCCTTTTGGATATTCTGGGAACCACAAGTTGTCACAGCACCTGCTCCTCCCTCCCCTTCCTGTTGTCTGTTATTTGTGAGCATGTTTTCTAAGGCCACACCAGCACTTAATTATCAACACTGATGACAGCTGCTTATATACCGGTCTTCCTCACCTAACATGTCACCAGACTGTCTCAAAACCTACATGGTATCTGGGACCTTGATTTTCAAGAAAATATTATCTCTTGAGCAAGCCTTGTTTATTTAGCACTCCTTGTCTCCCTGCTCAGAACCTCTGGCTTCTTTGCCCAGCTCCTTGTCTCTCCGGCATAACCAGATTCCGTCCTGGCTTCTCCTCGCTTCACCGCCTCTCCAGTACTAGGACTCCAAGCCCTCCCCGGCTCCCCCCTTGGACAGCTCTCCACTCCTGCACAACCCTCCACACTGCCTCTCTCGAAAAAGAAAATAAAACTGCCTTTTGCTTCTCACCAGCTCTTTTCTGTCACTTATTCTTGGCAGCACCACTCTCTGAAAGTGTGACACAAGTAGGCCTGCATTCTAAGACCGAAATGGTCTAATAGGACGATATTGTACTATAGGATCCTTTTAAATATGAAGAAGGTTGACCATTAAGAGCTTTATATTTAAGAAGAAGGGTTTTAAATTCTATTCTAGATTTTATGCGAAGCCAACAGAGAGAAGCTACTGAAGGTGAAATATGATCTCTCTTACCAATCCCAGTCAGTAATCTTGCTGACTGCGGAATTTACTCTTCACCAGTAACACATATACTGATATTTAGACATCTTGGCAAATCCCACAAGTGTTATTACACCAAAACTATTTAAACAGACAGTGCAGAGATATACTCATTTCATTTTGGTTGTGCAATTTTTTGAGGGGAGGCCTAATAACAGGCTCAGACTCAGGTCTTAACACTACAATTCATAATCTAGAGAGACCTAAAAAGGAAACAAGATAAAAGAAATTATAAGGGTGGAGAAGGGAAAATCCCAAAACTAAAAACAAAACAAAGACTGGTGTCAAGGTGAGCATAATGACACATTGTCTGTGAAAATGAAAAAAATCATAAAATTCTTACACAAGAAAAAAAACAAGAAAACAGAAGTCTTCCACTATAACACAGGTGTGAGTCAACTGGGGACAACATGGAAGTAGAGTAATAGGGAGAAAATGAGAATGTGATGCAACAGGAAATAGTGAGAGAGAGAGGGAGAAAGGGAGAAATGCAGGTTAAGGTAGAAACTGATAAATCAGTTGTCTGTGTGAGTTTTATTCAGAAGCTATTTCTCTCTCAGGATGGAGGACCAGGGCGGAGAAGAGCTCTGCTTTCCACAACTCCTCAATGCCTCCTGCAGAAAACCAAAACTCCAACAGTCTGATGCTGTTCTCATGTATTTATTGTTTTTCATCTCTATGTTTACTGTGACACTCAACCTGCTCGTCATCATCTCAGTCTCCCACTTCAGGCAGAGATAAACTTAGTAAAACTTACAACTGATTATTTTTATAAGTGTGAACAGACAGATTTACAAGAAACTGTTACTTAGACATCACATCTTAATAAAATATGTATTTTTTGCTTTGTTGAAAATGTTTTTGAAAGTTAAATGTAAAGATATGTCTGATATAAGGCATGTCATTTTACATTAATGTCTGATATTACATTACATTTCTTTGTCTTCCTGCAGGCAGCTGCACACACCCACCAACCTCCTCCTCCTCTCTCTGGCTGTTTCAGACTTTATGTTTGGGCTTGTGACACCGGTAGAAGTTTACCGACAAATAGCCTGTTGGTCACTTGGCGATGTCATATGTTCGCTCCATTGTTTTGTTTCATCATTTTCTCTTTGTGCCTCAGTAGGGGAAATGGTTTTCATATCATTCGACCGGTATTTGGCTATTTGTGACCCTCTGCACTACCCCACCAGAGTCACTATGAGAAGAGTTCAAATGTGTGTTTTTCTGTGGTGGATCTATTCTTTCATCTACTTTGTTGTCTTTTATAATGATATTCTAACTCAGCCAGGTAGATATAATTACTGCTATGGAGTGTGTTTGCTTTTCATTGACTACATTTCAGGTGTTGTTGACACAGTCTTGTCAGTCATTGCTCCAGTCACTGTGATCATACTCCTGTATATGCGAGTGTTTGTGACGGCCGTGTCTCAGGCTCGTGCCATGCGCTCTCATGTTGCAGCCGTCACACCGCAGCCTTCAGGTAATGTAACCACTAAGAAATCTGAGCTGAAAGCAGCCAGGACTCTGGGTGTTGTTGTAGTTGTGTTCTTAATCTGTTTCTGCCCATATTACTATATTGTATTTTGTTCTATGCAGAACCTACCTGTTGATGTGTTTGTTCAGGCCCTTGCAATCTTTATGATGTATATTAACCCCTGTCTTAACCCTGTGATCTATGCCTTGTTCTATCCCTGGTTTAGAAAAGCTATCACACTCATTTTATCTCTTCAGATCCTGCAGCCTGGTTCCCGTGAGACCAACATGCTGTAAACAGACATTGTGCAAATCCAAACAGTGAAAATGTGCAGTTCTTAAAGATGTTACTGTCACATAATTTGTTGGACCACACAGTGAGTTCTGTAAGTAAACCTTGAGAATGACAGCTGTGATGAATGTATGACATTTGCATTATGTCCTACTACCTCAAACACCCTAAAAGAGCCTTACATGTGAACTACTTTGAATATATAAAATTAAGTGAAGTGAAAGCAGATGGTAACAGACTGGGTGGTTCAATGTTGGTCAGTAATGGTCTCAACAGGGAAAGGAATTCAAAAGACAGATGGCAGGACATGAAAAGGAGCAGGAGACTGGTAATTATTAGACAGTCAACTGAAGAAAAGCAGGTTTCCTCATCTTTAGAATCCTGACTAATGATAATAGTAGTTAAAATAATTTCGCTTGATAACAAGCAGTTTGTTCCTGTGGCCTCAACGTGTCAGACTATTGTGTTAAACTGCCTTAGACAGAGAAGAGAACAGGAAGGTGTTGAGGACAGTGTCAGAATTGTCAGAAATACACAAACTCAGTCCTCAATTAGACGTGCAAGTACATCTCTAAAAAAATACTGCACTACTGGTACCACTTCTGGTACCAGTTGAAGTATTAAGTACATGCTCATACCTAAAAGTGGAGCAGTAAAAATTAACCACTGATAAAAAGAAGGCATTTAGGCACTTTTGAACTCAATGCTGTTTTATTAATGTATAGGTTTTGTCCACATTATTCCCCAATGTTCCTCTTAAATAACGTTTGCAAAGCAATTGTTCCGGTTCAGTTAAAATCATGTAGAGATTCAGAGAGAACCACAACAAACCCAATTTCTGTGAATTTAGTGTAAAACACCAACTTCAATTTTTAATTCATTATCCATTTCTATTCAGCTGTTCCTACTTCCAAAACAATGCATTTTACTTTATCTCTAAAACGACATTTTTCCTGATCTCAGTTTTACAACCGGCTGATCTCTGCTTTCAAGACAGATTGGAAACGTAAAATAATAGTAATATGACTAATATATCTGTGATATGTGTTTCATATTAGTTTTGTTTGATTGCGATAAAGGTAAATAAAGGTAAAATGGTCAGAATTTTATTCTTGACAAGTGTCTTAAAAAAAACTGCTGATAAAAGAAACAACAAAACACATTTTACTTACAGGCACCTTTCTAAACACTCAAGGTCACCTTACTCTTTGGTATTTAGCTACACAAGTACGATAATTTAGCTACACAAGTATTATAAAACGAAAACTGTTTTTAATCAGAAATAACTTCTCTGGTAGGTTGATCAGTAATAATGATGAAAAATACAACTCCCCAGGTACAGAAGGCTTCACTGGCCTATGAAAAACTGTCCTATGTAGTTCTTTTGGAACTGGAACAGGCCTCGTAGATTAGGTCTGTATGCAGGTATATTTGTCGTTTATGGTACCTGTAAACAACAGTAAAATTATGAGACGGCACGACAGTGGTCTGTTCTCTTCCCTCACTTCAGCCAGACTTTATTACTCAGATATACAATTACATTGGAACATATGTTAACTGTACTTCTCCAACGTGAACATTCTTTGTCTTTCTTTTACAATTCTCTCGTTCAGACAAAATCAAATGAAATAAAAACAATTCTCTCAGAAATGCAAAGAAAATGGTTATCATTATGATTATTACAAGCTTAACAATTGCACCACTAAGTGCCAACATATTACCCAATGCATCACTTGGTGGGCTGCTGAGTCTGCTTTATACTATTAGCAGGAAGGGGGGAATTCCTGGAGCAAATTACTGAATCTGATGAAGGCATAAAGTTACCCAAAAACACTACATTTCCTGTCGACACAACAACATGGAATATGCACTCTATTCAAAAAGATGATTCTACATGTATATTTGTGCTTTCTTTTTTGTACTGTTATGGACCCACATGGTATGGTGCGTCACAACTGCAATGGAACTGCTTGACTTTATCATGAATTTGGTCAGCTAAAAATTTAATATTGGTGCACCAGGACTATTTTCTTGCTTATTGTGGGTTGACATTTTGTCAACACATTAGTTTGCATGCACTTTAACAGTTCTTGTTTGAACAACACAGAGTCTCAATTATTACTTCACTTCTGTTAGCGGAAGCTTAAACAGTTTTCTTTGCCTTTGTCGGATGATTAAAAGTTAATTTTAAACATTAAATTATATTTGCAATCGTTACATAATTAAACAAGCCAAAGCTCAGATCCTTGTTTATCAAAATAATCAGACAATTTTTTCAGATAGACAGAGAAAAGTGTGAATCGGCCTCACACAGGGCACCATTTGTAGCAATTTGCACCATGTATATTAAAGTGATATTTCAATGCTATAAAGCGAGATGTGTAATAAAAAAATTTATATTTTTTTAAGCTGAAATGTGTAAAAACTTTTCAAATTGAACGTCTATGTTCAGAGTGTCAGATTCAGTGGGACTAGAATGGACTGGTGGACTCAAATACCAATGGCCAGACAACACAGAACTGGTTAGAAAAGGCTTTATTGATAATACCAGAGGAGACAGAGGTCTAATGAGAATGGAAGGAACCAGAGCAGCCACTCCAACCGGGGGTGGCACTGTGAAAAGCAGGATGCAGATAATAGCAGAATGGGGTAGGAAAGTCCTTGATCACAGTTCATCAAAAAAAACAGATCAAATCCAATTTCCAGATAAGGAAGGCAGAAGGAGCAAGCAGGGTCAGGTCCAAATAATGCAACACACAGATTGAAGTTAATTCAACTTTATTTATATAGCGCCAATTTACAACAAGGTCATCTTTAAATGATAAAGTTAAGACTATAGAAACATTAAAAGAAAACCCAATAAATCCCCCTTGAGCAAGTCATAGGCAACAATGGAGAGGAAAAACTCCCTTTACCGGAAGAAACCTCCAGCAGAACCAGGCTCAGGGTGGGCGGCCATCTGCCTTGACTGGTTGGGCTGAGTGGAAAGTGGAGAGATAAAAGAACAGAGCAGAAAAAGCAACAACAAAACATTGGGCAGGTTAGTAGGACCAGTAGCTGCACACTGGAGGACACACAGCGCCAAATCCAGGGACACCTGAAAACAGGGACAGAGAGAGGGGGACAGATAGGGAGAAAGACGACTACGGGACAAAGAAGACACAGAGTTAATGTCATACAGTGGTGACATTAGATGTGGGGTAAGAGGAGAAAAGAGGTAAGTGGCTCAGTGCAGAGTCCCCCAGTGGTCTAAGCCTATAGCAGCATGACTATAACCAACTATAAGCTTTATCGAAGAGGAAGGTTTTGAGCCTAGTCTTAAAAGTAGAGAGGGTGTCTGCTTCCCGAATCTGGACAAGAAACACAGAAAAGAGCTAAACACACAAACAAGCGAACAAGGGAACTAAAATTAAAAAAGACAAAGAATCAAACCAAGGACCTCAACAAAGAACCAAACAATGGAACAAACAAAGGGGACCAAACATCAGACCAAGTGTAGGAACGGGCACAAACGAACGGCGGACGAGAAGAGTGTACGAATGCCTGAGTGTAAAGGTCTGTGTGGGTGAAAGAAAGAGAGACGAACCAACAAAACGTGAAGGGAGAACAGGGTTTAAATAAACAGGAAGACAGGTTAAACTACTAAGGACAAATGACAAAAGCAAAGCAACCAAAAGAAACTCACAGGAAAGAAAAAGTAATACTACAAAATAATAGGCCACAACAGGAAATGAAGAAAAAACGACACCAACAAAAGTCCTAAACCTTGACAAGCACAAGCTAAAACAATAAAGGTGGAATCTGTTACTTACTCAGTGTTCAGTTGACCGTTCTGTCCAGTTTCTTTGTGGGATCCTGAAGTAAGTGTCGAGCACTCCTCCATCCATATGTGGTCCAAAACTATGATGATCCGTGACATATATGTTACCCCTCAGGAGTAGAACCTGCAGCTTCATACAAGAGAAACTGGCGGCGGTGAAAATCATTGCAGCACAGAGATTCCAGTTGTGTTTCCATCGGCACACACTTACTGCAGAGACACCAGCAGCTGTCCCTGCACGCAATCGTTCCTCTCTGCTGTCCTCCATGGCTCCTTGTGGTTGCCTTTCAGCTTCGGCAGCCTAGTCCTCCTCCGTATGCTGTAACCCTTCTGCGCTGTGCTCCAGCTTGTACAAGTAACAACGAATATCAGACTGTGCTAACACACTGTAGAACTAGCCATCTTCCAAATAATCTATAGCAGGACCTTCGGCCATACAATATTATAGGTGTATGTGTATGTGAGAATAAAATAAGGCGGAGGGACCAACGAAACTGCAGTAGGTTGGCTCCACCTCCCTCTCAGCCTGACTGTTCCTGGGGGAACAGGAAGTACTGACACAATTTTATTTTGAAGTCGGCTGTATTTACAGCGTGTCTGTAAGCTGTACCATCCTCCTGATGGTGTGGACATTTTTATTAACCCATGAAACTAAACACAATGCAGTGTGTGAACCGCTACAAAAACTGGTGCTGTGACCCGGATAAAGTTAATGCCATTGTGCGTTTGAGCAGATCAGATGTGATGGAGAGTGATGGTGTTACACCCTCTCCGTGACACCGTGACAGGGTGTGTGGCAGCCACTGGGGGTGGTGGAACTTGAGCTACGCTAGCCTAGCCTAACTGGTGCAGCTAACTAGCGGCCAGCTTGGGCGCTAGCAGGCTAACCCGACCCTAAAGTTACCCCAGGTGGAGGGAGGTCACTCGTGCCCCATACACCGCACGACTCCGAGTGCCTCATGCTGGCAGACAGACAACCAGGTGACGCAGTCCTTGTCTTTTATTGGCTGCCTCCAACCGTAGACAGCCAGCTTTATTTCACACATGGACAGGACCAAACGCAACTACACAGGCCGGTCACCGTGAGGGTCATTCCCACACACAACACCCTCTCTCACGGTGCCGGCCAACACCAGTACACAAAAGCATTACACAGAAACCAATAACATCCCCCACACAATAAACACACTCCCCACGACCCTCTCTCCCCCGGCGCCAACCAACACAAACCCAAAACCCCGAACACCCACGATCCCCAGTGACCCTGGCCCACCGGCCGGGTCGCTACAGTACGTTCATTCCTTGGCTTGGTAGTGTACTACCAACATTTCATTGAAAATTGCTCTGCGATTGCTAAGCCACTTTTCCAGCTCATCTAAGGTAGTAAACAGCCACGTAGAGGTCGTGGTAAGAAGAGACAGCAAATCATGCGCAGACTCACTCCCCCTGATTGGACCCCGGAGTACAAGCGAGCTTTAGAAGCTTTGAAACGCGCTTTGGTTGATCAGGGATCGTTAGCACACCCTGACTTCTCCAAACCGTTCATCCTCTCCGTTGATGCATCCACAAGTGGCTTAGGTGCTGTTCTTTCACAGGTCCAGGATGGTTGTGACATAGCAACATGACCTGTTGTGTTTGCAAGCAGGTCACTGAACAATGCTCATTCTAAGTACCCAGCTCATAGACTTGAATTTTTTGCCATGAAATGGGCCATTTAAGTCACTGGTTGCAGGGACACAAATTTACAGTTTGGACAGACAATAACACGCTTAAATACATATCGTCTAAGCCGAAATTGGATGCGTGTGAGCACAGGTGGGTGTCTAAACTAGCTCCTTTTGATTTTGACATTCATTATATCCCAGGAGCTAACAATACCGTTGCTGATGCTCTGAGTAGGGTGTCATGATTCAGTCCCTCAGCCCCACTTCCTCCTCCGGACTCTTATTTTGTCACCCGCTTTTCTCCACATCCTGTCCTGGCCCACTGTCACTCTACCAACTTCACCACCCTTGATTGCCCTCAATTGGTTTCACCTGTTCCCCCTCTCTATTTATACCGGGACTTCACCACAGCTCGTGGCCAGATCCTCTCTTCACATGACTGCCCTGCAGTCCTCCAGAGAATTTCTTGCCCAAAGGATTTCACGTTTGGACCCTCTACTCTGCTTGCCTGCCAGTTTGTCTGCCTGCCAGTTCCTGGATGCAACTCACTAACCTGCCTCAGTCTCAACGTCTGCAACTCAGTCAGTAACCTGCCTGCTCAGTTTCAACTCGCCTGCAACTCAGTCCTAACCTGCCTGCTCAGTTTCAACCTGCCTGCACAGTCTCAACCTGCCTGCTCAGTTTCAACTCGTCTGCAACTCAGTCTACCGGTAACCTGCCTGCTCAGTTTCAACTCGTCTGCAACTCAGTCTTCCGTTAACCTGCCTGTCTCAGTTCTGCAACTCAGTCTTCCGTTAACCTGCCTGCACAGTCTCACGTCTGCAACTCTGTCTTGGTAACCTGCCTGCACCCCTGACAGACTTCCCCTCAACCTGACTTCTGCCACGACTTCCCCCTCAGCCTGTCTTCTGCCACGGCTCCCCCTCAACCTGTCTTCTGCTGCGACTCCCCCTCAAGCCGTCTTCTGCCACGACTCCCCCTCAACCGGTCTTCTGCCACGACTCCCCCTCAAGCCGTCTTCTGCCACGACTCCCCCTCAAGCCGTCTTCTGCTACGACTCCCCCTCAACCGGTCTTCTGCCACGGCTCCCCCTCAACCTGTCTTCTGCCGCGACTCCCCCTCAAGCCGTCTTCTGCCACGACTCCCCCTCAACCGGTCTTCTGCCACGACTCCCCCTCAAGCCGTCTTCTGCCACGACTCCCCCTCGCCGCCGTCTTCTGCTACGACTCCCCCCTCAAGCCGTCTTCTGCTACGACTCCCCCCTGAACCTGCCTTCTGCCACGACTCCCCCCTCAAGCCGTCTTCCGTCACGACCCACCTCATCATTCACAGTATTTATTTCTGTTATCAATAAAGATTCACTATCTTCCTCCTGTGTCCTGTACTTCTGGGTCCAAAGAGAAACACATACGTGACATAGGGAGCCCTTTGCAAAACACAGAGTGACTGATAGGCTGACAAGGACCCCTTATGATGTGTTACTGAGAGAAGCGGGTGGTGTCTCTGTTTCTACTGTGCAGAATATGTTTCACTTTTTGTATGAGTAGCCAGCTGCGCAGGGGACAGAGCAATCGCAATCAGGGCCTCGTTCACCTGCTGTCTGTGGGGGTGAGCCTCCCTTAGTGGGTAGGATGTCTAGCAGCGAAGTGTCTGCTGTTTTGGATGTGCATGACCGCTGGAATTATGTAGTTTCAGTGAGGTCTGTCTCGTTTGTTCAACAGCTGCAGTAGCTGACACTGATGGGTCAGAGCCCACTGCCTGTTCTCTCTCATGAGAAGTTGCAAAAGATGCAGTGTCAGGATGCCACTTTAAGTAGAGTGAGGTTCTTTGTAGAAAGGGGCTACCTTAGCCCACGGTATAGATGGGCGGTATGCAAACCCACGGCGGATAGATTTAGAGGAATAAATTGGAATTTCTCTGTGCAGAAAATATGGAGGAAACTAAGTGTCTCTTCATTCTTAAATACTCGCTGACCTTTTTGGTCAACCCCCATTAAAAATTGGTGAAGTGTTTCTTTAATGCAAAAGCATTAATTTCCTCTAAGAGGCACCAGGTTCTTTAAGCAAAACCAAACTATGATTAAAATATTACCTGAACCGCCAATGGTCCACACCAGAAATAACCGAATTAAGTAAACAATAGATTTTGGATTTGAAGATCAGTCTTTTGGCATGAGTTCTTCACTGTTTCAGACTTTGTCTGTTTCTCTAAAGAAAGATGAACAAGCTCTTTTCATTTATTTATTAATCTACAACTACAGGAAAGATAGATAGATGTGAGTATGCATATGGATGTATGGAATAAATTTAATAAATTCAATTCAATTCAACTTTTTTTATATAGCGCCAATTTACAACAAGGTCATCTCAAGGCACTTTACATAATAAAGTCAAGACTATACAAACATTTAAAGAAAACCCAACGAATCCCCCTTGAGCAAGCCATAGGCAACAGTGGAAAGGAAAAACTCCCTTTACCGGAAGAAACCTCCAGCAGAACCAGGCTCAGGGTGGGCGGCCATCTGCCTTGACTGAGTGGTAAGTGGAGAGAAAAAAGAACAGAGCAACAAAAGCAACAACAAAACATTGGGCATGTTAGTGGGACCAGTAGCTGCACACTGGAGGACAGACAGCGCCAAATCCGGGGACACCTGAAGACAGGGACAGAGAGAGGGAGACAGACAGGTATAAAGACGACTACGGGACAAAGAAGACACAGAGTTAATGTCGTACATTGACGACATTATAGATGTGGGGTGAGATGAGAGAATGAAGAGGAAAGGAAAGTGGCACAGTGCAGAGTCCCCCAGCAGTCTAAGCCTATAGCAGCATGACTATAACCAACTATAAGATTTATTGATTAGGAAGGTTTTGAGCCTAGTCTTAAAAGTAGAGAGGGTGTCTGCTTCCCGAATCTGGACTGGGAGCTGGTTCCACAGGAAAGGAGCTTGATAGCTAAAGGCTCTGCCTCCCATTCTACTTTTGGGAATTCTGGGAACCATAAGTAGGCCTGAATTTTAGGACCAAAGTGGTCTAGTAGGATATGGTACTAGGAGATCTTTTAGATATGATGGAGCTTGACCGTTTAGAGCTTTATAGGTAAGAAGAAGGGTTTTAAATTCTATTCTGCATTTAATTGGAAGTCAATGGAGAGAAGCTAATGAAGGTGAAATAGGATCTCTCTTACCAATCCCAGTCAGTAATCTTGCTGCAGCATTGTGGATTAATTGGAGGCTTTTTAGAGAGTTACTGGGGCAGCCTGAAAGTAGAGAATTACAGTAGTCCAATCTAGAAGTAACAAATGCATGAGCCAGTTTTTCAGCATCGCTTTGAGACAGGATGCTCCTAGTTTTGGCAATGTTCCATAGGTGGAAGAAGGCTGTTCTAGAGATTTGTTTTATGTGTGAGGTAAATGACAAATCCGGGTCAAAAATGATTCGTTGCTACTATTTGGGGGCCAAAGTCTTAAGTAGTGATATGGTTAGAAATCATGTTTCTTAGACTTTTAGGCCCAAATACAATAACTTCAGTTTTATCTGAGTTTAGAAGAAGGAAATTATATGTCATCCAGTCCCTTATGTCTTTTAGACATGCTTGTAGTTTGATTAATTGATTTGTTTCATCAGGTTTCATAGATAGATATAACTGCGTGTCATCAGCGTAGCAATGAAAATTTACAGTGTTTTCTAATAATGTTGCCAAAGGGAGACATATATAGAGTAAAGAGTATTGGTCCTAATACAGATCGTTGTGGAACTCCATAACTAACTTTTGTGTATGTGGAAGATTCATCATAAACATGAACAAATTGGAATCTATCTGATAGATACGATTTAAACCAATTTAGTGCAGTTCCTTTAATTCTAACATGTTGTAGTCTCTGTAATAATATTCTGTGGTGTTAAATGCAGCACTAAGATCTAGCAGAACTAGTATAGAGACAAGTCCATTATCTGAAGCCAGAAGAAGATCGTTGGTGACTTTAATCAGTGCGGTTTCTGTGCTATGATGAACTCTAAATCCTGACTGAAATTCTTCAAACAAGTCGTTTCTGCGCAGGTGGTCACATAATTGCTTTACAACTACTTTTTCAAGTATTTTAGAAATAAAGGGGAGATTGGATATTGGTCTGTAATTGGCTAAGACACCTGGATCCAGACTAGTTTTTTTAAGTAGAGGTTTGATTACAGCTATCTTATAGGCCTTTGGTATACATCCTGTTTGTAAAGATAGATTAATGATATCTAATACGAATGTGTCTAATAAGGGTAGAGCATCTTTGAGCAGTCTAACTGGAATAGGGTCTAGCAGACATGTTGTTGGTTTAAATGCCACAGTATTTGAAGTTTTGTCAGCAAGGTCTATGGGCACAAAGCAGTCTAAAAGGGACTGAGGACTTACGGATGATTCTAATTCTGTTGTATTTGTGGGGAGGGTCTGGTGAATTTTATTTCTAATAGCTATGATTTTGTTTGTGAAGAAGGTCATGAAGTCATTGCTACATAGCGTTGAGGGAATACTAGTCTCAACTGAACTATGGCTCTTAGTCAGCCTGGCTACAGTGCTGAAAAGAAACCGGGGGTTGTTCTTGTTTTCCTCTATTAGTGATGAATAATAAGCTGTTCTGGCTTTACTGAGTGCTAATTTGTATGAGTATAAACTCTTTTTCCAGGCAAAGCGTGATTCTTGTGAGTGAGTGGAACGCCACTTCCTTTCTAGTCTTCGTGGCGCCTGCTTTAAATTGCGGGTTTGCGAGCTATACCATGGAGATCGCCTGTTCAGATTTACTGCCTTCTTTTTTAGAGGGGCAACACTATCAAGTATAGAACGTAAAGATGCTGCATAATTATCAATCAGATAATCAACTTGTACAGGAGTACAGTTAATGAGGCTACTCTCAGTTGTAGCGAACTCGTTATATTTGGGTGATTTGATAATAATATAAAACATTAATTTCCTCGAATTAGGGCACCAGGTTCGATTTTAAATGGAACCACGCTATGATTATTATATTATCTGAACCACTGATGGTCCAAAGTAACAATAGAATGAAGTATCAACAATTTAACCCAAAGATCAGTCTCTTGTTATGAGTTCTTTTCGTTTCAGTGACTTCTGTCTGTTGCTCTGAGGAAGGACAAACGCGGAACCAGTTCTTTGTAATTATTTATTAACCTACAACTACAGTGAATATTGATGTATGGGTACGTATATGGATATATGGAATAAATGGAATCAACGACTAGAAAACAAAACATGAAACAACCAATTCAAAGTAAACAGATAAATTGTGCAGGTATGCATGTGATGAATTTGGGCTAGAGGAAAGGATTCGAGTCACTATTTACCTCTAAGTAACGGAAATTATATTTTAAAAACTCTACAAAGAAACTTCATAAAGGCTCCAAGGGTTTATTGGCTTTACGGACACCAGAATTTTCATAGAATATGAAAGAGATATTTGTACTTGGCCTGGGAGCCGCTGGAGGTTGTTCTGCCAGGTTAGCCGTCAATCGGTACCGGTTCTTTTGTAGAGCAGGACGGACCGTCTCGGGTCTGTTAACAGGCGAGCTATCAGAGCGAGGATCCGCTGTGGCTGCAAAGATTTCTCCGGCCCACAGGAGCGTTCACCTGGTCAGATGGCAGGCTCCAGTAACGTGGTCTGGTTCGGCTGGTGGCTGAGCCGACTTGCAGAGGCGCTGGCTGTCCGGTCCGGAATGGAGCCGAAATGTTGAATTGAAATAATTCAACAAAACTGGTTGATAAAAATATGGCTATTCAATAAAAATCTCGGGCTCGGTCTGGATTAACTTTGACGGATTTTCTAGTTACAAAAATGGAAGTTTGGTTTGGAGTTCCAATCATCAAAATAACTAATACAAAAATAGGCAGCAAAGACGTGCGCGCTTTAAAAATGGTTCGAAGAGTTACAAACGAGAGAATTGACGACAAAAAGTAATTAAAACAACTTCAGCTAAGCTTTCTTAACTGAGGCACATTTCTTCTTCAGGATGGAGCTCGAAGTGGAACTCTTCTGGAACTCTCTCCTGGAACTCTCTCCTGGAACTCTTAACAAAGGAATTTTAACTTTATTTTATATTGTTGGGGCGTCGCCCAGACTATGAGGCATTGCTGCTAAATTTAAATTTACCGCGGAGGGCAGAGCTAGTCCCTCCTCCTAGATCAAATGAAATCTTTGTTCGGTTGAATCACGCGAAGTCAAATATAGATTTCTCTTTTCATCAAGCCCAAAATCTCATACTATAAAACAAAGCAACTTCTTACAATTGTTATACTGTGCAACCTCCTATGGAGGTTAAAATGCTTAAACAACATGATTACTGTGTGCAACAATCAGTGTCTCAATTCAACATACATGTGAGAGTCCTGATTTAGACAAATAGACGGAATCCAATGATTATTACGTGGAAAGTCAAATAATGTGTGATAATTCACACATTATCTGGACATCGCAGCGGATTAATATAACAGGATAATGCTTACATAACTAAACAGCTGTATACAAGGCGTGCATGAACATGTAAAATGTATGTGTAATATACAGAATTGGCAGAAGAATATGACATCATGTTTTAACTTTCAGACAACAAATTAATGTTGTTTAATTTCTTTTTATAGATGAGTATCTTCGGGCACTTATAATTTCCACCCAAGGGTGGCAATGTTGTGCCGTGTTACTCTCTCTCTTCATTCTGAATTAAAACCTTTATTAACTTCATTATTATTAACCTTCATAACTCCGCCATTTCTCGTCGTAGGAAGGACGGTGTCATGTCAGATTTTTCCAAATGTGCTTCTGAACACATTGGTGTGAGTTTTATGAAGCTTGATAGATGATTTGTCCCTGTTTTTGGGTTTGAGTTCAAACCAAGTCTTTCTGTCTCAAGTAGTTTCACACCTCAAGTTTTATGGTTGTTTTGCAAAATCCGTTCCAGCGAGCTGGTACCATTTTGATAAGAACGTCATTTGCAAGTGAGTTAGGAGACAGTCTAGGGTCTGGTAGATGAAAAGACTCATGGCAAAATTTATGCTAATGCTAATTTAAGCCAGATGTGGTTTGTTTGTTTTACTCAGTTTTTTTTGGTGTTATCTGGTCCTGGGGAGGACAGAGCTGGATTGTTTTGTAAAGAAAGTTTATTGCCGGGTCAGTCTACCTCCCCCTTGCTTTCCACGTGGAGGTTGAATTCCCAACTCTGTCTCTGGATGCTACACAGTTATATCGGTTCATGTTGAAGTAAATGATGAAGGGATCGTTTCCTTAAATTTGTTCACAGTGTTTTCAGATAAGCACCTACTAAAGCAAAACTTTTTACTAGCTGCTGTGTAGTCCAATAAATTAAATTCAAATGACCAGTAAATGTTCAGAGAGAACGGAATTATGAGGAAATACTGTTATAAAATACTGTTTATCAATTTCAATGCCGTATGTAAGGACAAGGTCTACGGTGTAACTAAAACAATGAGTGGATTCTTTTGCATTTTGAGAGAAACCAATTGAATCTAATAATGAAGTAAATGCCGTGTTGAGGGAGTTACTGTCCGCATCTACATGAATGTTAAAATTGCCCACTATGACGACTTTATCTGCACGAAGCACTAGGTCGGCTGTAAAATCTGAGAATTCAGTCAAAAATTCAGAATAAGGGACTGGAGGAGGGTACACAATAACAAATAGAAGTTGATTTTGAGTTTTCTAAATTGGGTGTTAAAGGCTCAGAGTAAGACTCTCAAATGAGTTATAACTATGTTTAGGTCTAGGGTTTATTGGTAAGCTTGAGTGATAGATTGTTCCTACTCCGCCACCCCGGCCTGAGCATCTAGGAACATGATAGTTAATATGACTTGTGGGGGTCGACTCATTTAAACTGACATATTCTTCCCTCTGCAACCAAGTTTCAGTGAGACAAAATAAATCGGATTGATGGTCGCTTATCAAGTCATTTACTAACAGAGATTCAGATGAGAGAGATCTGATATTTAATAGTCCACATTTAATTGTTTTAGTTTTTTGTTCAGAAAGAGGAGCAGTCCTAATTTTTTAAGTTATTATGATTAACTCCTCTTGTGATCATTTTTAGTTTATAAAACTTATTTGATCGGGGAACAGAAAAAGTCTCTATAGGAATGTGGGAGTTGTGGGGGGGTTGACGGCGGTAAGGATACTGCAGAGAGGCGTGTAGGACTGGATCTATGCCTCCTAGGCTCAACTCTGGACTGTCAATCTTTTGGTTGTCTAATAAAATAAGCCATATTTTTTGATAATACAGAGGCACCATCAAAAGTAGGAGGGATGCCATCTCTCCTAATAAGCCTAGGTTTTCCCCAAAAACTTCCAATTGTCTATGTAGCCCACATCGTTTGCTGGACACCACCTAGACAGCCAGCGGTGGAAAAACTACGGAGTCCGACATTGTCTTTGGAAAGTTACACACAATATTCGTTTTAGTGACCTCCGATTTGCGTAATCAGGCATCATTTGTTTCTGCATGAATAATAATGTTACTATATCTACGTTTATCCTTAGACAGGAGTTTGAAATAGGATTCGATGTCGCCCGCTCTGGCCCCAGGGTAACATTTGACTATTGCCGCTGGTGTCTCTACCTTCACATTTCTTACTATGGAGTCCCCAATTACCAGAGTTTGTTCTTCACTGGGTGTGTTGCTGAGTGGGGAAAATTTATTATTCAATTTTTTTTCAATTCAACTTTATTTATATAGCACCAATTTACAACATGAACCTGCTGGTGGTGAACCTGGGGCGTCTGTTTAGCATTAGATCGCTTACGAACCGTCACCCAGCCGGCCTGGCTTCCCGGCTGCTTGGGTACTGCTGGGTAACAGCTAACAGTGTTTAAGCTAACAGTGGCTATGCTAGGTTGGTCTGCACCAGCTACCGGGGCCTGACTAGCTGGATTGTTTGTCATAGTGTGAAGCCGTGCTTCCAGTTCAGAGACCCTTGCCTCCAAAGCTGCAATAACCTTACACTTATTACAAGTACCGTTATCAGTAAAGGAGGCCGAGGAAAAACTAAACATGTGGCACAGTGAGCAAGTCAGAGAAGAGAGAGAAGGAGACGGGGAAGACATTGCTAGGTGCTAGGCTAATGAAGCTAGATCAATTAAGTTTAGTTAGCGTTAGCTAGTTTGTTTAATTATTTCAGGAGAGCAGGTGTTTGCGTAAACAAATCTTATGTCCCAAGTGACAGTTTATATACAGAGAAATTACTAATTTAGAAAACAACAGCTACAACTAAACAGTGAACAATCCTTCGGCAGAGACCCGAAACAGTGTGAAGAAACAGGAAGTGACACAATATGCTTACCACAGGAGGAGTCAGCCACTCTCATTAAGCCTACAGGGAGGACGTCCAGCATCTGGCCACTTGGTGCACGGATAATAATCTGCTCCGTAACACCAACAAGACCAAGGAGCTCATTGTGGACTTCAGCAAGGAGAAAAGATGCTCACATGATCCCATCAATGTTAACTGGATGGCCATTGAGCCTGTTTCATCCTTCAAGTTCCTGGGGATACACATCTGGGACTACCTGTCCTGGACCACCAACATCTCCAGCCTAATCAAGAAGGCTCACCAGCGCCTCTTCTTCTTGAGAACTCTCAAGAAAACCCAACTCCCCTCGGCTATCTTGGTGAACTTCTACTGCTGCACAATAGAGAGCACCCTAACCAACTGTGTCAGAGTAGTGAAAACTGCCCAACGCATTACAGGGACTCGACTTCCAGCCATTGAAGACGTACAAAAGAAACAGTGTCTGCGTCGAGCACCAAGTATTCTTAAGGACTCCTCTCACACCCCCCAAGGACTGTTTTCTCTCCTGCCTTCAGGCAGGCGCTTCAGGCGCTTCAGATTCCCCCAGAATGAACCACTAGACTGAGGAACAGCTTTTTTCCTAGAGTCGTGTCCTTATTGAACTTTGACCCTCACTGACTTCACTGACCTCTTTGCCACAATACACACCCCTACATTCTTCCTATAACCATTGCTCTATTTAATATAGCACACACTCATTGCACTAGCCTGTATATACTCACCTGTAAATACACATGTCTCTAAAAGTTTATTGTTTGAAAACTCCCTGACTATATGTAATAGCATATTAAATTCATATCTCCTTATATATTCCTGATTACTATAGCAAACACTATACAGCCTTATCTATCGGTAAATTTCTGCTCTAGTGTACTTCTCGTGTGCTTTTCTAGGGGTAACTTATAACCTATATCCTGCACTTGCTGCTTATTGAACTTCTGGTTAGACATAATCTGCATTTCGTTGCCTTGCACTTGTACATGTGTAATGACAATAAAGTTGAATCTAATCTAATCTAATCTAAAGTAACAAGATTGTGAAACTAATGCTGCTGTTTGCAGTTCTATCCTCACAATTTGATATGCAACATTACATTTCATTGTTATCCTGCTTGTGACTCTAGTGTGATGCTTGTGAGTAAACATTTTTACTCATTTTCTACAAAAATACCTTACCTGCCACAAAGAACAGTCACTCTTCAGCAAGGTTTGAGAGGTAGATAGAGTCAAGATATCTGGCTCGCCATCAAACAGTCTTGCTACATTGCTGTGCCCTGAACAGGCCACAGCTAGATTATCATAAAATAGGGATTCAGGATTAAAATTAAAACTGGATTTTTATTTTAAATTTTAAAAGATACTTTGCTGCAGTGAGCTAGAAATTTTCTAATATAGTTATACAACTGTATACCAAAGTTCAAATAAAAACCTGTGCTAGGGAAATTGTCTTTGAGAAGAAGAATCTCTTCACCCCTTCCTAACAGCAGCATCTCCCAGGACAGTAAGAAAATGTTACTATCAACCTTGTTAACATTGTCCATGTGTCTCTCTCTACTCACTATTCCTAGTATAGTGACGATCCCTTCCAGTTTGCAGCAGACAGAGTTTCCAGGGATCAAACCAACAAATGTGCTACCTACTGTGCTCCAGTCACCCCTAGTGTAGTGTAGTGTGAGGTACCACACAGCAAAGGTTGCCACAGGACAAATGTCAGTTAAATGATTTAATGTTTTGGGAAAGGAAGAAGAAATTACAAGTTTCATAGTGTAACTGCATGTTATCAAGCACAAACTATTATTATTGTTGTTGTTGTTTTTCCTCTCTGTGTTGCGACTAAACCACCCAGTCTGTCACCATCTGCTTTCACTTCAATTGATTTTGTAGCTTCAATAAAGTTCAAATGTAAATAAAATGTAACACATTCATCATAGTTCTCATTTTGAACGTTGACTTCTTATTTAGTTCAGTGTAACAGAAGTCAGTGTGAGGGGATTGTGAAAACAGAGGAAAAAAAGTTTGCAACCAGAAGCTGAGAAACAGGACAGACTCAGACTGGAAATACAGTACAAAGGATATCTGATAGTAACAACTTTAAGAACGACACATTTCACATTTTGGGTTTGTGAATTCACCCATTGAACAACATGTTCAAATGAATTTCTTTGTCCATAGAGCAGATTCAGTCACTGCACAGTGTCTGTTTACAGCATGTTGGTCTCACGGGAACCAGACTGCAGAATCTGAAGAGAGAAAATGAGTCTGATAGATTTTCTAAACCAGGGATAGAACAAGGCATAGATCACAGGGTTCAGACAGGGGTTAATATACAAGAGAATGGTAGAAGAGACCCCAAATACTCCGGGTATACCACCTTTCCCTTGTAAAAAAGCAGTTACTTGCACAAGAGTGAAACAGTAATAAGGACAGAAAAACAATAAAAACACTAGCACAACAACACCCAGAGTCCTGGCTGCTTTCAGTTCAGATTTCTTAGTCATCACAGTCCCTGACTTGCGAAGTGTGATGGCTGCAACATGAGAGCGCATTGCACGAGCCTGAGAAACAGCCGTCACAAACACTCTCATGTACAGAATTATGATCACAGTGATTGGAGCAAAAAATGACAAAACAGTGTCAACAATCCCTGAAATATAGTTCACAGATATCACACACCTTCCGTAGCAGGACCTATAGCGACCTGGTTGTGCAAGATTGTTCTTTAAAAAGAGACAATAGTAGATAAAAGAATACATCCACCACATACAGACACACATTTTAACTCTTCTCACAGTGACTCTGGTGGGGTAATGCAGAGGGTCACAAATAGCCACATAGCGGTCGACTGATATGAGAATCATTTCTCCTACTGAGGCAAAGATACAAACTGAGGCCATTAAAGCATGTAGAGAACACAGGATGTCCCCAAGTAACCAACATGTTGTCATTCGGTAAACTTCTAACATTAAATCGAGCCCAGTAAGAAAATCTGACACAGCCAGAGAGAGGAGGAGGAGGTTGGTGGGTGTGTGCAGCTGCCTGCAGGGAGACAAAGACATGCAATGTAATATCAGACATTAATGTAAAGTGATATGCCTTATAGGGGGCACATCTGGACATTTAACATTCAAAAACATTGTTAACAAAGCAGAAAACCCATCTGGTGTCAAGATGTGAAGTTATTCACACACTAACTAAAAGTAACATTGTCTTGGAAATCCGACTGTTCACACTAATAAAAATGATTAATTGTAAGTTTTGCCGAGGTTATCTCTGCCTGAAGTGGGAGACTGAGATGATGACGAGCAAGTTGAGAACCACAGTGAAAAAAGAGATGAAGAACAACAAATATATGAAGACAGCTTCAGAGTAACTGATCTGTGGTTTCCTGCAAGAGGCATTGAGGAGTTTTGGAAAGCAGAGGTCCTCCATCCTCAGAGAGAGGAAGAGGAGAAGCTGAAGCCCAGGCAGCTTCTGACTCAAACTCTGTCAGACCATTGATATTTTAGTTTCTACTTTAAGCTTGACCCCTCCTCTTCTTGCCCCCTCCCTTTCTCCCTTCCCATTTGAAGCTGTATGAAATAATGACTTGACACTCTCAGCTGATTTTTCAGATCTACAGTAGTAAAGGCTTTAGATTAGTCAGAATAATGCTGTTATGTATAGTTTGTTATATAAACCAAGTTTTTAGTAACTTATCAAGAACCTTTATTAATCACATAGATTTGCACATACATGTTACAATGCATTTGACCCATCCCTCTCGATGGGTCCCACCCACGGAACTTGCACTGGGTGTCTCACTCAGGTTTCTACCATCCAGCTGCTCTACACATTGAGCTATCAGGCTGTAGTTGTGCCATCTTCGCCAAACACTAAGTGACATCTACGCCCAGCTTCCAGACTGCTTTTTGCACAAGTGAACAAGAAACAATAAACATATTGAATATATGACTTGGTTGAAATCAATATATTGAACTGACCTTTGTCTGCATATGCAGGACTTGCACTTCTCAGGTAAAGACCATCTGGGAATAAAGCCAAACTGAACTTGAAGGATTGTTCACTGGTGAATCGTAGCTCTTGTTTTCTAAATTAGTGATTTCTCTATGTATAAACTATCACATGGGGCATAAAATTTGTTTTACGCAAACACCTGCTCTCCTGAAATAATTAAACAAACTAGCTAACGCTAACTAAACCTAATCGATCTAGCTTTGTTAGCCTAGCACATAGCAATGGCTTCTCCTTCTCCTTCTTCCTCTGTGTGCCACATGTTTAGTTTCTTCTCTGCTTCCTTTAGTGATAACGGTACTTATAATAAGTAATAAGTGTAAGGTTATTGCAGCTTTGGAGGCGAGGCTCTCTGAATTGGAAGCTCGGCTCCGCACCATGACAAACAATCCAGCTAGTCAGGCCCCGGTAGCTGGTGCGGACCAACCTAGCATAGCCACTGTTAGCTTAGCCACTGTTAGCTGTTCCCCAGCATTACCCGAGCAGCCTGGAAGCCAGGCCGGCTGGGTGACGGTTCGTAAGCGATCTAACGCTAAACAGATGCCCCAAGTTCACCACCAGCCAGTTCACGTTTCTAATTGATTTTCCCCACTCAGCAACACACCCGCTGAGGAACGAACTCTGGTAATTGGTGACTCCATAGTCAGAAACGTGAAGTTAGAGACGCCAGCGGCCATAGTCCAATGTTACCCTGGGGCCAGAGCGGGCGACATCGAATTCTATTTGAAACTCCTGTCTAAGGATAAACGTAGATATAGTAAGATTATTTTTCATGCAGGAAATAATGACGCCCGATTACGCAAATCGGAGGTCACTAAAACGAATATTGAATCGGTGTGTAACTTTGCAAAGACAATGTCGGACTCCATAGTTTTCTCTGGACCCCTGCCAAATCTGATCAGTGACGACATGTATAGCCGCATGTCGTCATTCAACCGCTGGCTGTCTAGGTGGTGTCCAGCAAACGATGTGGGCTACATAGACAATTGGAAAAGTTTTTGGGGAAAACCTAGGCTTATTAGGAGAGATGGCATCCATCGTACTTTTGATGGTGCCTCTGTCTTATCAAAAAATATGGCTGATTTTATTAAACAACCAAAAGATTGACAATCCAGAGTTGAGCCTAGGACGCAGAGATCCAGTCCTACACGCCTCTCTGCAGTATCCTTACCGCCGTCACCCCCCCACAACTCCCACATTCTTATTGAAACTGTGTCTGTTCCCCGGTCAACTAAATTTTACAAACTAAAAATGATCACAAGAGGAGTTAATCATAATAACTTAATAAAAATCAGGACTGCTCCTCTTACCGAACAAAAAACTAAAACAATTAAATGTGGATTATAAATATCAGATCTCTCTCATCTAAATCTCTGTTAGTAAATGACTTGATAAGTGATCAATTCGATTTATTTTGTCTCACTGAAACCTGGTTGCAGAAGGAAGAATATGTCAGTTTAAATGAGTCGACCCCCCCCAAGTCATCTTAACTATCATGTTCCTAGAAGCTCAGGCCGACGTGGAGGAGCAGCAGCAATCTATCACTCAAGCTTACCAATAAACCCTAGACCTAAACATAGTTATAACTCATTTGAGAGTCTTACTCTGAGCCTTTCACACCCAATTTGGAAAACTCAAAATCCACTTCTATTTGTTATTGTGTACCGTCCTCTAGTCCCTTATTCTGAATTTTTGACTGAATTCTCAGATTTTCTAGCCGACTTAGTGCTTAGTGCAGATAAAGTTGTCATAGTGGGCGATTTTAACATTCATGTAGATGCTGACAGTAACTCCCTCAACACGGCATTTACTTCATTATTAGATTCAATTGGTTTCTCTCAAAATGTAAATGAATCCACTCATTGTTTTAGTCACACCTTAGACCTTGACCTTGCATACGGCATTGAAATTGATAAACTAACAGTATTTCCTCATAATTCTGTTTTCTCTGACCATTTTCTAATAACATTTGAATTTAGTTTATTGGACTACACAGCAGCTAGAAAAAAGTTTTGCTTCAGTAGGTGTTTATCTGAAAACACTGAACAAATTTAAGGAAATGATCCCTTCATCATTTACTTCAACATGTACCGATATAACTGAGAGTAGCCTCATTAACTGTACTCCTGTACAAGTTGATTATCTGATTGATAATTATGCGCCATCTTAACGTTCCATACTTGATAGTGTTGCCCCTCTAAAAAAGAAGGCAGTAAATCTGAACAGGCGATCTCCATGGTATAGCTACCCGTGTCTTTGTTTACGGTTTTGACGCCGTCTTCGAGCACTTCTGCTGGGCCGGATTGGGTGCGTGGCCTCGGGTGTTCTGTCACTCTCAGGGTTGAGTCGAAGGTTGTTGACAAAACTGTCGGAAACGTACAAACTAATATCCAGGAGCTCCTGTCAGGTGCACGATGCAAATGCACTACTGTTCTGCACGAACAGACCTGACCATGTACCAATATAGCTGAGAATAGCGTCATTAACTGTACTCCTGTACAGGTTGATTACCTGATTGATAATTATGCAGCATCTTTACGTTACATACTTGATAGTGTTGCCCCTCTGAAAAAGAAGGCAGTAAATCTGAACAGGCGATCTCCATGGTATAGCTCGCAAACCTGCAATTTAAAGCAGGCGTCACGAAGACTAGAAAGGAAGTGGCGTTCCACTCACTCACAAGAATCACGCTTAGCCTGGAAAAAGAGTTTATACTTATACAAATTAGCCTCCGTAAAGCCAGAACAGCATACTATTCATCACTAATAGAGGAAAACAAGAACAACCCCCGGTTTCTTTTCAACACTGTAGCCAGGCTGACTAAGAGCCATAGTTCAGTTGAGACTAGTATTCCCTCAACGCTATGTAGCAATGACTTCATGACTTTCTTCACAAACAAAATCACAGCTATTAAAAATAAAATTCACCAGACCCTCCCCACAAATACAACAGAATTAGAATCTTTAGAATTAGAGTCCTCAGTCCCTTTTAAACAGCTTTGTGCCCATAGACCTTGCTGAGCTAACATGTCTGCTAGACCCTATTCCAGTTAGACTGCTCAAAGATGATCTACCCTTATTAGACACATTTGTATTAGATATCATTAATCTATCTTTACAAACAGGATATCTACCAAAGGCCTATAAGGTAGCTGTAATCAATCCTCTACTTAAAAAACCTAATTCAATTCAATTCAATTCAACTTTATTTATATAGCGCCAATTTACAACAAGGTCATCTCAGGGCACTTTACATAATAAAGTCAAGACTATACAAACATGTAGAGAAAACCCAACAAATCCCCCTTGAGCAAGCCATAGGCAACAGTGGAGAGGAAAAACTCCCTTTAACGGAAGAAACCTCCAGCAGAACCAGGCTCAGGGTGGACGGCCATCTGCCTTGACCGGTTGGGCAGAGTGGAAAGTGAAGAGAGAAAAGAACAGAGCAACAAAAGCAACAACAAAACATTGAGCAGGTTAATAGGACCAGTAGCTGCACACTGGAGGACACACAGCACCAAATCCGGGGACACCTGTGGACAGGGAGAGAGAGAGGGGGAAAGAGAGGGAGAGAGACGACTACGGGACAAAGAAGATACAGAGTTAATGTCATACAGTGGTGACATTATAGATGTGGGGTGAGAGGAGAGAATGAAGAGAAGAGTTTAGATCCAGTTTCTAATCTGGATCCAGGTGTCTTAGCCAATTACAGACCAATCTCCAATCTTCCCTTTACTTCTAAAATACTTGAAAAAGTAGTCTTAAAGCAATTATGTGACCACCTGCGCAGAAGCGACTTCTTTGAAGAATTTCAGTCAAGATTTAGAGTTCATCACAGCACAGAAACCGCACTGATTAAAGTCACCAACGATCTTCTTCTGGCTTCAGATAATGGACTTGTCTCTATACTAGTTCTGCTAGATCTTAGTGCTGCATTTGACACCACAGAATATTATTATAGAGACTACAACATGTTAGAATTAAAGGAACTGCACTAAATTGGTTTAAATCTTATCTATCAGATAGATTCCAATTTGTTCATGTTTATGATGAATCTTCCACATACACAAAAGTTAGTTATGGAATTCCACAAGGATCTGTATTAGGACCAATACTCTTTACTCTATATATGTCTCCCTTTGGCAACATTATTAGAAAACAAATTTTCACTGCTACGCTGATGACACGCAGTTATATCTATCTATGAAACCTGATGAAACAAATAAATTAATTAAACTACAAGCATGTTTAAAACACAAAAGGGACTGGATGACGTATAATTTCCTTCTTCTAAACTCAGATAAAACTGAAGTTATTGTATTTGGGCCTAAAAGTCTAAGAAACATGTTTTCTAACCATATTGGTACTTTAGATGACAAGACTCTTGCCCCCAGTAGTACTGCAAGGAATCTCGGAGTCATTTTTGACCAGGATTTGTCAGTTACCTCACACATAAAACAAATCTCTAGAACAGCCTTCTTCCACCTACAGAACATTGCCAAAATTAGGAGCATCCTGTCTCAAAGCGATGCTGAAAAACTGGCTCATGCATTTGTTACTTCTAGATTGGACTACTGTAATTCTCTACTTTCAGGCTGCCCCAGTAACTCTCTAAAAAGTCTTCAATTAATCCAAAATGCTGCAGCAAGATTACTGACTGGGATTGGTAAGAGAGATCATATTTCACCTTCATTAGATTTTCTCCATTGGCTTCCCAAAAAAATGTAGAATAGAATTTAAAACCCTGGTTCTTAGCTATAAAGCTCTAAACGGTCAAGCTCCATCATACCTAAAAGATCTCCTGTTACCTTATCATCCTACTAGACCACTTCGGTCCCAAAATGCAGGCCTACTTATGGTTCCCAGAATTTCCAAAAATAGAATAGGAGGCAGAGCCTTTAGCTATCAAGCTCCTCTCCTGTGGAACCAGCTCCCAGTCCAGATTCGGGAAGCAGACACCCTCTCTATTTTTAAGACTAGGCTCAAAACCTTCCTTTTTGATAAAGCTTATAGTCGGTTATAGTCATGCTGCTATAGGCTTAGACTGCTGGGGGACTCTGTACTGAGCCACTTCTTCTTCTCTTCATTCTCTCCTCTCTCCCCACATCTATAATGTCACCACTGTATGAGCTTAACTCTGTATCTTTTTTGTCCCGTAGTCGTCTTTCTCCCTCTCTGTCCCCCTCTCTCTGTCCCTGTCTTCAGATGTCCCCAGATTTGGTGCTGTGTGTCCTCCAATGCGCAGCTACTGGTCCCACTAACCTGCCCAATGTTTTGTTGTCACTTTTGTTGCTCTGTTCTTTTCCCTCTCCACTTTCCACTCCCTGGTTCTGCTGTTCTTCCGGTAAAGGGAGTTTTTCCTCTCCACTGTTGCCTATGCCTTGCTCAAGGGGGATTTCTTGGGTTTTCTTTAAATGTTTGTATAGTCTTGACTTTATTATGTAAAGTGCCTTGAAATGACCTTGTTGTAAATTGGCGGTATATAAGTAAAGTTGAATTGAATTGAATTGAATATCTTACAGGGACTGTTTTTTTTCTTTAAAACTGTCATTGTAAAGTACAGTAAAAATGTTTAAATATTACTGAAAGTCAGTGGTTTAAGTCCCTCTTCCATGCTTATTATCCAACTACTCCTTCTACATTTTAGCGGTCTGATTGACTGAACATGCCTAACCAGGCTAATCAGTAGGTTAGTACAGTAACATTTGGAAGATCCACATGGCAAGAGTCCTTGAGGACCAGGGTTTAAAACCACTGCTGAAAATGGGGTTATAAAAAGTATTTCTGTAAAAAACAGAACTATTATTTTAACACTGTAAATGACAAGATGGCAAACTTACTGTAATTACAGTAACTCTTTTGTAGCACGGAATATCTCTTAATATACGGATCTGTAATGGCACTGATGGTTCCAACACTTCCTTCATCCAAAAGGTTGGTGAAGTTTTCCTACATATGTTAGTTCCACTATTGATACAGCAGTTCTGCAATCCATCCTATTTATGCTGGATATAACATTTCCTGCAATATGCAACACTGAAGTTAATACTAATGTGGCAACATTAATATGCCTTGAAGTGCGGCTCCAGATTCTATAAGCCAAATCAAGCTATGGTGAATATTAGTTCATTAGAAACTGTCAGTGGTCAAGTAATCAGTAACTTGGTTAAACACAAGGCCAAAAGAAAGAAATAATAGACTTTCACTGTGATAAACCCAAATCAGTTGTTTTCCAGTTTTGGTCCCACCTAAGTTCGGTGTGTGGGTTCTGAGACAAAACAGATGCAAACAGAAGAATATTACATTACAAATTGGCTTTGTCTAACATCTAGTAACAAGAACTATGAAACACAGCAATTAGGAAACTAACGTGAGCATTAACAATTAAGCAAATCATGGCACATTGAGTCATTATAAATGTAACAATGATACGTCTATGTATGTTAGTGGATGTTACAAGGTTTGTATGAGTATTTTCAATTTCCACTTTATTTTTATAGCACCAACAACAAAGTCATCCCCCTTGAGCAGCATTAGGCAACAGTGGAGAGGAAAATCTCCCTTTAAGGGAAGAAATCCCAGCAGAACCACGGTCGGGGTGGGCAGGCATCTGCCTTGACTGGTTGGGCTGAGTGGAAAACATTGGGCAGCTTGGTAGGACCAGTAGCTGCGCACTGGAAGACACACAGCTCCAAAGCTGGGGACACCTGAAGACAGGGATGGGAGAAGCACAACTATGGGACAAAGAAGAAACAGAGTTAATGTCATACAGTGGTGACATATAAATGTGGGCCGAGAGGAGGAAAGTGTCTTAGTGGGTCAGGAGTTGGTCCCCCAACAGTCTAAGCAGCAGGACTAGAATTAACAATAAGGTTTTGAGCCTAGTCTTAAAAGTACAGAGGGTTAACAGAATAGTTACATTAACACCTTGAGGCCAAAGGAACAAATTGCATATCAAGCATACTATAATAATATTATTGTTGTTGTTTTTATTGTTATTGTTTTATGGTGTTTTATTGTTATTATTATTATTATTATACGATTATTTGTCAGTGCTTATTAATCATAAAAAGTCTGTGGAAATAATGAACTATCACTTAAATCATGAGAAAATCCAACAGATTATCTGAAACAACTTGAACTGCATCACTGTTTGGATTTTAAAGTTAATTCTGTAAAGAATATGCACAAATTAATTTCATTGATCATAGAGCAGATCACATTTCAGTGACTGCACAGTGTCTGTTTACAGCATGTTGGTCTCACGGGAACCAGGCTGCAGGATCTGAAGAGAGAAAATGAGTCTGATAGCTTTTCTAAACCAGGGGTAGAACAAGGCATAGATCACAGGGTTCAGACAGGGGTTAATATACATCATAAAGATTGCAAGGGCTTCAACAAACACATAAACAGGGTAATTGAAAAGAAAAGAGAGTAAAACATAGTAATATGGGCAGTAACTCATTAAATACACACCTACAACAACACCCAGAGTCCTGGCTGCTTTCAGCTCTGATTTCTTAGTCATCACAGTCCTTGAATGTTGGAGTGTGATGGCTGCAACATGAGATTGCATTGCATGAGCCTGAGACACAGCCACAACAAACACTCTCATATACAGAATTATGATCAGAGTAACAGGAACAGTAATTGACAATGCAATGTCAATGATGCCTGGAAGGTATTCAATCAAATGTGCACATTCTCCATAGCAGGAATTATACCTTTCTGGTTGTGTTAATTCATTTTCTAAAATGAAACAGTAATAGACAACACAACAGATCCAAAATATACAAACACATATTTTAACTCTTCTCACAGTGACTCTAGAAGGGTAATGCAGAGGGTCACAAATAGCCAAATAGCGGTCGACTGAAATGAGAACCATGACTCCTACTGAGGCAGAAACAGAGACTGAGCCCACAAAATCATGTAGCGAACACATGACATCACCAAGTAACCAACAGGAAGTTTGACGGTAAACTTCTGAAGGTGTCACGAGCCCAAAAATGAAATCTGACACAGCCAGAGAGAGGATGAGGAGGTTGGTGGGTGTGTGCAGCTGCCTGCAGGGAGACAAAGACATGTAATGTAATATCAGACATTCATGTCAAGTGATATGTCTTACATGTGGCACATCTGGACATTTAACATTCAAAAACATTGTCAGCAAAGCAGAAAACACATCTGGTGTCAAGATGTGAAGTTTTTCACACACCAACTACAAGTAACATTGTCTTGTCAAATTAAACTGTTCACACTTATAAAAATAACCAATTATAAGTTTTGCTAGGTTTATCTCTGCCTGAAATGGGAGACTGAGATGATGATGAGCAGGTTGAGAACCACAGTGAAAAAAGAGATGAAGAACAAGAAATACATGAAGACAACATCAGACTGTCGAAGTTTTGGTTTCCTGCAGGAGGCATTGAGAAATTGTGGAAGGCAGAGGTCGTCCATCCAGGAGGAGAAGCTGCAGCTTCTGACTCAAACTCTGTCAGACAACTGATATTTCATTTTCTGCCTTAACCTTCATCCCTCCCCTGCTCACTCTCTCTCTCTCTTTCCTGTTGCATCACATCCTCATTTTCACTATGTTACTCTTCTCCCACACTGTCCCCTACTGTTAGGATCTCAAACTTCACTTCCTTCTTTGAAATGTTTGAGGTGTGCCCAGGGTTGCGCTGTGTTTGGCCAATGTATCTGCCATCACAAGCTGTTTATGGAGAAAGGGCAAAGGTTCACAGACCTGTGCCCATGTCCGGGAATGCTTGAAGTCAATTACCAGTTCCAAGCGGTTAATTAAGTCCTTGCCTATCAGTATGGGGACATTTTCAAGCGGGACACATAGACTAGGTGGACCAGTTTCATTGATTCAATAAAACAATGGATCGAAGCTATATGTGTAAGAGTGGTCCCTGTAGGTGTGTAGGGTTGAATATGTAAAGAGCATGGATGCAGTTTAAGTTCTTTGCCCTTCTTATGCATTATTGTTTTCAGTCTGTTAAACAGTGCAGTAGACATCAAAGTGATATCTGCAGCTGTGTCATGGAGAGCTTCATGTCTCACTGTGTTTTCCAGCGTTACTACCAAATAAGGCTTTCTTGTAACCCCCTTTTTAGTGAGGTTACCAAGGAATTGTCGGACAGGTGGTTCACCCTGAATAAGTGGTTCCTCATTATGGGGGAACTTGTTAGAGTCCAGTTGAACCACCAAGACTGCGCTGGAAGACTCTGACTTCTCATCCACATGTTTTAGGTGGGCAGAAGGTTCTTGACTGGAATGTGAAAGTGGCTCAGATTCTGCAGAAGTTGAGCAAGATTCTTCTTTGCTGACCAGATTGAGTCGAGTATTAGGCAGCAGCGCTGTTACTGAAAGAGCACTTGTGTTTTCATCTTTTACCTCACGTAAAGTTTGGAGAAGAAGTTTGAGGGTTTCTATGTCTTCTCTGTTAAGAGCCGGGGTGTCAACCTGAAGTTCAGGTGATGCATTTTTGTCAAAGTAAGCATTTTTTTTTGCCTTTGTTAAAGGAATCGTGTCAAGGAGGGTCCAGAGATGGTTGATGTCGAGGATAGCTCCTATGCGGCTGTGATCTTTCATCTGGACCACCCTTTTGCACCTTGAAGTCGTTTCGGTGCTGGGGTGTAGGTTGGCTCTGGAAAGAAGCAGAAAAGGGGCGGTTTCTTTAGTACCCTATGTGGTTTTGCCTTTTATCAGGCAAAGAAGACTTAAAATGGCCATGCCATTGATTGGTTCTATGAAGCCGAGATGCTTTAAAGCATGCATTATTGTGGTCAATTTTATCCTGTTCCCTGCCAGAAGGACCTTGTGATGGGTGGTGACCTAGGGAGGAAAGTGGCATTGCGCGCGTGGTCACTGGTGATGAGCTTTGGGGTGTGTCTCAAGCTCCCAAGAACTCAGGTGGGACATGTGGAAGGAGTGCAGGTGAAAAGTCCTTCTTAATCTCCCTGGGGGGTGAGTGTTCTTTTCGTATTTGCTGGTAGGATGATCCGTGGGAAGTGTGTCTCCCCCCCGAGGTCAGCGCCTCGCTATGGCAGGTTTTCGCGTCTGCGAGAGTTTTCTTGGACAGTTCAAGGTGATGTTCAATTTATTTTCACTTTGTAGTTTTTGAAGCTGTTGTTTGCGGACATCTAATCTGTCATTAGCTAGTTCTAACCGATGGTGAGTTTGCTTCAATTGAGCGGCCATTACAATGGCCATGCGTCCCAGCATTTTAAATTTATCTTTGTCTTTAAATGACTGGGCGAAAGTGTCGGCATTGAGGTCCGACATAATGGCTTCAAGATCAATGTCAATGCCTGGACTTGCTCCATGTATCCAGGAAAGAAATCTTGAGTCAGTTCTGTCAAGGCTGCTTCATTAGTGACATTAATTTCTTTGTGACTAGACTCGGTTGAAGCAGTTGTGGTCACTTTATGGGACTCATTTGGCTGATCCATATTATCAGTGTTTTGGTTACTGAGTTTGGTTGGCAGCTCAATAGTTTTCTGTTCTCAATAATTAGCTGTTAACTGTTATCGTTAGGTGAGTTTTAATCAAAGACCCCTAAGAGTTGTTTCAGTCAAAAAAAAAAAAAGAAAGAAGAAAAACCAAGAACATTAACCTTGATTCACCTGATTATATCTAGTGTGACACACACTGCAGGTGAGTAGTTAACACAAATCAAAACAGTCCTTTGTTAACTAGGAAAATACTAAAAATATATGTATATGAATTCGGTGCATACAATGTAAATTTAGATTCAACACATACTGTATATGAACAATAATATGAAGCAGTAAAAATAGCTATAGCTATATGTAAGAGCAATAATACAAGAAAGCAACGATTTCTGTAGGCACAACCAGATTAAATTGAGATCTCAGAGAATTCACAGTACAATATCAAATTCAGTAAGTGCCTAAAGTATTCTGAAAATTTTAAAACAATAGTTCAATAAAGTTGTGTAACATGTGACTAATTGTAAAGGAAAAATTAAGAGTGATTGCATTTTAATGCTTATGCTTAGTTGTAAGGTCAAATGATATTCAGTGTTGTTATGAAGAATGTTGAGACATAGCATCGTTTATCTCATATACATGTTTTGTCTGAGAAGTGTCGGCATAACCATACCAAGGTTGTCTGCTATCTGACAGTAAGCTATGGTGACCTGGAGACATACGACAAACATGTTTTGCCCAGCAGCAGAGGGGTATAAAACATTTGTGTGATGTATCAGTCTTTAGAACGGCACTAGACAGGGGACGAAACTCTGTCTGTGAACTTCTCTCTTGCAAGATAATAAAACCCTTAAAAGACATCCTGGATGCAGCTTCTTTATTGACTACACTCAAGGTGTCTGGACCAGTAGTTGTCAAGATAGATTTTTTCCATGACAATTTGGTGGCAGCGGTGGGATCTGCTGAGCGGTCGTCGGGGGAGTGAGTGGACAGTGGTTTGCATGCGCCCTGGAAAACAAATTCCAGCCTCAACCTCCGCTGAAAGAATGAGCGTGGAGATGGGGGACTGAACACAGCTCCTCTGATCGCCGTCGCCAGATCCTCGAACTCAAAATTAACACTGGTCAACACTGATACTGGGTGAGTCGTAAAGAAGTTTTCAAACAATTTGACAGCAATTAAGTTGGACGAGGTCTAACAGTTAGATGGGATCTAACTTATTAGGTTGGAGGAGGTCCAACAGTTGGATGGGATCTAACGTACTAAGTTGGACGAGGTCCAAGAGTTAGATGGGAAATAGGGGAAGTAAAGGGGGGCTGGGAGCCCCTGAGGGTTCAATTGTTGAGATTATGAAATCCAAGTATGGTGACAAAAGTCTTAAATGTTTAAAAATTTGGACTGAGGAGTTTGGTTTTCCACAGGGAGGTTCCTTCAGTAAAAATCAGTTGGTAAAATTGGAAGAAAAGCTGTTAAGGATATGTGACTTACATAAGGAATGTTTGAGTATGTGGAAGAATGAAGTAGAATATAGAGAGAAAAAACGAGTCCAAAAGCTCATGACTACTGACCCACAAACAACAGATAATGCTTCAGTAGAGAAACCTACACATATATCACCATATACTCGCAGTGTGTCTTCTCCTCTCTATCCACAGATCGCGGCGCTGAAACTGGACTCCGGCTTGGACTCCTGCCCGTCAGCTCCGCCACCAGCAAAGAAGCAAAGAGCGGAAGGAGGACAGCATCTACAACCTACATCTTCTGGTCCATCAGTTCGAATGCAAACAAGATCAACGAGAAATGAACACAAAGAAGTTGAGTTAAATGCACCTATGGTCGAAGTAGCAGGTCCAGAGGGGTTGCAACTGGTTTTTAGGGCTTGGACTGACGATGATATTCGTGCAGCAGGTAGTCACCTGCCTAATCCAGCTGACTCCGGTACCGTTTTTGCAGAAGAACTTCAAATATTCTGTAAAGACTTTAGACCCACTGGAGCTGAACTGAGACGACTTTTAATAACAAAGGCGAAACCATCTGACCTGCAGAAAGTCATGGCAAAGCTGCCACAGGCCGACTGCAGATGTAAAGACCCAGACTGGAACCATGCTGACAATGCCATATACAGAGAAGCAGTTCACAATTTGGCAGAAGAATTCAAACTCAAGTTCCCAGTGAAAATTGATATGATAAAAATAACTACTTGCAAACAACGTGAAGATGAGACAGTTGATGATTATCTACACCGTTTGACAAATGTGTTTGATACTCATAGTGGTATTGAACATCCAACAAACTTGGGCGACTCTCCTGGATCATGGGAAATACACCTCACAAGTCACTTCTTGAGAGGACTTTTGTCTGACATTGCTGCAGAAGTGCGGAGAAGCTGCATAGGTGTAGACGAAGGAGCAAGACTGGAGGAAGTCCGCAGACATGCCAGACATGCCCAAAATCAGTCTCACAAGAGAAAGAAAGGCAAGGAGGAGAAAAAACCAACGGGAACTTCACCTGGCAACTGTTAACATGATGAATACTGTAACAGATAGAAGGGGCCGTAGTGCATACCACAGACGACGGAAACAACAGAGGACGAGGGGGCCGACCGAACCAAGACGATGAGTGCCTCAATTGTGGACGGAAAGGACACTGGGCAAGACAATGTCCCTCTGGGAAGGGACAATGTCGTAATTGCCATAGGGAAGGACATAAGGCCAGAGACTGTCCTGAGAGGCCCTCTCCAGTGGCGGACTGAGGGGAGGAGGAAGAGCTGGTGTCCCAGGGACGGTTGCTAGTGACTGACAAAAAGGGGGGAGGTAATGCACACACTGACACACACAGCAATGAAGACATGCTTACACACACATACACTGATGATGTGCTCGCTAACTGCAATGAAGAAATGCTTGCTCAGACATGCACTGATCAAATACCACATGAATGCAATGAAGACTGCTTGACAAATGAAGTGAGTGTGGATTTGATTGATCAATGTGTTCAATATCTGGAAGCTAAATTTAAACCACTTGTGGAAACTTATGCTCAGTATGAGAGAGAGAGAGTAAATTTCTTGAATACACTTTAAAAGTGAATTGTCAAAAGGTGACATTTTTGGTAAACAGTGAAGCAACTAGGTCAGTTTAAAAGCAACTGAACTTGCAACACCTCCTAAGATGAATGACAACTATGTGAACAGTGTAGGAAAACAAGGAGTATTTGATTCAGCCATTGTGTTTGTTCTCAAGATCAATCTTTCAAACATGACAAACTTGACAAAATGGTGTCCTGGCAATTTGTTGGGATAAGATTTGACGATTAGATTGGGAATATGTTTGATGTCGACATCAGAGGGAATAAAAGTGTTCAAAAAAAAAAAAAAAAAAATTCAGATTTACAAGTATACACCATGGTGAATTATAGACCTGATTCTTTGTTATATGTGTATGAATGGAAGCTGCAGCAGTCTGTCTTGTCTACAGAGTTACTCTCACGTGCATGAGCTCTAGTGTGTCCGACATTTATAGATTTTATGTCAGAGAATGATTTACATTGTACAGCACATGTTTCACGGGACCCTGATGTTCCTTACGAACAAAGATGGGATTCAGTGAGATCTGAGAAATTAACTACAGTGTTTTTGTATTGGTCTGATCATAGATGTGAACTATCTGTCTCTCTGAGTGAAGAACAGAATCGTCTTAATGACGTTGTAAGTGCTGTTCCTCACATTTCGTTGGCTAAATCAGAATCAGATGAATGGAGAGATTTAGGATATTTTGTAGAATCTTCTTCTGTACATGATTAGAAGCAAGTTTAGACTGACTCAGCTGTGATGTTTTCAGCGTCTGTAGGTGCCAACAGAATGTCTCTTATCTGTGTTTTACATGACACAGGGTCAGTCTCTCTCATGGCTTTGCAAAACAAACGCACACATTTTTTTTCCTTATCGGAAACAGAGGCAACAATTATACCAGCACTGAGAAGTGTGCCTGAAAGTTTATGGACAAAACACGAATATGATGTGGATTTATAAGAAATTGTGAGCTGGTCATAGTATTACTAAAGTGCTTTTAAAGGTCCAGTAAACGTCAGTACCTTTTTAAACAAAATTCATTGATAGAATTACACTAGATGTTGAATTGTTAAGAAAGGCAGGAGTATTTGTGTATGGTGACAATTTGTGAGAATCATCAATCATAGTGGAGATCTGCAAGAACAGCACTCTCTCTATTTCCACTTCTGGAAGAAAAAAAAAAAAAACACAACCAAATTCCACTAATTTCTATTGCTTCCTTCTAGAGAAACTAATAATGATTACATAAACAAGATTTGTTTTTATATATAGATTTTTGGGAATTCCAAATGTTTTTTCAGCAGCTGAAACCTTGAGACACTGCATTTACCAACAGGATCAGCTGTGCTGCATCACATTAATGACTTTATCATCTGCAGCCTGTCTGAAGAAGCCTGCAAGTTAGAAAAGGTGCACCTACCCCAATATTTTGTAGAAAATGGACATAAAGTCTGTTCACATTACTAAAGTCACTTCTTTAGGTCATGAAAGCTGACGACATAACTCTCTCACTAAAATGTATGAAAAAACAAAAAAAACAAAAAAACAAATAATCCATTGTCATTCCTCTAACCAAGAAACGAATAAGGAGTTTCTTGGGTATGACGTCATACTGAAAACAATTGATTCAAAAATTACGGAAAAGGCTCTTTGTCTTATTACTTCATGGAAAAAAACTTGAACACCATAAGCAGATTTTACATTAGTGTGACCCAATACAAACCTATATATATACATGAATATATTTTGTTTGTTGACCTGAAAAATGACTGTATGAAATGTATTTTGTTAAAGGACCATGATGGCTGATAATGACTTATTGCTGACTTTTTAGCTAACATTGACCCTGCTGTCTACAAGCTGTGACAGTTGCAGAGAAATCGGTCATGGCATCCAGAGATAATGTTGGTTGGGCTGATCTAACTTTGATCTAACTTTCTGGATTTGTTTCTCATATTCCAGGAGCAGAGAACATCACAACTTTCTACAACAAGATGGGCATCTGAAAAGAGATTTAATACCAATGTTACATAACCTGACTAATGTAATTGTTGATGGATGTAATGTTCTTAACCCAGTGACACTGTTACTTTTCTAGATTATTCGGCATTACACAAGTCTGCAACTAAAACGATCCAAGTGGATTTTGCAATTGTTATATCACTTAAAGTCGAGGTTAAAGTTTACCATCTTATTGAAATCGTATCATTTATCTTAAGGTGAATTTGTGACTCTTTAGAACATGGAGTTAACGGAAGGCAAAAACAAAAATGTATATATATTTTGTCTTAGATTGTCTATATATTCTATAGCTATGTTTTAGAATTTCTTTTAATTGAATCTAAACACGCAGAGTTTAAGAAATAACAATAACTAATAACTCTGATTTGGTTTTAGCAGGATATCCAATGTGAATGCTTGGGAAGCTGCGCAACAGGAAGTATCACACAACAAACACACACACACACATACACGATGACGAACCTAAACACAGAAGTGTACAATTCACTGCTATACAACAGTTTTCTACTACTGATGAAAGGGAATTTTGTGGGGAAAACAATCGGTTGCAAATTTCAAAATGAAATTGGGATCACTGTCTTGTTAAACACTTATAGAATTGACACACGGGTTGAACCATGTGTCATGTGTCAGCGCTTACAAAGCATTGGTTTACAAAAGGTTTTACTTCCTACCGATAGAAGTTTTGTCAGTCATGTATGATATGTGCCACACACAATACTGGACACACACACACACAGATGCACATCCACAACCTCCTGAAAAACATGCAAACATTGCTACAGTGGCAAAAGCTTTGCTCACTGCGATAATTCCTCGCTGGGGCTTTCCTGGAAAAATCTCCAGTGATAACGGTTCCCATTTTGTAAATGAAGCCATTTCCCAGGTTGGTGAGTTTTTGGGGATAAAGCCATTTCCCAGGTTGGTGAGTTTTTGGGGATAAATTTAAAAAGACACTGTGCATATCATCCGGCCAGTGGGGGGCTATTGAACGACTCAATGGAGTTTTGAAACAGAAACTGTAAAAATGTTGTGAAGAAACAGGCTTGACATGGCCAAAAGCCTTGCCTGTGGTCCTGATGTACATGAGGATGAGGGAGAGACATAACAGTAAGTTGAGCCCATTTGAAATCCTGTTTGCACATCCGCCATATGTTGGTCTAAACCCAGAAACCAGGGCTCATCCTTCTTCCACACTGTGTGAGAATGACATGTTACAATACTGTAAATCTTTGTCTACGGCTGTGTCTCAGATATCTCAACAGGTGAAAGCAGCTCTCCCATCTCCAGCAGAAACTACACTGCATCCCTTCAAACCCGGAGATTGGGTGATCGTGAGGGAACTTCGTCCAAAACACTGGAAGTCTAGGAAGTGGAACGGGTCATTCCAGGTGCTCCTGACCACCCACACGGCAGTGAAGGTCGCGGAGAGAGCCACTTGGATACACGCAACCCATTGCAAGAAGGTGCCAGAGCCTGAGGACAACTTCTCCACGGCTGTGCATGACGCTCACCGGAGGGCAAAAGCCTCGAGGGAGCCAGGGAGCCAGTCGGAGGAGAAAACTCACTAATTCACTTGCACTCAACCATTCTCCCGGTGACAAGGAGGACGAGTGCGATTGGGCGTGCCTGCACTCTGAGTCCGTAAGCCGTCAAGAAGGAGATAACTGAGTGAGAGTGAAGCAACAGTGAGAACAAAACCATGGAGGACAGGACGAGACTCCTTGTGCCATGGACACGGCTGCTGTTGATGCTTTTCATCCAGAGCTTGAAGGACGTGTCAGAGTATGAGATAAAGTGGAAATTTATCAAGACACTGTTTCAACACCAGCCGAGCAGAAAAGAAGATTTTTACTTTTACTTCACTACATTGCAGAGAAAAATATAGATAGTACTTTACTTTTCATGGATAAAGATTCTTAATAAATAAAGATTCTTAGAACAATTTTCATTAACTTAGAAATGATGACACACGTAAGTACTGTTGCAACATTACCAGTCGCTAACTGATAATAAGCATCTTATTAATATTCACTACTAATATTAATACGTTAACACTTTCCTTTCCATAATTTTAACCTTGTAAAAATGTGTCTAAATATTCTGGAATAGATTCATGTCAACAACAGCATGTAGTATGGTGAGAGAGAAGATATGTGAGCAGACAAAGACACAGTGATCTGCCACTTGACTGTAATTATTGCTAGTTAACTCACCATATGACTGAAAATGTTGACTGGATTAACTACATACATGTATATAACAACCAACAGCTATTTGTAAATTCCTTGATGTCCTGGAAGGACAGTACGGACTTAGACATGTTCCATGTTTGGAGAATCATGTTTTAATTTCATTCCTAATAAAACTGCCCCTGATGGAAGTGTTACCAGAGCCTTAGAAGGTCTCAGGTCCCTTAGAGAAGAACTTTTCACAAAAATTCTTGTGTTAATACTGGTTATATAAATTGGATTGACTGAATGTTTGGTAAATGGAAGTCTGTTATACTCTCTTGACTTACTTCTATACTTGTTGTGCTTACAGTTTTAGCATTTTATGAATGTTGTCTTATTCCATGTGTAAGAGGTCTGATTCTGACTCATCAGATGACACTCATAGATCAGAAAGGTACACAAAATAATGTTCTTCTTTTACATGCTGATGATGATCTCTACACAGAGTCTAGTGATGAAGATACCGATGTGTAGGTGTGATTTTTAATATTTTATTTTTATTTCTTTTAATATTTTAACTTTCCAAACTATGCTTAGCTCTATAACTCAGTGATGTCTATGTCACGAAAAAAAAAGCAATGCCTAAAATTCTAATACAACATTATGACGATGCATATTAAGTCTGTGAATTTATACATCTGATGAACACAGTTGTATGTCTTGTGATTAAAATATAATCAAAAGGAGGGAATTGTAAAGGAAAAATTAAGAGTGATTGCATTTTAATGCTTATGCTTAGTTGTAAGGTCAAATGATATTCAGTGTTGTTATGAAGAATGTTGAGACATAGCATCGTTTATCTCATATACATGTTTTGTCTGAGAAGTGTCGGCATAACCATACCAAGGTTGTCTGCTATCTGACAGTAAGCTATGGTGACCTGGAGACATACGACAAACATGTTTTGCCCAGCAGCAGAGGGGTATAAAACATTTGTGTGATGTATCAGTCTTTAGAACGGCACTAGACAGGGGACGAAACTCTGTCTGTGAACTTCTCTCTTGCAAGATAATAAAACCCTTAAAAGACATCCTGGATGCAGCTTCTTTATTGACTACACTCAAGGTGTCTGGACCAGTAGTTGTCAAGATAGATTTTTTCCATGACACTAATTCAAACTTAAGGTAAGTAAAATAAATGATCTATTCACAAATAAGTTGTTTAAAGGACAACGAATGCTATTGCATTCTATTTCTAATGCCAACTGGGGCTCACTTTGCAGAGAAACCTTTCGCCTTCAAACTCAGTTAATCAAATCGGCCACTGGATGGCGGCAAGGGAGCAAAAAGGATTTAATTCCCTTTTACAACAATAGAGGGAGCTAAAGGGATTTCACTTCGTTCAAGAACCGACGGGAGAGCCATAGGGATTTTATTTCCCTTAACAACATAAGGGGGAGCTAAAGTAAAGGGACTTTGTTTCCTTAAAGGGCGACAGGGGGAGCTAAAGGAATTTTATTTCCTTTTAGTGCGACAGGGGGAGTCCCTGGGAGGCGCTGTAGGTATTTACGTCAGCAGTGACGATTTTGGGAACGCCCCTTGGAAGACCCCAAATGTAAAACAAACAAATTGCTCAGTGGTCTTTCCCCAGTGGTCAGAGCACTTCGCTATTATACATTAATTTCACACAACGCGGTGGTTGCGTTCGGCTCGGCGGCCTCACAATAGTCACAAACAGCAGTCTTGCAGCTTTTAGTTATTTCCTTTCAGAGTTAATTATTTTCACGAAGCGTTCCACACTGGGTAACTCATAAAGTTTTATCTCATCACTCAACCGGTTCCTCTTTTACCGTAAAAGAGTCTCTCTGACTCACAGATTTGCCTATAAGTCACACTTCTCCTATCTAAAAGTAGTTTACAGCAGCCAGGTAGCTAAGCTGGCCGGCTAAAGAGAAGGTCTGAATTAGCGGTGAATGGACTGGGACACGCAGAGAATTCACTTAATTCAGGGTGCAGTCTAACAGTTCTGGGACACGCAGCAACCGTAAACCCACCAACAGGCCTTTTAATTTCACAAGCATACGGCGACGCTTATTCACAAGTTTGCATGCACTTGTTGTTCAAACAACACCGAGTCTCAATCATTACTTCACTTCTGTTAGCGGACGTTTAGTGTCCTTCGCCTTTGTCGGCAGATTGATCGCCGGTGGCGGAGTGGAAATTGATTACATAAACTCTCAAACATTAAATCATGCTTGTACGCAATCGGTACACATCTAAACAAGCCAAACCTCAGATCAATTTTTTTTAATCAAAATAGTCAGACAATAAGGAATGCACCAAGTAGTCGAGTTTATGCAAATGCAATATGTTTGCAATTTCTTCAGATAGACAGACAGAAGTTTGACTCGGCCTCACGTGGCGGGCACCAATATATGTAGCAAACTAGTGCGACTTGGGTAATTTGATATTAATGCAAAAGTATTAATTTCCTCGAATTAGGGCACCAGGTTTATTAAGCTGGTGCCCTGTGTTTAAAATATTATCTGAACCGCAGATGGTCCACAGTAACAATAGAATTAAGTAAACAACAATTTGACCCAAGAGCAGTCTCTGTCATGAGTTCGTTACCGTTTTAGTGACTTCGTCTGTTTCTCTGAAGAAAGACAAACACAGAAGCAGTTCTTTTCAATAATTTATTAACCTACAACTACAATGACTATAGATAAGTGTGAGTATGTATTTGGATATATGGAATGAATGGAATAAATGAATAGTTAACAAACATGAAATAACTTCTAAATGAACAGATAAATGAACCAAGAATGCAAATGGGTGTGATAATTTTGGGACAAATGAATGGAGTGTAGTTACTATTTACCTCTAAGTAACAGAAGAAATACTAACTTTACAAGGGCTCCCTTGAGCGACTGTTTAGACACCAGACTTTCTATAAAATAAAGAAAGATATTTCTCTTGCCTTGCGCTGCTGCAGGTCGTTCTGCCGTATTCGGCGCAACCCGCTCTGTGGTTGAAGGGCGAGATGTGGTTCCTCACTTCCAGCAGGATCGCTCCCAGAGCGAGGGTTGTCCGTCTCACAGTTGGCGTGGTTTAGTGAGGCCTGAACGTTGGCACCTGGTCAGCTGGGCAACTCGGATCAACAGCTGGAGGAGCCCAAAGTCCGTTGGTTGTCTCAGTCTCAGTGTAATTTAGCCAAAAAGGGAGCCAATATAGTCAATTATAAAAAAAAAGGGAAATGTAATATTGAATAAAAATCTTGGTGAGGTTCGGCTCGAAGAGTTGAATTGTCTCCCTATTCGTACAAAACAAAAATCAAAGTTTGCTTGGGATTCTTGTTTCACAAGGAGGTTACAAAAACTTAAGATTATATATGGAGAGAGTTAGTCTCGCCAAACAAATAAAGTATAAATGGAGCGTTGAGCAAAAATTGCGTCGTCAACTATGCAAAGTAGAAAAATAAAGAGGCGAGGAGAAATGAGCTGAAAAGGAGTGCGCAGACGAAGCGTCAATCGAAGAAAAATTCAGAAGAGGAGAGAGATTATAAACGCCCCTTTATTGAGCAGTGCAAAAACTGAACAAGAAACCTTCCCTTTGAATTCATAATTCTAGAAAGGAAAATTTAAAGTTCCACCTTAAGTCTAGCTTTGAGCAGCCCCTCTAAAACTGACACTAACTCTGTACTACCAGAACCCTGGACTTGATTTTCTATGTGTCAGCCAGATGGCTAGTTTAGCCGAACCAGATAGAAAGTTCAGAAGAGTATGGACAGTCTTCTTTTGCACACGTTATCTTGGACCAAAAATGAACAGGTTATGACAAAAGACTTCCCCAAGACCCTGAAACCACATCTTTAAAACATAAAACATTGGCAAAAGTCTGGGGCATTCTATAAAAATGTGTTCTAGTGTCTCTGTCTGAGCACAGAAAACACACTGGTCTCCCGAGTTAGGATCCAGCCGCGCTCTGTATCTGTTCATAGCTATCGCACCATGTACAACCCTCCACTGGAGGTCTGCCGTCCGCTTCTCAATGGGCAGCTTGTACAGGCACCACCAACTGCCTTTCGGGGAAAAATCTTGACCAAAAAACTCAGTCCACCTCGACTCTTTCAATCCTGAAAGACCGCAGGTTCAAAACTTTTACACAGGTTTGGTAGAGTGCTTTTTTCCCCACACTCTGAAATGTACTAAGTTGAGGAGTTTTGAATGAGAGTAACTGACCTCTTCCTTCCTGCCACTCCCCCGCAGCTGTGGTGACCGACAGAGGGGGAAAACTGTACTCACAGTCATCATTCCAGTGGTCAGACAAAGTACCATTTTCTGCAAACACTCTCCAGGACTGTGGCAAGACAGCCCAAACTTCTTCCACAACTTTATTTATCAGCCTGACCGGCCTGACTCTGGTTATCTCCCTCAGAGTATCTGCAGACCTCGTAATAAGATGTCCCAGTTTCGTACAGCCAGCCCTTCTGAAAATGCTCCGAAGACTGATAGACTGTAGAGATTGCGTCCTTAAGAAGTTGTTGAAGAACCACGGTTCCTCAAATAACCACATGCCTGGGGTGACATTGCTGACACGCTCCACTTTAAAAACCTGCCACGCCTGCAGGACAAGGCTGTAGAAAGGTGACACGCCCGTGAAGTCTATTTCATCAGCTTGTAAACAGAAAAGCTGCTTGTCGTACCCCAATCGCCCAGCTCTACTCAGCAACAGGCGAGAGGTGTCAAGCCAACGTGAACCACAGTCATACAGCAGTTTCTGCACAGTGTGAAGTCTGAAAGAGGCGATCTTGGATCGAATGTCAATCAGTCCCTGACCGCCTTCAGCCACAAGCAGATAAAGGACTGCTGCCCGGACCCAGAGTTTTCCAGACCAAAAAAAGTCCACAATGATTCTCTGGATGTCCTCTATCAGGCCATTTGGTGGAGTCAGGGCAATAAGTCTATGCCACAGAGTCGAGGCGACCAAATTATTGCAAACAAGGTAGCAGCTGAGGTAGCAACCATTTCCATTTGGACAGACAAGCGCAAACCTTCTCAATACCTCATGCAATACCTCAATAACTCTGTCCCAGTTTTTTCTCCGAAAATCCTCAGAGCCAAGAAACACACCTAACACTCTCAGCCCCATCTTCCCCCACTGAAGTCCTCCAGGCAAACTAGGCACTGGTTGGCCTCTCCACTGCCCCACAAACAGAGCCTCACTTTTTGCCTAGTTGCCCTTGCAGATGCAGCTTGCTCATAAAGGAACAAGATCTCCTCTAAACATTGAACATCTCTATGGTTTGTGACAAAAAAATTTAAATCATCTGCATAGGCAGATACAGTGAGAGGGAGGCACGAACTGGAGAAACCTGGCAATGAGACACCACTAAGCCGACTTCTCAACCTGCACAGCAAGGGCTCAATGGGAAGACTCTATAGCTGCCCTGAAATGGGGCAGCCTTGTCTAATTCCTCGCTGTACAGGGATTGGTCGACTGAAGCCTGTCCCTATCTTCACCATACATTCAGCTCTATTGTACAGCAAACGTAACTAAGCCAAAAACCCATCACCAATACCAAATGCCTTAAGTGCTGCAAATAAATAAGAGTGGTCCACTCTATCAAAGGCTTTATCTTGGTCTAAAGAAAGGATGCCCACATTAACATTCGAAATATTACACAGGTTAATCAAATCACGAATAAGAAAAATATTATCCATAATGGTCCTATCAGGTACACAATATGTTTGGTCCGGATTCACAAGTATTCCCAAGAAGTCTTTCAGTCTATTTGACAAAGTTCTGGAGAGCACCTTGTAATCTGAACAAAGCAGGGCCACTGGTCTCCAGTTCTTAAGCAGAGCCAAGTCTCCCTTCTTGGGCAGCAGAGAGAGTACTGCCCGCTGGCAAGAAGTGGGAAGAGATCCAGTATTCAAACATTCCATGAAAACAGCGTGCATGTCTGGACCAATTATACTCCAAAACTGCTTAAAGAAGTCACTTATAAGACCATCAATACCAGGTGCCCGACCTGGTGCTGTGAGGGAAATTTTGATCAATGACCATCTGTTCACACTTCTGGTAGAGAGTCCCCACCACTCAGTAGGAAGCCCACGGGAACTAGCAGAAACATTGAATCCCAGAATATTCCCTGACACCTAAAACAGACCCTACTGTTTATTCCTTGATACCTAAAACAGACCCTATTGTCTTCCTTGTTTTCCCTGACCTTTTGTTCAACCCTAGCTTCCCATGTAGCTGTCCTAACACAGATAAGAGACAGTAACAGAGACTTGCTAATTATGCGTGATTTGCATAGTGGAGCAGATAAAACACACACACATCCTGACAGAGATTATCAGAACCAGTCTGATCCGCTCGAGTGTCACTGCTCCATGCTGTTTTATCTCTGCTTCTTGTTTCTTGTGTTTTTGCATTAAATTGCTCAATGATTATTTTCAGTTGACTCTTGTTTCTAACTTGCTTCCAAGTTTTTTGGCCATAACAGGTGCCATTTGTGTAACGGCATCTGTTAGCTCGTCTAGTCACTTCACAGTCCAAAGCAGCAGTCTCAATTTGAGTGAGATGAGGAAGCCCTTCTACAGCTCCTCCGGACACTCTGTACTACAATTGTTAGCAGCAAAAAGTGCAGAGTAAAACTCCACTGCATGGCGTTGCATCTCACTTGGGCTAGAGGTTACTCTACCTCCTGGAAGTCTGAGAAAAGTCATCTGCTTTTTTTAGGCTATTGATATCTCCAGATTAAAGAAGAAGGAGCTTGGGGCATCCATGTGTTCCAATTGGAGGAGGCGAGACCTTACAAGTGCCCCCTTTAACTTCTCGTGGAGAAAGGAGCTCAGCTCTAACCTCCTTTCCTGCAGCAACCAACCTGTGTGAGAATTCAAATCTCCATGTAACTACCCTTCGAGGGTTCTTATGTCTGCCTCAAGCTCCTCAACTGCCATCTTAATCTTAGCAGTGGAGTAAGATGTATATTGTTGGCAAAAGACATTTGTGTCTTTCCAACCTCCCTCAACTGCCTTAGAGAACTAAAAGTTGCTTTTTTAAGTTGCCAATATTCCCAGAATCTCCTAAAATCTTGGCAGAAAGTATTGTCTTGTAAAAGCTTATTGTTAAAGTGCCAGTATGATGTTACCCTTTCTCCCTGTGAAACAACAAGTGTTACACTAACAAGGTGATGATCAGTGAAACCAACTGGGCATATGGTACCACTCAATAATCTAGAGTTGAGAGTGTGAGAGATATAAATCCGGTCCAATCTGGACGCACTCACTGTATTGTTGTGGATTCTCACCCATGTATACTGTCTTGTTTGTGGATGTTTTACCCTCCATGTATCTAACAGATCCAAATGGTTAATTGTACAGTGAAGATTTTGGAAAGATTGAGGGTGAGGTTCCGCACTCGTCCTATCCATAGTAAAATCTATAGTGCAATTGAAATCCCCACCAATGATAAGCACATCTTGTTGGTAATCACTCAATTTGTGTTTCAGTAAGGTAAAGAAACTAGTCCTTTCTGTGCCTTGGGTTGGAACATACAAATTAGCTAGGCAAAAGACAAGGAGACGGCCTTTCACCACCTCCGTGGTGGAGAGAACAACTAAATTCACATTTTTCCTAAATAAGATGGCTACCCCCGAACTAACGTTACTGCCGTGACTAAAGAAACATGAACCCTCCCACCACAAGCCCCATTCTACTTCATCTGCAAAAAGAGTTCATCTAATCTTTCTTGTGAGAAGACTTCAGCAATTAAAGCTCTCTTATGTCTGTGTCTCTCTCCATTGATGTTTAAGGAGCCTATTTTTAAGTGCTGCATAAGAAAGTCAGAAAAGAAAGACAGAAAAAACAAGATAAAAATTAGACAGTAGAGTAAGAAAGAACCCATGTGATGCATGATCGTGTTACTTTGACAGTTTTATCTTTTTGGCAGTTTTAGCTTTAGGTAGTTTATTTAAAGCTGTTATATGTTTCTTAAGGCGAAAACGCTTTCTCTCATCCAACAGATCAAAACCTACCAGTTTAATTAGTATTCCAGCAGATCTAATGGACTTGTCTGTATCACTGAAGTAGTCTTTCACTTTCACTGACTTTTTAAATGTGTCATTGAGGAAATCGTTAATTTCCTCCAAAGAATAAAGATCAGCATTTCTATTGGAATAGTCACCGACAGACAGTGTGTCTGATTCAGTGTCATATTCCATGTCTTCTCCAGCCTCTGTTATTTGACTGTTGGTTACTGCAACTACCGCTTTGTTCATTCTCGATGCGAATAGTAAATTGTCATGTCCTGCCTGGTCACCGACGGCCAGCAGAACCTCTTCCACAGTGACACTATTATCCGACGGAACAATCCAAATTCTCTGCTGGAGGGTTGGAGGTGGCGTCTCGAAGGACCCCATCCCTCTCAATATCCAAGACAAAAACTCAAAAACAACAGCAAGACTTACCTGACAATGCAAGAAAGAAACGATGAAAAATGAAAAAAAAGAACCCAAAATGAGACTGAAGAAAAAAATTTTAAAAAATCAAACCTTCGCGCCCCACCTTCAATCGCACTCACACGGAAATCCCAGCATGCAACAGGGAGAGGAGAGGAGAGGAGAGGAGAGCAGAGAAGCAAACAAAGGAAAACTTTTTCATTTATACCTGGGGCGTTACGTGAGCTTCAAAAGAAAGGCGTGCTTGCCTGTAATTTAAATTTACCCCGGAGAGCTGAGAAGTCCCTTCTCTCGCATTAAAATCTTTCTTTTTGTTTGGTTTCTTTGGAAGTTTAATTTAACTAATTCTCCGTTCACCAGGCCCAAAAGTGTTAAAGTAACACATTACATTTCTATGTCATTTGAAACATTATAACAGTTCACGTTTTTAAATATGTGATAGAATATATGAAGTTCACAATGTCTACTACATAACATGCATAGGTAGGTCCACATGAATAAAATGAAGGAGATGACATCCAATACTTCTTACAAATCGAATCAGTTTTGTTTGACACCTATTAATACAGTGATAGCATACAACAACAATTTGTAATTTTAATCTGCTTAACCTCATTGGAACATCATTGATGGATCGTAGGGTTGAATTACTAAAACATGACCTTATCTCGTTCATGTACCTGAGCGGGTGTATACACGTATAGGCAAGAAGTATGTAAAATATGCAGAATTGATAAAAGAGTATGACATTTAAATTTTAACTTTATACAGAAAAAAAAGACAAATACGGCCTGCGACATGGAGAGCCCCTAGAATACACCTATAATTTCCCCCAGCAGATGGCAATGGTGTGCCGTGTTACTCTTTCCGTCATTCCTGGATAAAACTTTCTAATATGTAGCTTTATGATTTTTCGAACTAGAATAACCAGAGTTCGCCAAACTGTTGCATAACTTCTTGTGAACATGGTGGTATACATCACATGCACATTGGAAATTTGGTATATCCAGTTTCTAAGGTTAGGAGTCCAAAAGAAGGTTCTTACATTCAATTCCCTCTGTTTCCTTTTTGGTCTGCTAGTTGAGTCTGATAAGAGAGATTTACAAGTGTAATTTAAGGGATTCTTCCTTCGCAGATTATCGTTAATGGCTGGGGTGCCAGGCGGAGATGTGGATTCTGTCTGTGAAGCTTGGGAACAGATGTGGGGAGGTGTAGAGGAACAAAGGTTTTCTGTTCCTTTATCTTTAGGGAGGTTAAGGAAACACTTTTACCTCAAGGTGGAAGGATGTAGCTCAGGTCCAGGTTTTATAACACAGAAATGGATGCTACATCACACATACTTAGACAATACCTCATTAATATTCATCACATTCAGTGTCAGATTTATGCACTAAATTGGAACAGCCTTCTTCCACTTACGAAACATTGCCAAAATTAGGAGCATCCTCTCTCAAAGCGATGCCGAAAGCTGGTCCATGCATTTGTTACTTCTAGATTGGACTACTGTAATTCTCTACTTTCAGGCTGCCCCAGTAACTCTCTAAAAAGCCTTCAAATAATCCAAAATGCTGCAGCAACATTGCTTACTGGGATATGTAAGAGAGATCATATTTCACCTTCATTAGCTTCTCTCCATTTGCTTCCCATTAAATGTAGAATAGAATTTAAAACCCTTCTTCTTAACTATAAAGCTCTAAACGGTCAAGCTCCATCATATTTAAAAGATCTCCTTGTATCATATCATCCTAATAGACCACTTCGGTCCCAAAATGCAGGCTTACTTTTGGTTCCCAGAATTTCCAAAAATAGAATAGGAGGGAGAGCCTTTAGCTATCAAGCTCCTCTCCTGTGGAACCAGCTCCCAGTCCAGATTTGGGAAGCAGACACCCTCTCTACTTTTAAGACTAGGCTCAAAACCCTCCTCTTTGATAAAACTTATAGTTGGTTATAGTCATGCTGCTATAGGCTTAGACTGCTGGGGGAATCTGCACTGTGCCACTTCCTCTTCTCTTCATTCTCTCCTATCACCCCACATTTATAATGTTACCACTGTATGACATTAACTCTGTGTCTTCTCTGTCCCGTAGTCGTCATTGAATTGAATTGAAACAATGACGCGTCGCCAACACTTAGCTCCACATGTCTATCTACAATTTCTTCAGCTAGAGACATAAAACAACATGAGTAAAAAAAACTGCTTAAAAGAGATTAGAGTAGCAGAAGACTTACTTGTACACAACTGTTGTAATGTCACAAGAGCAACTTCTGCAATATATCCGTAATGACATGTTAAAGAAGACCTTTAACAAAATGCAACTTAACAAATTTACTTTTCTCAGTAGTTTAAAATAGTTTACATATTTCAAATATATACTTTTCGGTGTTATAAAGCCAATTAGAATATAAAAACACTCACCTGTGACAAATGCCATTTTTTTCTTGCTAAAATAAGGAAATGAAAATACCAGCAGTAGCCACAGCAACAACAGCTAGGAAGATTTTAAAAAAAATTGACGAGATTGTTTTAAACTGTATAATGCAACCGACCTTCTCAGAGCTGTGATTTAAAGTGGTTGAGAAACAGGCTGAGATGACATCACCGTCTCCCGTACTCTGTTGAATGGAGGAGGAGTGGCAAACTGAAGGGTATAACCCTTTTTTATTAATTTGTCCATCCACTCGTTCATTTTGAGTTAGCACTCTGAGATTGGGCAAGCACACATCTGCAGAGCCTCTGTGGACATGAGTGACAGCAAGTGCAGTGCCCTCTCCTCCATTGCATCAACTGGGTGTCTGTGTCAAGATCTGTGTTTTGTCTGTCCCTGTTTTGTGTTTTTTTTTAACAGCTTCTCTAACTCAGTCTCTCTATGCAGGTTGGCAGCTTCCTCTCCCTGCTGTAGCCACACTTGGAACCAGAGCCGTTAGTGGGGTGCACACCTGCCTGCACTTGAGACTGATTAGAGCACACCTTGACCTGCCCTGAACCAAAGCTCAGTGGTGGTGTGTCTTTTATGCTGTCCAGTTTGGCCGAGCCTGTTCCCGTTACTCTTCTCACCTACAGGGTAGCAAGTGTTTAGGACTGTGTTCACTCACATTCTCCTGCCCTGGTTTTGCTCTGCCCTTTTGTTGCATTGTACCGCCCTGCTCCGGTACAATTGTAGTTCTGCCACAATTAGTTAGTTCACTCCTCCTTAGAGGAGTTGTTTTCTGTTATAGATTTTGCTGTGTAGTGTTCAGTTTTGTATTCCCTGTGAGTTTCAAAGTACAATAAACTTGTACAACTACTTACCTTCTCCACCACCTCTGCCTGTGTGTGTCGTTTCTGCTCTTGGGTCACTATTTGGAAAATCGTAACATCACGCACCGACCATGCCCGACCCAGCAGAATCACGCCAGGCTTGCAACATTCTGCTGCCGCGGATTGATCCTGTTGCAGAACTTAGAGACCAACTCCAATATTGTTTGTCAAGTATACAGTATACCCCAGTTTTACCCCAGTTTTACCCCAGTTTGGGCGAGATCCTCGTCATTACTCTCGATGGAAACTCACTACTTTTGGGATTACCGGACCCCTTCCATTTGCATAACAGACTCAAGCTTATTTGGACTCTTTGCTCATTTTTCCAGCGGTCTGGTTTTGTCTATGGTCTTTGGTCTTTGTGTGTTTTGTTTGGTTTCCCTGTGTGCTTTGTTCAGTTAGTGTTCCCTTGCCATTTCGGTCTGCCATGTTTCCCCTTCTCTCTCTCTGGTTCTTCTTCGTATTCCCCTCTGGCTTACTCTGTTAATTTAATTTAGTTTATGTATACATTGTGTTCTATGTGTCCCTTTTTGGTTTTGGAATAAAGTTCACTCCCTTTTTGTACTCCCTCTCGTTCTGTTGCCTTTTTGGGTCCTCACAAATTCACCCAGACCTTGACATCAATTGGAGTTGATGGGGATTTTCCGACCTCACATAGTAAGGTTAAAATACTGGGGCTTTGCTGAGTGTGAACGAAGAGCAGCTCACTGTCACTGTCAGACGCTTTTTATGAAGGCTTGTCAGGTTTCGTTAAGAATGAGTTGGTGGGCCGGGAGCTTCCTGAGGATATGGAGGATCTCATTGAGCTGGCTTCATGGATTGATTGGCGTACATGAGACCAAGCCTGGGAGCGCCACATCAGCATAGCTGCTGGGAGTCGTTCTCCACAACAAACAACCAGCAACGAGCCTTCCCACTCTCCGGAACCCATGCAGCTGTGCACAGGCAAACTGTCTGCGGCTCAGCGGCGGAGACGTGTGGGTGAGGGCCTGTGTCTGTATTGTGGAGATCCAGGGCACCTTCTCAAGACCTGCCCTGCAAAAGCCGATCTTCGCAAGTGAGGGGGCACCTGGAGAACCGTGTCTCAGCCTTTACATTCCTCTCAAGACCCCTGGCAATACTTCTTGTCTCCCACCAACAGCGCACGGGTGAGTTCCTTACCCTTATTGACTCTGGGTCTGATGGGGAGTTCATGTTCCGCTATATGTAACTGATTTCTTTCTTCTTTCCCAAATCACCACAGTGTTACTTTTTGATGCTTGTTCATCTGTTGTTTACTCAGTTGGTTATTTCACGTTTTAATTCAATTCAATTCAACTTTATTTATATAGCGCCAGTTTACAACAAGGTCATCTCAAGGCACTTTGCATAATAAAATCAAGACTATACAAACATTTAGAGAAAACCCAACAAATCCCCCTTGAGCAGCTATAAGCAACAGTGGAGAGGAAAAACTCCCTTTAATGGAAGAAACCTTCAGCAGAACTAGGCTCAGGGTGGGCGGACATCTGCCTTTACCGGTTGGGCTGAGTAGAGAGTGGAAAGAGAAAAGAAAAGAGCAACAAAAGCAAAAACAAAACATTGGCCAGGTTAGTAGGACCAGTAGTTGCGCACTGGAGGACACACAGCACCAAATCCGGGGACACCTGAAGACAGGGACAGAGAGAGGGGGACAGAGAGGGAGAAAGACGACTACGGAACAAAGAAGATACAGAGTTAATGTCATTCAGTGGTGAAATTATAAATGTGGGGTGAGAGGAGAGAATGAAGAGAAGAGGAAAATCGCACAGTGCAGAGTCCCCCAGCAGTCTAAGCCTATAGCAGCATGACTATAACCAACTACAAGCTTTATCAAAAAGGAAGGTTTTGAGCCTAGTCTTAAAAGTAGAGAGGGTGTCTGCTTCCCGAATATGGACTGGGAGATGGTTCCACAGGAGAGGAGCTTGATAGCTAAAGGCTCTGCCTCCCATCCTACTTTTGGAAATTCTGGGAACCAAAAGTAGGCCTGCATTTTGGGACCGAAGTGGTCTATTAGGATGATATGGTACTAGGAGATCTTTTAGATATGATGGAGCTTGACCGTTTAGAGTTTTATAGGTAAGAAGAAGAGTTTTAAATTCTATTCTGCATTTAATTGGAAGCCAGTGGAGAGAAGCTAATGAAGGTGAAATATGATCTCTCTTACCAATCCCAGTCAGTAATCTTTCTGCAGCATTTTGGATTAATTGGAGGCTTTTTAGAGAGTTACTGGGGCAGCCTGAAAGTAGAGAATTACAGTAGTCCAATCTAGAAGGAATGAATGCATGAACCAGTTTTTAGCATCGCTTTGAGACAGGATGCTGCTAATTTTGTCAATGTTCCGTAGGTGGAAGAAGGCTGTTCTAGAGATTTGTTTTATGTGTGAGATAAATGACAAATCCTGGTCAAAAATGACTCAGAGATTCCTCGCAGTACTACTGGGGGCCAGAGTCATGTCATCTAAAGTAGCAATATGGTTAGAAAACATGTTTCTTAGACTTTTAGGCCCAAATACAATAACTTCAGTTTTATCTGAGTTTAGAAGAAGGAAATTATACGTCATCCAGTCCCTTATGTCTTTTAGACATGTTTGTAGTTTGATTAATTGATTTGTTTCATCAGGTTTCATAGATAGATATAACTGCGTGTCATAAGCGTAGCAGTGAAAATTTACAGAGTTTTTTTAATAATGTTGCCAAGGGGAGAAATATAGAGTAAAGAGTATTGGTCCTAATACAGAGCCTTGTGGAATTCCATAACTAACTTTTGTGTATGTGGAAGATTCATCATTAAAGTGAACAAATTGGAATCTATCTGATAGATAAGATTTAGACCAATTTAGTGCAGTTCCTTTAATTCCAATAACATGTTCTAGGCTCTGTAATAATATTCTGTGATCAATGGTGTCAAATGCAGCACTAAGATCTAGCAGAACTAGTATAGAGACAAGTCCGTTATCTGAAGCCAGAAGAAGATCGTTGGTGACTTTAATCAGTGCGGTTTCTGTGCTATGATGAACTCTAAATCCTGACTGAAATTCTTTAAAAAAGTCGTTTCTGCGCAGGTGGTCACATAATTGCTTTACAACTTCTTTTTCAAGTATTTTAGAAATAAAGGGGAGATTGGATATTGGTCAGTAATTGGCTAAGACACCTGGATGCAGACAAGGTTTTTTAAGTAGAGGTTTGATTACAGCTACCTTATAGGCCTTGTTGGTTGTTGTTGGTTTAGATGACGTAATAGTTGAAGTTAACTCAGCAAGATCTATGGGCACGGAGCAGTCTAAAAGGGACTGAGGACTTACTGATGATTTTAATTCTGTTGTATTTGTGGGGAGGGTCTGGTGAATTTTATTTCTAATAGCTATGATTTTGTTTGTGAAGAAGGTCATGAAGTCATTGCTGCATAGCGTTGAGGGAATACTACTCTCAACTGAACTATGGCTCTTTGTCAGCCTGGCTACAGCACTGAAAAGAAACCGGGGGTATTTCTTGTTTTCCTCTATTAGTGATGAATAATATGCTGTTTTCCATGCTAAGCATGATTCTTGTGAATGAGTGGAACGCCACTTCCTTTCTAGTCTTTGTGACGCATGCTTTAAATTGCGGGTTTGCGAGCTATAGCATGGAGATCGCCTGTTCAGAATTACTGCCTTCTTTACAGGGGAAACACTATCAAGTGTAGAATGTAAAGACACTCAGGCAATTAGCATAAATTTTGCTGTGAGTCTTTCATCTACCAGACCCAAGACTGTCTCCTAACTCACTTGCAAATGACGTTCATATCAAGATGGTACCATCTCTCTGGAAAGGAATTTGCAAAACAACCAAAAAACCAGAGGTGCGAAACAACTTGAGACAGAAAGACTTTGTTTGAACTCAAATCCAAAAACAGGGACAAATCAGCTATCAAGCTTCATAAAACTCCCGCCAATGTGTTCAGAAGCAAATTTGGAACAATTTGTCATGATGCCGTCCTGTCTATGACGAGAAATGACGGAGTTATAAAATAAAAGTTTTAATTCAGAATGATGAGAGAGAGTAACACGGCACGGCATTGCCACCCTTGGGTGGAAATTATAAGTGCATCCCCAAGATACATGTCTATTGAAAGAAATTAAACGGCATTAATTTGTTGTCTGAAAGTTAAAACACGATGTCATATTCTTCTGTTAATTCTGTATATTACACATACATGTTACATATTCATGCACGCCTTAGTTATGTAAATGTGATCATGTCATGTTATATATATTCGCTACGATGTCCAGATAATGCATGACTGAATTCCTAATTGCTGTTGTGTGTTCTTAATGTGTATTAATAAGTATTAGACAAAGCTAATTTTCCATGTAATAATCATTGGATTCCATCTATTCGTCTAATCAGAACTCTCACATGTATGTTGAAATAAGACACTAACTATAACACGCAGCAATCATGTTGCTTTAAGCATTTTAACCTCCATAGGAGTTTGCACAGTATAACAAATATAATATGTTACTTTGTTTTATAGTATGAGATTTTGGGCTTGATGAAAAGAGAAATCTATACTTGACTTTGTGTGAATAAACCGAGCAAAGGATTTGATGCGATCTAGAGGAGGGACTAGCTCTGCCCTCCGCAGTAAATTTGAATTTAGCAGCAACGCCTCATAGTCTTGGCGACGCCCCAACGATATAGAATAAAGTTAAAATTCCTTCGTTAGAGTTCCCGCAGAGTTCCAGCTCAGTTCCACTTCGAGCTTTTAAACAACTTCAGAATTCCATCCTGAAGAAGAAATGTGCCTCAGTTAAGAAGACTTAGCTGAAGTTGTGAAAATTAGTTTTCGTCGTCAATTCTCTCGTTTGTACCTTTTGAAACTATTTTTAAAGCGCGCGCGTCGTTGCTGCCTATTTTTGTATTTGTTAGTTATTTTTGACAATCGGAACTCCAAGCCAAACTTTGATTTTTGTTTGTAATTAGAAAATCATTCAAAGTTACTTCCAGACTCAGCCCGAGATTTTTATTCAATAGCTCAATATTTTTATCAACCATTTTTCTTGAATTTTTTTAATTCAACATCTTCGGCTCCATACGGCTCTGTTTCGGACCGGACAACCAGCGCCTCTGTAAGTCGGCTCAGCCACCAGCAGTTACTTGAGCTTGCCATCTGACCAGGTGACCACTCCTGTGGGCCGGAGAAATCTTGGCAGCCACAGCGGATCCTCGCTCTGATAGCTCGCCTGTTAACAGAACCGAGACGGTCCGTCCTGCTCTACAAAAGAACCGGTACCGATTGACGCCTAACTTGGCAGAACAACTTGCAGCAGCTCCCAGGTAAAGTACAAATATCTTTCTCTGTTTTGTGGAAAGTCTGGTGTCTGTCCAGCCGATAAACCAATGGAGCCTTTATAAAGTTTAGATCTAGAGTTTCTAAAATATAATTTCTGTTACTTAAAGGTAAATAGTGACTAGACTCATTTCTCGAGCCCAAATTCATCACAAACACTTGTATACCTGCTCAATATATCCGTTTACTTAGGATTGGTTATTTCATGTTTTGTTGTCTATTCATTTATTCCATTCATTCTATATACACACTCATACTTATCTATATTCATTGTAGTTGTAGTTTAATAAATAATTGAAAAGAACTGGTTCTGTGTTTGTCTTTCTTCAGAGAAACAGACGAAGTCACTGAAACGGCAAGAACTCATGACAGAGACTGATCTGGGGTCAAATTGTTGTTTACTTAATTCTATTGTTACTTTGGACCATTGGCGGTTCAGATGTTATTATAATCATAGCTTGGTTCAGCTTATAGACCTGGTGACCTAATTCCAGGAAATTAATGCTTTTATATTAATATCAAATCACCCAAGTCGAACGAATTTGCTACAGCACACTAACTCTAAGTAACATTTTTTGTAAATCAGACTGTCCACGCTTATAAAAATAATCAATTGTAAGTTTTGCTGAGTTTATCTC